>RAHM01000252.1:794302-882390 GCA_003713295.1 Parotia lawesii
GAAAGGACCCACACTGGAGCAGGGGAAGAGGGTGAGGAGTCCAGCCTCTGAGGAGGAAGGAGCAGCAGAGACAAGTGACCACAGCCCCCGTTTCCCCTGCTGAGGGGAGCAGGGAGAGAATTCGGGAGCAACACCCAGATTGGGAAGAAGTATTGGGCATGGAGGGAGGAATTTTAAGATTTTTTTCCTTCCTCATTTCCCTCCCCTGACTTTGATTTTCAATAAATTATTTTCATTTCCCCACGAGGAGTCTGTTTTGCCTGTGGTGGCAATTGCTGAGGGATCTCTCCCTGCCCAATCCATCGCATGGGATCTGTGAAGGCCTTGTTGCTTCTCTGGTTCCCACTTGCTGAAGTTTTCATGGGAAGAGGGGTGTCTTATGCTTGGAGGAGACATTGCTGAGCCACACACGTTTTTAAAGCCATCTGCAGATAACCTGTGACCTGAAAAAGCAGCAAGGAGCTGAAAGATTCTCTCCTGTCCCCAGGGGGCAGTGTTAAGGGCCATGGTGAAGTCAAGAGGAAAAATAGCACCTGATTCCCAAATCCCCACCCCGTCACACCACTGGAAGTTTTGCAGCTCACTGTCAGTGGATGTTCAGGCTTTTTTTGGTGCTGCTGAGCCTTTGGGCTGGGCTTGGGGAACCTGTTTGAACGCTTTAATGGAACCATGGGGACATCAGTGACCACACCACACACGCCATAGTTACATCTCCTTTTTTTACTTTGTTTTATTTTTTAAGAGGAGGGGATGGCAACTGGGTCAGACAGCTGGGAGTCTGCTCCCAAAGCCATTGTGGTGCCTCCTCTTCCCCAGGTGTTTCCTTTTCAGCTCCTATTTCCCCTTCCAGGTGGGTGGGACGCAGCACGAGTACTTGCAGTCAGCAGAGGTGTATTTCATGTCCACCACGCGACACTTTGGGGAGCAGTACCCCACAGGAGCGCAGGTCTTCATTACCTTCCCATAGCCTGGAAGAGCAGAGGGAGAGTGGTTGTTCCTCATTTCTGTTCTCATTTTCCCATCTCTGTTCCCCATTTCCCCAATTCTGTTCCCCATTTCCCCATCCCCATCCCCGTTCCCCCACTTCCCCATTTCCCTATCTCTGTTCCCCATTTCCCCATTTCCCCATTTCTCCATTTCCCCATCCCCATTCCCCATTTCCATGCCTCCCACCCCCTCCCAGTCACAGTGGTCAGCAGGATCAGGCCCTGCTCATAGGGAGGTCCTGCTCCGTCCCCCCACATGTCCAACACTCCTCCCCAAGCCCAACCCCAAAGCTGGAAGGGACCTTGAAGGGCACAGAGCAGCTCCTTGTGCACCTCTCTCCCCTCATCTTTGGAAAAGATGCTCCCAAGGGAAGCAGATCCATTTCCCTCCTGAGAAACACCCCAACAGCAAAGTTCCTGAAGGTGTTCCCCTGTGCCCATGGGTGTTTCCCTCCCTTGTCCCTCTCCTGAAAGGATCGGTGTTCTCAGAGTGAAGCAGCAAAAGCCACATCAAGGATGCTTAAAATTGGCCCCACAGCAGCCTGGCACCAAATATTCACCGTTAAAAGGTTAAAAGTGGGCCAAGGGAAAGACTTGCCCCAGGTGGGTGAGAATTGATATCTGGGGGGGGTTTCTAATGCCCCTTTGGGAGATCCAGCCCCAAATCCCCTCTTCATTCCTGGAGAGGGACCAGAGAGCTTTAGAGTCTCAGAAACAGGGAACAGCAGCAACAGTTGTGTCACATCAATAAACCAAACACAGAATCATGGAACCATGGAATGGTTTGGGTTGGAAGRGASCTTAAAGATCACCTTGTTCCACCCCCTGCCATGGGCAGGGACACYTTCCACCATCCCGCATTGCTCCAAGCCCTGGCCAGCCTGGCCTTGGACACTTCCAGGGATCCAGGGGCAGCCACAGCTTCTCTGGGCACCCTGTGCCAGGTTCTCCCCACCCTCACAGGGAAGAATTTCTTCCTCATATCCAGACTAAATCTACCCTTTTCCAGCTTAAGCCATTAAACACACCCAGGACTGAGTTTTGACAGAGACACTGAGCTGCCAGAAAACTCCCCTCCAGCACCATGAAACTCTCCAAATCCCCGGGAGAACTGGCCACATCCAGACTCTTGTTTGGAATTGTCTGTCCTGGGCTCACTCCCAAACTGGACACTGACGTTTTAACCTCAATTATTCCTATACAAAATCCTACAATTATTCCTATACAAAATCCTACAATTATTCCTGTACAAACGAGGTAGTTCTCATTTTATTGTCCCTTGAAAGAAGTCATTGAAATACCTGCCCAGGTTACAGCAGCCACCTCAGAGGGTAAGAACTGAGCTAAAGCTATTTTAAAAGAATCCTAACTAGAATAAAGCTCGTCCCACCCCATTTCYCCTCTTACCTGGAGTGGCCAGGGAGAAGAGGAGGAAAAGAGCGAAGACRAGGTAGAGGAACTTCATGGCTGGAGTTGAGCTGGGATCTGAGCAAGGCTGGAGAGAGGAGAGCCGGAGACCTCGGAGGGAGGAGGTGATGTGCAGGCAGGCTGGAGCTGCTGGGTTTTATAGAGAACTTCCCAGCAGAGCAGAGGATGCTGGGGACACACGGGAATTCATCCAAGTCGTGCTGTTCGGGGCTGGGCGTGCAGCGATGGCACAAGAATTCCCCAGTTGTGCTGGCAGCCACCTCCTGCCTGCCCCAGCTGCAGTTGCCCAACATCAGATGGGACCCCAGCGCTGATGGGAACACAAAGGAACAGGGGATGTCGATATCTGAGTCCTTAGGACGGGGCCGTGGGTCAGAGGGACCTGATGGAGATCTGCGGGTGCAGCAAGGAGGGGAGAACAAGATCGGTATCACAGAATTCCAGGCCTTTCCCAGCCTCTGGCAGGGATGCAGAGGGATGCAACAGGGCCTCGATGCACTGATAACTCTCCCTGCATTGTCCAGGCTGATCACCATGTGAGACTGATGGCCTGGAATGGATCCCTGTTCTGAACCGTGTCTGCAAAATCTCCCTGATAAATTTAGGGAGGTGCCTTTGGTTGTCCCCTCGGATGGATGGATGGATGGATGGATGGATGGGTGGGAGCTCTGGGAGTGGCAGCTCCAGGGAGCCTGGAGGAGACACTTTGATCATCCCCTCGTCCCCACAGACCCTCCAGACAGTCCTGGGGATTCAAACAAGAGCCGAGCTCTGCCAGGGAGCTTTTCCAACCCCAGCTCACTGGGCTGTTTAATAACTTGATAAACAGCCAGCAAGAGAGAGAGGCTGAAGGGACAAGAAGCTGCTGCAGAATTACCCAATATGATCAAACCCGAATCCTCAGAGGGCAGCAGATGAATCTTACAACACAACAGGGGAGCAAAATGACAAAGGCTGCATCAGTGAGRATTTGGAAAAATCTACAATCTCTGTACAGATGGTGGGTCTGAGTTACTTAAAGCCAGTTAGGAAGGAGGCTCAGGAGTCCTGCGTCACCCTGTGGGATGTGCACTGATCATCTCCCCATCCCTGGCAGCCCTTGGTAGGGAAAGAGGAGGTTAAAGAAAGCTGGTAGAGGTGGGGACTTGTTTTCATAAAATTAAATATACTGGAACTCGTCAGCTCAGGGTAGAAATGCTTAATGGAGGTGTATGACAAGCTGCAAACATTTTAGAGGCCTAAGGAGGACAGAGCTACAGTTTTTCAATTTTCCTAACCCAAGAATAAGTGGGATATGAAGGTAAATCATGTATTTATCATAAAGGTAAAAAAAAAAAGTCCTCTTTCACACTGAGCACAGCTGAAAGGTGGAACTTGAACAAGAAATGCAAGAAGTTAAAATCCACTGGAGGGACAAATGTATTGAAAAAGCAATTTATAAATTAATGTAGCAGGTGCAAACTTAAAACTTAGGTGTAAAATCTCCTTGAGGAATTTGCCAAAGTTCATGTCACTGACTTCTCATCCTGGCCACTCAGGGCAGACCATTCCTTATCCAATGAATCCCCTTTTCTGGACTTGAGGGCTGCCATGTTTTCCATGTCTTCTCTTTCCTGATCACCACCATTCCACTTGATTCTTTTTTCCTTTTTTTCTGGCAGGTCACATGTTAATCACAGACTCACAGAATCATTTAGGTGGGAAAAGACCTCTAAGATCGAGTCCAACCATCCCCCAGCACTGCCAAGGCCACCACTGAGCCATGTCCCCAAGTGCCAYATCCACATGGCTTTGAAATCCCTGCAGGGATGGGGACTCCACCACTGCCCTGGGCAGCCAGTTCCAATGCCTGACCACACCTGGGTGAACGAATTGTTCCAAATACCCAATCTAAACCTCCCTGGTGCAACTTGAGGCCGTTTCCTCTCATCCTGTCCCTGTTCCCTGCGAGCAGAGCCCGACCCCATCCCTGGCTGTCTCCTCCTGTCAGGGAGTTGTGCAGAGCCACAAGGTCCCYCCTGAGCCTCCTTTTCTCCAGGCTCAGCCCCTTTCCCAGCTCCCTCAGCCGCTCCTGCTGCTCCAGCCCCTTCCCCAGCTCCGTCCCTTCCCTGGACACGCTCCAGCCCCTCAAGGTCTCTCYTGTCAGGAGGGTCCCAGAGCTGCCCCCAGCACTGGAGGTGCCCCAGCAGTGCCAGCACAGGGGACRGGCACTGCCCTGGCCCTGCTTGGTGACCTYGAGCCATTTTCTGAGCCCCCCTGAGCCCCTTCCCTGCTTCCCTGGAGCATGGAGCCCACAGCTGGATGGAAGCACTTCCCAAGGGCTGTGCTGTGGGCACGTCCTGTGTTTTCCAGGCTCAGCTTTTGTTTGCACTTGCAGGACAATTGGTGCTGCTTTCCCAACACCCTGACTCGGCTCTTTGGTGCCTGCCTGTGATCTACTGCCACACAAATGATCCCTGCAGAGCTGCCCACAGCCAGAAACTCCTTGTTCCGTGTTCTCCAGCTCATTATCCTTGTCTCTACAGACAAGGTAGCTTTCCCTATTACCTAATTATTTTTTTTCATTATGCTTTTAGCATGAGGAGATCCACTGGAATGCTAATCCTGTCCCCTAATGCTTTGCAGTCCATTTCAACCTCTTATTTGGGAATTTTTGAAGCATTCTTGCCAGACAACCACGAAAATTATTAGGCAGGATAGCACTGGAACCACAACAGACTTCTGATCAGATGTGGTGTGGCAATTCATCTCCTGAGCTTCACTTCTGATCAGATGTGGTGTGGCAATTCATCTCCTGAGCTTCATTTACGTATTTGCCTACATCCCTTTTAATTAGGAACATGGTCCTTCTGGAAAGATTTCAGGCAAAAAACCCAAATGGGCTTGGGCCAAATCAATGGGGTGAAAATCAGGCCAAGTGCAGGGTCCTGCCCGTGGGTTGGGGCAGCCTCCAGGACCAATCCAGGCTGGGGATGAGCAGATGGAGCAGCCCTGGGAGAAGGACTTGGGGGTGCTGGGGGGTGAGAGCTGGACATGACCCAGCCCAGAAACCCCCCCTGGGCAGCAGAGGAGGGGGGATTCTGCCCCTCTGCCCTGCTCAGGTGAGACCCCACCTGCAGAGCTGCCTCCAGCCCTGGGGCCAGCCCTGTTTAATATTGGTAACAATGATCTGGATGAAGGGATACTCAGAAAATTTGCAGATCAAGATCTCCCGGAAGGCAGGAAGGCTGTGCAGAGGGATCTGGACAGACTGGATGGAGGGGCTGATTGGTGTGAGGTTTAACAAGGCCAAGTGCTGGGTCCTGYACTTGGTCACACCAACCCCTGCAGCTCCAGGCTGGGGAAGAGCAGCTGGAAATCTGGAAAAGGACCTGGGGGTGCTGGTGACAGCAGCTGGACATGAGCCAGGTGTGCCCAGGTGGGCAAGAGGCCAAAGGCACCTGGATTGTCCCAGCTCTGGGGTGGCAGCAGGGCCAGGGCAGTGCCCGTCCCCTGTGCTGGCACTGCTGGAGCACCTCCAGTGCTGGGGGCAGCTCTGGGACCCTCCTGACAAGAGAGACCTGGAGGGGCTGGAGCGTGTCCAGGGAAGGGAATGGAGCTGGAAAAGGGGCTGGAGCAGCAGGAGCGGCTGAGGGAGCTGGGAAAGGGGCTGAGCCTGGAGAAAAGGAGGCTCAGGGGGGACCTTGTGGCTCTGCACAACTCCCTGACAGGAGGGGGCAGCCAGGGATGGGGTCRGGCTCTGCTCCCAGGGAACAGGGACAGGGTGAGAGAAAATGGCCTCAAGCTGTGCCAGGGGAGGTTTAGATTGGATATTAGGGGAAGTTTCTTCTCTGAAAAAGTGATCAGGTCCTGGCACAGCTGCCCAGGGCAGTGGTGGTGTCCCCATCCCTGGAAGTGTCCCAAAGGGATGTAGATATGACAACTGGGGCCATGGTTTAGTGGTGAACACAGAGGTGCCAGGTTAACAACCGCACTCAAGGATCTCAGAGGTTTTTCCCACCCTAATGATTCTTTGATTCAATGAGAAGGATGTGGACCTGCTGGACTGAGTCTCGAGGAGAGCCACAAAACTGATCACAGAGCTGGAGCCCCTCTGCTCTGGAGCCAGGCTGGGAGAGCTGGGGGTGTTCATGGGGAGAAGGATCCAGGGAGACCTCAGAGCCCCTTCCAGTGCCTAAAGGGGCTCCAGGAGAGCTGGAGAGGCACTTGGGACAAGGGATGGAGGGACAGGACAAGGAGAAATGTCCTAAAGCTGAAGGAGGGAAGATTTAGATGGGAGACTGGGAAGGAATTGTTCCCTGTGAGGGTGGTGAGGCCCTGGCACAGGTTGCCCAGAGAAGCTGTGGCTGCCCCTGGATCCCTGGAAGTGTCCAAGACCAGGTTGGACAGGGCTTGGAGCAGCCTGGGATAGTGGAAGGTGTCCCTGCCCATGGCGGGGGGTGGGACTGGATGAGCTTTAAGGTCCCTTCCAACCCAAACCATTCTGGGATTCTGTTCCGTGGCTCTTGAGGATCCTCAGTGCCAGAGCTCCGGTCAGGGTTGGATGCTCCATAAAACCATTCCCATCATGGATCTGATACCCCATCGTGTCCATCGTGTCCGTGCCTTGCAGACAGGGCCCAGAGCTCATCAGGAACGATCCCAGATGGAATTCCTGCCACCCTGGGAGCAGCTGTGCTGTGGGCAGCCCTGGCTGGCACTGCTGGAGCACGGCCGTGCCCAACAGCCGGATCTGGGGAGCGGGAACRGCCTCCACGTGCCCACGGAGCACGGGCCCGGCTGCCAGGTGCCTTTGTGAGAGGGACCAGCGGGTCAGGGTGACACTGCACAGCCTGGAGAGCAAACAACAGCCCTTTGGAGATGGTTTTGCCCCAGGTTCTCCTCTGGCCGTGCTGCTYGTGGCCAGAGTCCCTCTATAAAACCTCCACCCTCGGACACCTCGGAGACGCTTTTCTCCCCGTGTGCCAAGATCCCCCCTGGCCTGCAGCCATGAGGGTGCTCTGCGTGGTCTTTGCTGTGATCCTGCTGTTCTCCGTGGCCACCCCAGGTAAGACAGGAACGTGTGGAGGTGGAGAAAGCGAGGTCACCTGTGTCCCCTCCAGCCTCTGTGCCTCAGGGTGAGGGAGGGGGTTCATCCCCGTGGGGATCAGGTCCCTGGTGATTTGCCCAGCCTAGCAGGCACAGTGGGGTTGGGATGGGATGAATTCCACACTGCAAATCCCACCTCTCACGCTCATGCAGAGGGATCCAATGCRTGGAGGGATGCTTTGTAAGTGTCCAGCTGTCCCCCAGCTCAGTGGGGCCAGAAAATGCGTCCTGTCCTATGCGGGTCTAACTCCAGAGGTACCCAGAGCACCCGTACCACCCTGGAGCCAGCAAGGACACAATTCCTGGGGCTCTGCCTTCCCACATATCCACGATTTTCTCTCTAACCCCCCTCTGTCTCCTCCCGCGGCAGGGCACGGGCAGCCCAAGGGCTTTTGTGACGGGTACTGCGCCCACGCGTGCGGCGAAACCGATGAGTGGTCCTTCAGCCCCTACTGCGAGGAGCTGCACTGCTGCATCCCCTCTCCCAAAAAGGGGAAATGACCCCGGAGGAGTCCGGCCCCGGAGGAAGAGCAGTGCTCGCCGTGGAGCTGCTGGCGCTGTTCCCAGGGTGTGGCCGAGGCGGTGCTCAGTGCTTTGAAGTAAAGATGGGCAGATGAAGATGATTTCTGTGTGCTGTGAGGTTCATTCGCCTCCTGGGAGGGGACAGCCGGGAGAGGTTGGCAGCCGGGGCTCCCTGGAGAGTGGTCACGACACAGGCCCAACAGCCCCAGGTGCTCCTGGCAGCTCCAGACCCCTGACACCAAAATGCCACCCCGGAAAAGCAAAGGCTTTGGGATTTTCAAAGCAGAGGGGTGGCAAAGGCTGGGAGAGGGCTCATTGCCTAATCCAGTGCCTCCCTSCTCCACAAGCTGAACCCCAGTTTATTTGTAGGGGACACCATCAGTCCCATGAGTCCCATTCAGCCTCTGCACTGGGGTTCTCAGCCCCACGGAGAGGTAGAAAAAGGAGGCAGACAGCACCACCTTCCCCTTGCACCCCAAAATGCCATTCCTGGGGTGCCCACAGAGCAACCAGTGCAGTCACTGAGGTTTTGGGGTCCCATGGTTGTCCTGGACACTCTCACCAAGTGCCTTCTCAGCAGAGCCTGTGACCAGATTATTCCATGGGGATCACCAGTAACAGGAGAGCAGATGAGGATTTCTCCAGTGTCCCCTTCCCTACTCCCTCCACCGTGGGATCACTCCAGGTGTTCTGCAAGGGACATGGACTGATCCGGTGTGGGGTGGCTCAGAACACCCCACAAACACTCCAGCAATACTGGAGGCTGAGGTATTTGTGTCCTAAAGGGTCACAGGGCAGAAATCAGCTCTGTTTCTCTGAAACCCTCCAGGAAATAAAGGAACTTTCCAGCCCTGGGGCCTTGCAAACACAGGAAAAGGCTTTGCACTGGTGTTTGTGGGACTGGAGGGTGCTGCAAGGGAAGGGAGGGGGTACAGACCTCTCCCTCYTGTGGGATGACTCCCAATTTCTGCAGGAGGAAGGGCTGTGTCTCCTCTCCTCAGCAGCATCCCCTGTGTCCAGCAGAGATCTTGGCACATGGAGCTGGAGGTAAAAGTAATTTCTTCCTCAGGATAATTTGTATATTTGTCCAAAACTCCCATTTTCCAGGACACGTGGGGCCTGCTAGTGTGTCTGAACACGCAACATGAGGCGCTCCACGGGTTTTGTGACCATGCTGGTCTGAATGAGTGTCCCTGGAAATTTTGGGGCAGACAGAAATAAAATAACAGAAAAAAAAAAAAAAGGAGCAAGTTTATGCTCCTTTATTTTATCCTTAGGATAAACATGAAATCTGATAAGCTGAAACACTTTATCAGTTTAAACCCTGACCAGGGATACTGGAAACCTGGTAAGGCTGTGGGATTTCTTAGGATATAGACAAGAGGAATGAGTGTCTTCCCAAACTGGGTGAGATGCTGAGAGTGAGGGGGTTAGCACTCAATTTACAGAGGCTGAGGGCTGGCAGCAAGTAAAAATCACATTTGACACAGGATGGCCCATCAAGAGCCACAGACTTTGTCAAGATCCACCTGAGCCTGGACAAGAGGACATGAAAAACAGGAAATTCTCCTAAATCAGCCCTGAGTTGGTGACACTTCACAGACACACAAGGCTGAAAGTTTGGTTAAAGGATAAAAATTACAGAAGGAAACATTGAACAAAAAAAMCCCTCTCCTTTGCTGTTTCTTTCTTATCTTTTTCCTGGGAATTGTGAAAAAGAAAAGCCATGTGAAAATGAATGAACTCCAGAATGGGGTTTGGAGCAACCTGGGGTAGTGGAAGTTGTCCCTGCCCATGTCAGGGGGTGGGATGAGATGAGCTAAAAATGTCACTTACAACCCAAATCTATGATTCCCTGGTATTATAAATTCTAACTATGCCAAGAAGCAGATTTACATCCTGAGAAGGACCTTTTATGGGAGAAACAGTTGAATATCTCTGTTATACCAATGAATCACTGGCTTACAGGGGGTTCTTATATTTCACAGATAGAAAACATCAGTTACTGGGCTTGGTTCGAAGTTGTCCCCTGGGAGAGCCCCTGCAACTCAGATCACACAGAAATCACACTCCACACCTTCACAGGGGCAACAGGGGATGGAAAGGCCACTGCTCCTGCACTCAACTTCCATCAGGAAAGGATATAAAAATGGAGGAATTGTTGAAAAGGAGACAAAGGGTGCAGCTAAAAGAATTAAATGCTTGCAAATAGATTCTTTGCAAGCGCCTGGGGAGATGTTTAAGGCCACTAAGAGGGAGACTTGGGGAAAATGTATGACAGGTATTAAAAAAGAGCCCTGGGAAAGAGCAAAAGGAAAAGGTCACAGCAGAACAGCGGGATGAGGGAGGTTGTTAGAATGGAAAAGCTGAAACCGTGTCCAGACATGGAAAATAGAAAAGATAATAAGCTGAGCCTGACAAAGTATGAAACACAATAAGGCAGCTCAGCAGAGAATTGCAGGAAGAGCTTGCAAAACGTGAGGAGGCCTCTTCAAGTAAGTCTTCTTGTCTTTTTTCCAAACACATCAGGAACGTGAAGCTTGACAAAGAGCGTGGTCAGGAAAATAAAGTTAAAGATCAGGCCACTCCACAGGAGCTGAAAGAAACATTTACATCTGTCCCGTTCCACTGTAAAAGGGGAAGCTGGGAAGGATTCTTTTGATAGATTTTTCTGACGAAAAATCAAGCACTAAAATGGCAATATTATACCTGAAAACCGTTTATTGAAATCAATCAAACAAACAAACAAACAAACAAACCCCTTAAGTGTTCTTATTAAAAAAAAAAGGGGGGGGGAGAACAGGAAAAAGGAGCAGAGAGAGAGAAGAAAGAGAGGGGAAAGAGAGACAGAAGGCAGGGGACAGCGTTACCACAGAACCCCGGCTGTCTGTCAGCATCGGTTTGGAGGACGGAGCGCGCGTGTTGCGAACCGCGGAGCGTTTGCGGAGCTGCAGCGGCGGGCCCGGCGCGATTTTTAAAGGGCAGCGGGCTGCGAGTCCCTTCCGTCGGCGGGGAACAGGCTGCTGAGGTTACAGGGGCGATTTTTAAAGAGCAGCGGGCTGTGTGTCCCTTCTGTCGGCGGGGAACAGGGAACAGGCTCCTGAGGTTACAGGCGCGCTCCCGGAGCAGCTGCGGTCCCTCAGCGTCGGGGCGCGGTGGCTGCGGGCGGCGGCGGCTGCAGGCTGGGTGCTGCGGGGTTGTGCTCCGGGCTCGCTGCCGCGGGCAACACGGGGAACACGGTGGCGGTGGTCACGGCTGGATGCAGACGGTGGCGGCGGTCACGGCTGGATGCAAGCGGTGGCCACTGCAGGTTGGGTGCGGGCAGCGGCCACGAGCTGGGTGCGGGCGGCGGCTGCGGAGCACTTGATCCTCACGGCGACAAGCCAGTCCCCGGCATTGGCACAGCAGGGCGAAGCAGGCACGGGCAGGGAGACAGGACCACAGGGGAGAGGGCGCGAAGGCGGGAGCAGAAGGGGCCAAGCTGACCCTCCAAGCGACCCAAAGCAAAAAGACAAGGCAGCCCTCGTGGTGTTGCGGCTGGCTGCTTGTATGTGCCCCCAAAYTCCTCCCCCAGTTCGGCTTCGCGGGCCCGTTTTTGGCGGGCATTTTTGGCGGGCATCCGGGTACTCGCCTTCACCGGCAAGCGTGTGAGGGGTGAGGGGGGAGCTGCTCGCGGTCTGATCATGGAAGCTTTCTCTGCCCTGATTATCTGCCTGGTGAAGCCTCTCTGGGCACAGGGCAACACAGTTTTTTACAGGAATTTTCTTCACTTCATTTGTGATGTATGTTGAGGCATATATATTGGCTCCTCTCAACATCCGTGCTCACGTGGCGAGAAAAAAGGGAGGCCTTGAGGCTGAAACCTCCTTTGTGAGGACTCATCAAGGGGCTCATCTTAAATGTAAATGCATTGGAAGGGAGGAAAAAGCAGCAGCAAATCACCAGCACCCAGATCTTTCCCCTCAAAAAAAGTCTGAAGGGAATTCAAGGATCAAATAGCCACTTCTGACTACYGTGTGACCTCTGCAGCCTGGAGAAGAGAAGGCCCCAGGGAGAYGTCAGAGCCCCTTCCAGGGCCTAAAGGGGCTCCAGGAGAGCTGGAGAGGGACTTGGGACAAGGGCTGGAGGGACAGGACACAGGGAACGGCTTCCCACTGCCAGAGGGCAGGGATAGATGGGATATTGGGAAGGAATTGTTCCCTGTGAGGGTGGTGAGGCCCTGGCACAGGTTGCCCAGAGAAGCTGTGACTGCCCCTGGATCCCTGGAAGTGTCCAAGACCAGGTTGGACGGGGCTTGAAGCAACCTGGGATAGGTGTCCCTGCCCATGGCAGGGAATGGCACTGGATAATCTTTAAGGTCCTTCCAACCCAAAACATTCCATAATTCCATGATCTATTGCTCCAGAAAGTTTTGCTGTGCAAAAATGGGAGGTGCCAGTTTTATAGGGGAAAAAATTCTTAAAGTGTCCTGTGGGATTGCAAGCCGGGGTTGAACCAGTTTTAAATATAACAACAAGGGAGAAAAATGGGAAAATCCTGTCCTAAAACCAAAGGACAGGGCCCAGCACTTTGGGGCTGAGATGCAGGAGAGGGGGTTAAGAGGAGCGTTGGGGGGAGTCACTGGTGGGGCTACAGCAGGAAATTTGGTCATGAAAAAATCTGGAAAAGGGATGGGATGGAATGGAAAGATGGCAAAATTTGTTGCTAATGCGTTATTGAGGGTAATAAAGGTGAGGGCTGAGGAACGACCTGGCTGGTTTGGGGCTGTGACTCCCTGTCTGGTGAAATCCAGTGCAGGCGGATGTTGTGAGGGAAAATCCAAGTCATTTTCAATGTCAAGTGGATGGCTCCACGTTGGTTATTTGATTGCAAAGACTGGGAATGCAGGAGYGAGAGAGAACAGGGAGCAGCACAATCACACTGAGGTGCTTGATAAACCTTGGGAATCCCAGCCAGACATTTTGGGACTCTCCTTTTATTTCTATTTTTTTTTTTTTTTTTTTATTTTCCCATGTGTTTGCTGTTCCCATGACAGTAAATATCCCTGGGAGAGGAGAGGGAAGAGCTGGAGGCACCATGTGACCACTCAGAGAGTGAAACCTGGGATCTGCTGAGCCTCCAGCCTCCGTCTCACCRAGGGAGGATCAACTGGAAAAAGCCCTGCTGGGCCATCTCTTTGCTGTTTACCCAAGCTGCACTCACCAGGAAGGTCCCAGTGCTTAAAAAGAGGCAGCACAGGCTCTGCCCTGCTCCCTGTGTGTGGCTGTGTGTGGGTGGCAGTGACAGGGAAGCAGATGGAAACATTAACAGGAATCACTGGGCCAGATTTTCCCATCCCGCCTGGCGTTCCTCTCTCTCCCAGGGCAGATGCACTGACTGTCACTACAAGGAAAGGCACATCTTTAAACTGTACAGCACCAGGCAATATGGGAATTCCAGATTTGTGGAGAAAGAGGGTTGGTTTTTTTTTTGCTGCTCTGTGTGGCTTGTTCCTTTAAAAATGTTTCTGTTGAAGTCTTATTTCACTGAAAATAAGATATAGAGGAAAACAGGGGGGAAAAAATCTTACAGTGAGGATCCAATCAATTGTCATGGAATCCCAGAACGGTTTGGGTTTGAAGGACTTTAAGGATTATCCAGTGCCACCCCCTGCCATGGGCAGGGACACCTTCCACTATCCCAGGCTGCTCCAAGCCCCGTCCAACCTTCCCTTGGACACTTCCAGGGATCCAGGGGCAGCCACAGCTTCTCTGGGCACCCTGTGCCAGGGCCTGCAGCTTCTAGAAGCAGGATTCAGCAGAACACCCTTTCTTTTGGAGCTGCAATTTATGGGGCTGTTTTAATTGATATTCATCACAACTCAGGCACCTGGTGGGATTTTTGGGGGTGTCCTGTGCATGGCCAAGACTTGGACTGGGTGACACTTGTGGGTCCCTTCCAGCTCAGGATATTCTGTGGTTTTATGATCATTTCTCAAGTTACTCTGTTTATGTCAGATAGGAAAAACAAAGAAGATCTGGTTTTGGGGTTTTTTTTCCCCCCCAAATACCTGTCCTTTCCAGATGTAGAACACCAGGAAAGCTTGACATGAGAGGAGTGAGTAAATGTCTGCTTTAAAGTGGTGTCGTTTTAGCTGAAACCCCACAGCAATTCAGGGTCACTTCATTATTCTACTCCTGCACTTGCTCCATCGCTCTGCACAACTCCCTGACAGGAGGGGGCAGCCAGGGGGCTCGGGCTCTGCTCCAAGGGACAGGATGAGAGGAAATGGCCTCAAGCTGTGCCAGGGGAGGTTTAGATTGGATATTGGGAACAATTTCTTCATGGAAAGGGTTGTCCAGCCCTGGCACAGCTGCCCAGAGCAGTGCTGGAGTCCCCATCCCTGGAGGGATTTAAAAGCCGTGTGGATGTGGCACTTGGGGACATGGGGCAGTGGTGGCCTTGGCAGTGCTGGGGAAGGGTTGGACTGGATGATTTCAGAGGGTTTTTCCAACCTTAACAATTCTGTGATTCTACTGAAGTCTATAAATATGAGGGTATTTCTGCTTTCTCACTGGAAAATATGGTTTCTTTCCCAGATTTATTTGGACCCCTGTGAACCCCAAATCTTAAGGATTTTTTTTAATTTTATTTTTTTCAAGTTTTTTTTTTTTTTTTTTACTTTTAATTTGGTGGTCAAAGAAAATGTATTAGAAGGGAAATACAGGCAATGACTGAGGAAGGCCCCTCTGCTGAAATTTCTGCAGTGACTTCAGGGTACCAAGACACAAAAATCATTCAAATACGTGGGCTCAAACACACCAAATCCAGTCCTGGATCAACGGCATAGAGAACATCCTGAAAGAGATTATTAACAGTGCCCTAATTCTACAATTCTAAAATTCCTCCAGAGTTGGTGAGAAGGGATTTTGACGACACCAGGATCACTGGGAGGTCAGAGCTGCTGCTGCCAGGGATGTGCTACATTCCCCAAATTGTGTCTGTCTTAGGAACGACCACGTGGGAAACCCAAACTCTCAGCTTTCAGCCCCTTTCCTCACCTGCTGTAGAGACCTTGGCTCTGTGTTCTCTTCACCTTTCCCAGTATCCATTCCCCATCCAAGGCCAGCAGAGGTGCYTGGAAATGGTCTTGGCTTTACTCCATGTATTTACCCAAGGACAGGGAGGTGGAATCTGCCCTGTGGCTGGTGTGGGTTAATCCCATTTTCAGGAGCTCCCTGAGCACCTTCTGGTCATCACTGGGTAGTCTCTCCACGCTCCATTTTGGGTCTCTCTATCTGCATTTTCCCCTTTCACCAATCCCTGCTTTATTTCATCACGTTTCCTTACAATTCTTGGGTTTTTCCAACCCCGTGGCTCTTTTTTCCCCCCTTCTAAATGAGGAAGATGCTGAAGGGAGTGTGAGACCYTGCCCCCATCCTTCCCTCTCATTCCCCAGCTGTGGTAACAACCCTTCTGCCAGGATCTCCACTGAACACTGATTTTCTGAGCCCCAGGACTGAAYCGGGCCCCCTCCCACCCATGGGATTTGCTGTGAGGCTCAGTGGGGAAAGGGACACCTGGGAGGGTGTTGTTCTTTGTCACCCAGTGTTGCTGGAATTCCCTGTGGGAAACAGAGGGGAAAACTCCATCTCTTTAACGCTTTGATTATGAAATTTGTGAAAAAGAACAACGAGACATGATGCCAACAGGCCTTTGGGGCTGGGCTTGGGGAGCCTGTCCTAATGCTTTAAATGGGATCATGAGCACACAACAAACAACATCTCCTTTTTTGTTTTGTTTTATTTTTTAAGAGGAGGGGATGGCAAYTGGGTCAGACAGCTGGGAGTCTGCTCCCAAAGCCATTGTGATGCCTCCTCTTCCCCAGGTGTTTCCTTTTCAGCTCCTATTTCCCCTTCCAGGTGGGTGGGACGCAGCACGAGTACTTGCAGTCAGCAGAGGTGTATTTCATGTCCACCACGCGACACTTTGGGGAGCAGTACCCCACAGGAGCGCAGGTCTTCATTACCTTCCCATAGCCTGGAAGAGCAGAGGGAGAGCGGTTGTTCCTCATTTCTGTCCCCATTTCCCTATCTCTGTTCCCCATTTCCCCATTTCCCCATTTCCCCATCCTCGTTCGTCATTTCCCCATCCCCATTCCCCATTTCCCCATTTCTCTATTTCTGTTCCCCATTTCCCTATCTCTGTTCCCCATCTCTGTTCCCCATTTCCCCATCTCTGCTCCCCATTTCCCTGTCTCTGTTCCCCATTTCCCCATTTCCCCATCCCCATTTCCTCATTTCCCTATCTCTTTTCCCCATTTCCCCATTTCCCCACTCCCTGTCTCTCTTCCCCGTTTCCCCACTTCCCCATCCCCATTTCCCTATCTCTGTTCCCCATTTCCCCATCTCTGTTCCCCATTTCCCCATCCCCATTCCCCATTTCCATGCCTCCCACCCCCTCCCAGTCACAGTGGTCAGCAGGATCAGGCCCTGCTCATAGGGAGGTCCTGCTCCGTCCCCCCACATGTCCAACACTCCTCCCCAAGCCCAACCCCAAAGCTGGAAGGGACCTTGAAGGGCACAGAGCAGCTCCTTGTGCACCTCCCTCCCTACAGGGCCACTGGATGACCCTGGTGCACTTTGGGAAAGATGGGAGAGCGTCTCAGACCACCCCAGAAGCAAAGCTCATAAAGATGTTCCTCAGGGCAAGACTTCATCGAGTGCCAGGCACCAGCGTGAGAAGCTGCTGGCCTGAAATAGCTGGGAAATGATGTCCAGAGTGAAGGGATACTGGATTGGGAACCTTTCAGAGCCCCAAAATCTCCCTTTCAGTCATCGAAAAGGGAGGTGAGAACCAGAACAGAAGGGATGTCTGAGCACTGCGCATCAAAAATGTGAGGGAGCTTGACCCTGAAGGTGTTGCCAGAGCTAGTGTGGCACAAAAGGTGGCATCAAGCAGAGGAAACTTCCAGAAAGCTGTCTCTGGAAAGGACATCCAGCAGTCGCTTGGTACTTCATGACTGAAATAATTACACCAGGGCCCAGCTCACCTTAACTTAGGTGTCAAAAACATCCAAAACATCCTAAAAGTGCCTCTTACAGCACTTTAAAGTGATTTTTTTTGGTAAAGACTCACTTGTACAAAAGTAGATCCCCGTATAAGAGAACCTGGGGTAACCAAATCATATCACAGAATCATAGAATCTCAAAATAGTAGAATCCCGAAATCATAGTCATGAAATCATAGAATCCGAATATCACAGARTCATGGAATCATAGAATCCTAAAACCATAGAATCATGGAATCACAGAGCCATAGAGGTGTTTGGGTTGGGAGGAAACACAGATGCACACCCGAAGGATTAGGGACGTTTACGTGGGCAACAAAGTCACAGCTCTAAAGCCAGGAGGGCCCACGTTTGCTCCAAGTGCCTGTGGTCCACACTGACCCTCCTCACCCCGCTTCTCCCCCTCATCCAGCTCACATCCCCACACAATTCCCCCTCTTACCTGGGGCAGCCAGGGAGACCAGGAGGAAGACAGCAAAGACAAGGTAGAGGAACCTCATGGCTGGAGCCGAGCTGGGATGTCAGCGAGGCTGGAGCAGGAGGGTCGGAGGGAGCTGGAGCTGGGCGCTGTGAGTGGTGAGGCTGGGGATCCTCGGATTTATAGGGCAGAGAGGAGGGTCTGGGGGAGGTCCTGCTGCTCTCATGGGTCACTGCTTGGYACAGCCACTGGCCCCTCCACCCTTTTGCATGATACCACACCTGGTATCAGCCCCAATTCAAAGGAAAACCGCGGAGTGTGACAGGAGCGGACAGGGAGCAGATGGAACCGATGTACTGGGGCAGAGGGACCTTGCAGGAAACGAGATCAGTATCACAGGCCTTTCCCAACCCTTGGCAGGGATGCARCAGGGCTGGGATGTGGCCAGGATGCACCGACAGCTCTGCCTCTGTTGTCTGGAGCTGTCCCCACACAGGCAGGACACGCTGAGAGGACCCGGTGTCCATGTGTCACCCTCTTGGGAAGCACGACTGCAAATCCTTCTGCTAAATTCAGCTAACACCACATTCCTTGCAGCCTGTTCTGCTGTTCCCTCTCACCCCTCTGAAAGGCCGGAGCCCTTGAGCTGAGAGCCTTTTCCCAGAAAGAGCTGACCAGTTGCAGACACTTTGATCGGCCCCTCTTCCTCACAAACCCTCCAGACAGCTCCGGGACCTCGAGTGTTTTTAATTTCTGGGGTGGACATGGCCTGATCCTGGCTGCCAGGGGTGCTCTGGTGCCAACAGAAGGTTATTYGGAGCAGGCAAATGAAAACTGACTGCAAGGAGTCTGGAGGCAGAAGGATCTCAGCACTGAGTGGCAAACGAGACTGGCCCAGGGATGGCAAACTGATTTTCACCCTCCAGGAATGAGACATTCCCAAAGAGCACTCAGAAAAAAAACCCCCCAGTGTCCAGAAGCAGGAAAACTGAGTGTTTGGATTTGCTGGAATGGGTGCTGATAGAAATTGGGGTAGTTTTGTGATAGTTTTGAGGGTACTTCATGCTGCAAACTGTGCTGGTGTCCCTGTCTCTGCACATGCAGAGCAGGAAAAGAGGTACAAAGGACRTCAGGGAGGATGGTGAGAGCTGGGRACTYGTTCCCAGGCAGTAAGACAGTGATTAGACTGGGAACTTCCACTGCAGAGGGAGATGAGTATGTGGGAATGTGTGACAGCACTGTTAAAGAAGTGTYCTAAAAAAGACAGAGCTCTGGTTTTCCCTTCCCATAACTAGGGAAGCAGGTGACACACAGGAGTCTGACTCACTAAACRAAGGAATTCTTTCCCACTGCCCACAGTGGTGCAACTCCCTGTGCCACTGACAGCATGAGAGGAAACAGCCTCAAGTTGCACATGGGGAGGTTTAKATTGGCTTTTAGGAAAGATTTGTTCACTGAAGTGATGGTGAGGGAAGTGATGGAGTCGCCATTCCTGGAGGGATTTAGAAGTTGTGTGGATGTGGCACCTGGGGACATGGCTCAGTGGTGGGGGAATGGTTGGACTCAATGATCTCAGAGGGCTTTTCCAACCTTAATGATTCCATGGTTGCCATAGATATTGTGGAACAGGGAGTTGTAAATGTCTTCAGAAGGTCACTGGGGCAGCCAGTCTGACTTTGCAGATTGCTTGGAGCAGCTGGGCAGGCTGGACCAGGTGACCTCCAGAGCTACCTCCCACTCTGCATTATTCTGTGCTTCCATGAAATCTGTAAAATCCATTGAGGGGCATTCAGCACAATGATATCCATCCATATCCAACTCAGCAACCCCAAACATCAGACTGCTGGAGTTGGGTGGGATTCCAAACAAGTGCTGCTGTGTGTGGCTGTGCTCTTCCACCCTTCTCAGCGTCAGCTGTTTGTCACTGCCACACTGAGGACACCTGGCTGGATGGGGACCTGCTCCACAGACAGCAACARAGCTGGGGAAGGGGCTGGAGCAGCAGGAGCGGCTGAGGGAGCTGGGAAAGGGGCTGAGCCTGGAGAAAAGGAGGCTCGGGGGGGACTTTGTGGCTCTGCACAACTCCCTGACAGGAGGGGGCAGCCAGGGGGGGTCGGGCTCTGCTCCCCGGGAACAGGGACAGGAGAGGGAATGGCTTCAAGTCACACCAGAGGAGGTTTAGATTGGATATTGGGAACAATTTCTTCATGGAAAGGGTTGTCCAGCCCTGGCACAGCTGCCCAGGGCARTGCTGGATTCTCCATCCCTGGAAGGATTTAAAAGCCGTGTGGATGTGGCACTTGGGGACATGGGGCAGTGGTGGCCTTGGCAGTGCTGGGGAATGGTTGGACTGGATGATCTTAGRGGTATTTTCCAAACCCAGATGATTCTGTGGTCCTGTGATTCTGTGATTCCATGGTGTGTTTTACCCTTCCGTGAGTGACTTCTTAACAAATCAACTGTCCTGGCACCAGGAGCTGCCTCTCCCCATTGGTAAATTTTTAGCACAACCCTCTCCATGTTTTTTTTCTGAGGTCACTTTACTCATGTGCAAACACATTTCCCACTGCACCTCCTGTGTGGACCTGTTGGACTGAGTCYCGAGGAGAGCCACAAAACTGATCACAGAGCTGGAGCCCCTCTGCTCTAGAGCCAGGCTGAGAGAGCTGGGGGTGTTCACCTGGAGAAGAGAAGGATCCAGGGAGACCTCAGAGCCCCTTCYAGTGCCTAAAGGGGCTCCAGGAGAGCTGGAGGGGGCTTGGGACAAGGGATGGAGGGACAGGACAAGGGRGAATGACTTGAACGGAAAGAGAGTAGGTTTAGATTAGAGATTTGGAAGAAATACTTGGCTGTGAGGGCGGGGAGGCCCTGGCACAGGTTGTCCAGAGAAGCTGTGGCTGCCCCTGGATCCCTGGAAGTGTCCAAGGCCAGGTTGGACRGGGCTTGGAGCAACCTRGGATAGTGGAAGGTGTCCCATGGCAGGGGTTGGAACAGGATGATCTTTAAGGTCCCTTCCAACCCAAACCATTCAGTGGTTCTGTGATCACAATCTCAATTCTTCCAAATTCTTGTTTGAGATCACATTTTCTTAGTCCTGTAACCATCTCAGCCCTGAGCTCTCCAACTATTCCACCTCCCCTTGAAGCCTAGTGCCCTCAGCAGCAAACAGCACCACCTGGAATTCTAATTCAGAGTAATAAATGAATTAACTGAAGTGCCYGACGTGATAAACCTGGGGGTTATTTTTATAGAAAGAATAATTCCTGCCTTTTCCAGAAGAGAGCAGGATGACATTGTCCAAGGTGTGCACCTCGGTGCCCACTGCAGCCCCACACTTCTGCAGAATCCCTGCATTGCTTACTCCAGCTTCTCCACCGACTGCTTCTGTCTTTTCCAAAAAAGAAAACCCAGTCCCCAGTGCCCTCCAGAACGGAGCAGTCCCTTTCAGCCTATTTGCAAATTCAGTAGTGAGGAGCTTTATTCCATTACACAGTTTTTAGTGGACACCCTGGATAGTTCAGGACTTGGAACAGCCTTCCGAGATGTCCTTCTACCATCGCCATGGTAACTGGAAATTTAGGAACTCCTGCTCATAAACCCCTTTTTCCTTYATTTCCTCTAGGCCGTGATCAATACCGGAAAAAAAGAAACAAACTCAAAATTGAGACAAAGCACCCAGAAAAATGAATGTGATGAAAATGTTGTAGAGAATCACAGCTGGGAGAGGCCCTTGAGGATCCTCAGKGCCAGAGCTCCGGTCAGGGTTGGGTGCTCCATAAAACCATTCCCATCATGGATCTGATACCCCATCGYGTCCATCGTGTCCGTGCCTTGCAGACAGTGCCCAGAGCTTATCAGGAACGATCCCAGATGGAATTCCTGCCACCCTGGGAGCAGCTGTGCTGTGGGCAGCCCTGGCTGGCACTGCTGGAGCACGGCCGTGCCCAACAGCCGGATCTGGGGAGCGGGAACGGCCCCCACGTGCCCACGGAGCACGGGCCCGGCTGCCAGGTGCCTTTGTGAGAGGGACCAGCGGGTCAGGGTGACACTGCACAGCCTGGAGAGCAAACAACAGCTCCTGGGAGATGGCCCGAGTCCRTCTCCAGGCACAAATGTCTCTGTCTTTGTTGTTTCATGAGCATTGTTCCGTGCTCCCAGCACAGCAAGCGCTCCCCTGGCCCTTCAGGCATTAGATTGGATATTAGGAAAAATGCCTTCACTGAAAGGGTGGTCGGGCATTGGAATGGGCTGCCCAAGGAAGTGGGGGAATCACCACCCCTGGAAGTGTTCAAAAAACATGTGGATGTGGCAGTTGTGGATGTGGTTTCGTGGTGGGCTTGGCAGCGCTGGGGAACAATTGGAGTCGCTGATCTTAGGGATTTTCCAGCCTCGGTGATTCCATGATTCTGTTTTCTACACTGTTCTGCTTTTCCCTCATTTTCCTCCATGCCCACCCAGGCAACACAGCAGCTGGGGAGCTGGAGAGGACGGAGAGACCTGGAAGAACAAAATTAGGACTTGCCACCTCCAGAGCCTTCTTGTTGGGACACCCTGCAACGAGACATCCTTGAATACAAACTCCACTGGCCAGAAGCTCTGTATGGTCAAATTGCTGAAGAGGAAACTGGAGAAAGTCTCCTCCCAGCCTCTCCCCTGCCACTGCTTTACACCCTTTCCAGATTTCTCCATTGTTTCTCTCTTTTTCATGCCTCCATCCAGCTGTTGTCCATATCCAGTTGTGGTAACTACATGCTCACACCCTCTCAGCTCCCTTCTTCCTTCTCTGCTTTTTCCTTTCGCTTTCCACTGTTTTCCATGTTTCCTGTTTTCCATGACCACTGCAGGGGAATAACTCTGCTCATTTCTGCTGTTGACCATTCGTAACCTTTTAGAAGGAATAATTCCATTTACTGGAATTCTGAAGGAAAATACATCATTACCCTTATAGAAGTGTTGATTCTTTGGGTTTTTTTGTTTGTTTTGATAAGAAACTGGGTGGGTTTTTTCAAGATGCAGAGTTTATTTTGTAGATATTGAATGTGTTTGTTCCTACAAATGTTCAGCAGAGAATCCCTCATTCCAGCTATTCACGTTTGAATTCAAACAAATGTCACCATTCGTTGCTGAATCTTTTCTGGATTCTTCTCTTCTGGATGCAAAACCAACAGCTAAAATCTCCTCCTCTGTGTTAAGGCACAAGGAGCAGGAAGGATGAGTCTGGATCAGCTTAGGAACACCCAAAAAAACCCAGTGCTGGGAGATGCTGGAGCCCTTTGCACCACGGAAGAAAGAGCAGAGCTGGAGAAAATCCAGCAGAGGAGAGGAAGGATCTTACATGTTCCTTCACAAAAATTTGTACTGTATTTTTGAATGGGATGTGATCCAGCCTTGATGTAATTTTGTTTTTTTTTTAATCCCAGAAATTCTAGAACCATTTGTCCCCAGGCAGATCTGGGGCTTTGCACAGATGTTTTCATCGGGCTCATTTCCTTCCCTGGTGCACGCAGTGACCTCTGTGCTCCTTGTGCCATCGACACAAGCTGAACCCTGCACCAGTACATGAAATATTTTCAAATATGGCAACAATAAATGTATAGTCCATCATCCTGATGTAAATCTGGGATTATTTTCCCTCGTTCATCACCTTGCAGTTGTGGTGCCCCAGGGACCTCCCTTTCCCACTGATCTCGGTTTGTTCAACCCAGAAGAGGGAAAGACAAGGGAGTGAATGGCTCAGACAGGGAAGCAGCAAAGGAACTGGGATCTCTTCACTCTCCTCTGCCTCTTTCCAGCTAAAAAGTTGAAGCCAAGTCCTTGGCACGTCTGGCAGGTGAGCCCTGTGCTGTGCAGCAGGAAGATGGCACGAGCATGGCCAGCTTTGGCCATCCCCATGGGATTAAACTGCTCCCAGCTTCCAAAACAGTGGGGTTCAACCCAAAATGTCCATTGGGAGTGGTCTGTGGCAAATCCTGAACTTGCACCTGGGATTTGGTGAACCTGCTGGTTGTCCYGGGGCTGTGCCGACCCTTCGGGAACATGGCACGGTTTAAACTGGAGTGTGGGCGCTCCCTAGGGCAGCTCCAGATCGCAGCAGCTCTCAGGGTTACAGGAAGAAAGAGGAATAAATGGGATCAGAACTCCTGCACTTCGGAAGCCATGGAGTTGGGTTTGTGCTGAAAATTTTCCCTGGTGAGGAGTATCCAGTCATGAGCTGAAAATCTCCAGGAAATGAAGACATCACCACTTCTATTATTATTGAATCTCATTTTTAGTAACTGAAGTTTCTTTATAGAATCAGAGAATAGAATCACAGAGTGGTTTGGGTTGGAAGGGACCTTATAGGACATCCAGTCCCATCCCCTGCCATGGGCAGGGACACCTTCCACTAGCCCAGGTTGCTCCAAGCCCCGTCCAACCTGGCCTTGGACACTCTCAGGGATCCAGGGGCAGCCACAGCTTCTCTGGGCACCCTGTGCCAGGGCCTCCCCACCCTCACAGGGAAGAATTTTTCCTAACTTCCAATCCAAACCCACTTTCTTTCAGTTTGATGCCATTCCCTCTTGCCCTGTCACTCCAGACTCCTGTAAATTATCCCTCTCCACATTCCCTGTGGGCTCCCTTCAGACACGGGGAGGCCACCTGGGCACTGGGTTTGGTGGTGAACATGTGAGGCTGGGTCAATGCTTGGACTCGATGATCTTAAAGGGCTTTTTAAACCTTAATGATTCTGTGATCCCATAAAAAAAAAAAAAAAGCCACAGGACTGCAACAGCAGCTCTGCTTTGTCTCTGATCTCACAGTTAAAGAGACTTTCCAGCCCTGCTGCTGAGTTCCAGCACAGCTGGACGTTTTTCCAGCGCTCGCTTTCTCCGTGTGCTGTTTGATTTCCGGAATGACAAGTCACGGCTCTAAATTTATCCCACTGCCTGCAACAGGGCGTGGAACAAAAGGCATTGCAGCTGGTGGGAGCAGCTCTGACTCTGCTGGGCTGCCCTGGCTCTCATCTCTTTGTTGCTGGTACTCTGGCCATTTGTTCTTTATTAACTGGGATCATTAATTGGATTCTGGAAGAAAAGATTTTCACTTCTCTGCATCCAACAGAGAGGACATTTACTCCCACACTGAGAACCCTTTTTTCCCCCAATAACAATGGTTCATACCTCAAGCTTCTCCGGAGACTCAGCCTAACAAATCCTAACTCAGCCTGTTCGTACTTGATCTTAAATACTCAGCACAACCTCAGCTGTCACTGCTGAACTGACAACACCAGAGGGTGCTTCCAGCTCCATTTAAAACCATTTTTCCTGGTGGTGAGGCCAGGTTGGACAGGCTTGGAGCAGCCTGGGATAGTGGAARGTGTCYCTGCCCATGGCAGGGGGTGGAACAAGATGAGCTTTAGGGTCCCTTCCAACCCAAACCATTCTGTGATTCTATGAAGTTCAAGTCTCCCTGCCCACTAAAACAAAATTTTCTAAGCTCCATCAAGTCCGGGAGGGTTTGGTATTGAAGATGTATTATTTATGCTCTTCAAGAGGCAATTCAGGATTCAGCTTTCTCTGGAATGATCTGGCAATTTCCCCAACCGTTCAGACCCCAGGAACCCAGTTTTGCAGTTGTAAAGAGTTACCCCAACATATGCAGCTCCAAGGACAGAGAGAACCTGAGCCAAGTGTCAGGAAGAAGCAGCCCAAATGATGTTTGCAAAGTACCACAGCTTCTAAAGAGTAATAAGAAAAAATCAGCTCATAGACAATTTATCACCTCACATTATTCCCGTTTCCCTTTCAGAAACGGGTGGCAGAACAATCCTGTTCTTGAATGACAGAATCAGAGACACATGGAATGGTTTGGGTTAGAAAGGACCTTGAAGATCATCCAGTTCCAACTCCCTGCCATGGGATAATAATGGTTCCTGGTAGTCTGCAGAGAAACCATACTTGTCTCTGTTGCAACCTCTAGTCACTGTAGAAATACCTGTTTAATTATCCTTCAACTTAAATCCAAGTGCAGGTGAAGATAATTTCATTAATGCCCCTTATGTCACACTCCTGCCCAATGGAAATCCTTTGTAACCACAAAGGTTTCCCTCCTCTGCCACCAAATTCTCTTTCTTTCTTTTTTTCTCCTTCCTGGGGTCTCAGAGCCCTCAAATGTTAAATCATGCCCAGAGCTAAACTCTCAAAGCCACCCACCTAAAAACTCAGACCATGGCACATCGATAYATTGAATATTTATCAGACTCCTGTGCAGTGGCCTGAGTGTTTCCTCAGAATTCAATATTTTTTGAGTTTATGAAAAGGTTGGAGTTTTCCCCATGAAAATGTGGAACAGCCAAGTAGAGATGATCTCTCAGATATCCCACCCTTCACACTCAGGCCCTGATACAGGGAGGGTTTTGGGGACTGTCTGTACCTGAGCAATTGTTCTCACTCACTCAGAATGATTCCAAACAACCCTGGCACCAGGCTGTGTACTCTGTGTGCTCCAGGAGCGCAGAGACCTGGAGCTTTGGCCCTGGTGAGTGCCTGGAGATTCCCTCGGCAAGAAAGGATTTTCATAAAGGGAGGAGGGRAAAAAAAAAAAAGAAAAAAGACAAAAAGCTTCATGGAAAAATGTTAAATTTATAATCCCAGAATGGTTTGGGTTAAAAGGGACCTTAAACCTCATCTCATTCCACTCCCCTGCCATGGGCAAGGACACCTTCCACTATCCCAGGTTGCTCCAGCCTGGCCTTGGACACTTCCAGAGATCCAGGAGCAGCCACAGCTTCTCTGGGCACCCTGTGCCAGGGCCTCCCCACCCTCACAGCCAACAATTCCTTCCCAATATCCCATCTAACCCTGCCCTCTGGCAGTGGGAAGCCATTCCCTGTGTCCTGTCCCTCCATCCCTTGTCCCAGGTCCCTCTCCAGCTCTCCTGGAGCCCCTTTAGGCAGTGGAAGAGGCTCTGAGGTCTCCTTGGAGCCTTTTCTTCCCCAGGTGTCCAGCTCTCACCCACCAGCACCTCCAAGTCCTTCTCCAGAGGAGCATTATGAGTTGTCCCATGATTTCTTATAGCAAAATGGAAAAGCTTCATCAGAAACTCATTATTCCCTGGGGGGGAAAAACCCAAAATCTGCTAAAAATAATTTCTGATGGAATCTGAGCCCTGTGGAACGCTCGTGCGTGCGGTGTGGGGTCCATCTGTCTGTCTGCCTCATCCTGCCACCCTCCTTTCTCCTGCAGCCTCACTTCAGAGCTGCCCACTCACTCTCTGCATGCCAAATCCCCGAGCTGGCCTTGCTGGGGTGTCGGGAATGCTGGCTGGGAAGCTCTCCCACACCTGCAGGCTCCCTCCTCCCAGCTGCCAGCAGGATGGACCCTGCTGGTGGGGTTTAGTGAGGAACTGTGGATGGCAGCTCCCAGGACTGTGGAAATAAAGTAGAAAATGACATCTAAATCAGCTCCAGCTGAYTTCCCTGCTATTTTAGCAAATTTAGTATAAATAGGATGATTTATCTGCTTCTTCATGGAAGGGTTTTTCTCGCTGCCTCTTTCTCCTCCAGACCCCTGGCTAYATCCACACCAGGGAATGAAGCAATGCCAGAACCAGGCTCGGACATAAAATTTCCCCCAGCCCCTGGCAGACTCTTGGTCTGGGCAAACTGGCTCCAAGGCAGGGCTCAGGAGCTGGCACAGACACCAGTCCCCACCAAGCTGCCCACTGTGGATCCCTTTTTTGGGAAGCCAGGAGATCTCAATATCCCGTGTCTGGCTTGGCCCTGCCAGCTGGCCTCGAGGCTGCCTTGGATTCATCCCTGTGGATGTGGTCGCTGCACCCACAGGTGATTCTCAGCCCCAAACCTCCTTTACCTTGTGCTTGCTGCTCTTCCTGGGAAAACATCACAGGGTGAAGCGGCTGCGTGTTGGGATAATGGGATCATGGGAATGAAAACAAGCCCAGAGAGAGCCCTGAAAAACACCAGTGCTCATCCAAGAGGCAAATGGCCACGGGGCTGCAGCATATGGAGGGTGATCCTCTGCCGTCCTGCAGCCAATTACTGCTTGGATTCCACAGGCAAGCCCCTGCTGGTGTCAGTGCACACGTGGTGGAGGGGAACTCGCTCTCTGGAAAGCCCAAAATCATGGGAATCGCTCCAAATTCAGGACATGTGGTCTCAAAGGTGGCTCCAGAGCAGGGAGAGGAACATCTGCTCCCCAGGGCCTGCCCCGTGCCCTGGGGGTTTTCAGGAACAGACCCAGACAGTTCATGATCCTGCTCTCCAGGCAGGAGAGGAAGAGATGGGAAGAGTCCCGGCTCCTGCTGAGGACAGAGAAGCTTCTTGGCAAAGCTCTCCAGGCCACATTCCGGGGCAGAGGGGAGCAGATGGCCAGGCATTTAGGGCTCTGGCAGGAGGAATCCCCRGGCCTTTGGCAGAGGGCACTGATTTAGCTCTGCTTTTCCTTCTGCTTGGACACTTTCTGTCTGTGCTTCTCCCACTCATGGGGTTTCTTAGGAGGCTTTGTCAGAGCAAGGAAAAGCAGATGGTGCCTGGAGCCACCTGCTGCAGGCAGCTGGAGAGCCCTCCTTGACCCGTTATCTGTTATCATGACCCAAATCCAGCCTCACGAATACCTCTGCAACYGATGGATCAGAGAACATTTAGGTTGGAAAAGCCCTCTGAGATCAAGGAGTCCAAGTGTCCCCCCAGCACTGCCAAGGCCACCACTGAGCCATGTCYCCAAGTGTGCCACACCCACATGACTTTTAAACCCCTCCAGGGTTGGGGACTCCACCACTGCCCTGTTCCGAGGCTGGACAACCCTTTCAGCGAAGAAATTTTCCCTAATATCCAACCTAAACCTCCCCTGGAACAACTCGAGGCTGTTTCCCCTCATTGTTTTTACTTGGGAGAAGATCCCAACTCCCCCTGGCTGCCCCCTCCTGTCAGGGAGTTGTGCAGAGCCAGAAGGTCCCCCCTGAGCCTCCTTTTCTCCAGGCTGCGTCTCTTTCCCAGCTCCCTCAGCCGCTCCTCATCATCCCAACTGTGCTCCAGCCTCCTCTCCCTCACTTGGGCTGAGTCTGTACCCCCAGCCATGAGATTATCCTAAAATTGTTGGTGCTCACAGCCCAGCCCGTGGGTTGGGATCTTTCCCCTCGAGCGGGGAGCGGCAGGTGTGGGGTTGGGAATGCAGGACAGGATGATTTGTGTGGGACACAGAGATAAGGCTGGCCAGGCAGGGGTGTTTCATTGCACAAGAGGTGAGCTGTTCCCTTCCCGTACAGCCCCCATTGTTCCCGAGGCTGGGGCAATGTTTGCTGACCGGTATCAGGGCTGAGCTGTGCCAGGCAGCGTCACAACACAGGGAGCAGCTCCAAGCGTTGCTGCTCCTTATTTTACAGGGCTAAAAACAAGGCAGGACGGGTCTCCCTGCCGTGTTCGGGGGTTCCTCTGGGAGAGGTGACGTTCAAACCAAATTCTTTTGAGTACAAACCTCATTTTTCCTAAAGCACGAGGCATGAGGACAGAAAAGCGCAGGAAATGAATCCCATCCYAGTCTCAGCCTCCTCGTCTTAGGCGCCCACTCCAGCTGTGGCTGTCCCTGAACCCCTGGAAGTGTCCAAGGCCAGGTTGGACAGGGCTTGGAGCAACCTGGGATAGTGGAAGGTGTCCCTGCCCATGGCAGGGGATGGCACTGGATGGGCTTTAAGGTCCCTTCCAACCCAAACTATCAAGATACACCTGGGGAGATTTAGGAGCAATTTCTTCACCAATAGAGTGATCGGTCGCTGTCACAGCCCAGGAAAGCAGTGGAGTCCCCATCCCTGGAGGGATTTAAAAGCCCTGTGGATGTGGCATTTGGGAACATGGCTCAGTGGTGGCCTTGGCAGTGCTGGGGGATGGTTGGACTGGATGATCTCAGAGGGCTTTTCCAACCCAAACCCTTCTGTGCTTCTATTCCGTGATTCCACAACTCTGTTGCAAATACCCTTCACAAACACCAGTCCCCACGGCACCTCCAGGGGGATGGAGGCCACCCCACAGAGCAGCCGTGCCTCAGTCTGTGGGGTCTGAGGRGGCTTCACGAGGGTGGGGGGCTGTGGAGCCATGGGGATGGGAGGGGTGAACATGTGAGAGCGCAGGCAGTGCCTCCCGTGAGGCTCAGGGGGGGTTAACATCCATAAAGCTCATTCCAAGGGAGCTGTATGGAATCACAGAATCAGGGAATGGTTTGGCTGGGCAGGGACTCCTTCCACTATCCCAGGCTGCTCCAGGCCCCATCCAGCCTGGCCTTGGACACTTCCAGGGATCCAGGGGCAGCCACAGCTGCTCTGGGCACCCTGTGCCAGAGACCCCAGGAGACCCCGGGAGAGCCTCCTGCAGCTGAGGAGCTCCCCAAAGCACCAGCCCTCCCTGAGGAGTTCACTTTCCCTCTCCTGAACATGGGAAGGAACAGGGAGACAACTTTTCCTCCTCGGGCAGGAGCAGCTGCCCAGGTGAGCAGCCCTTTCACAGCCCTGCTCGTGCCCTGGAGACGGCAATGTGTGTTCAGCTCTGGGTTCCCACCAAAGGCTTCCCAGTCCCTACAGGACAATGCAGAGGGGGCGAGTCCTGTGCTGCTCCCAGCCCATGGCAGCACTGAGGGCAGCAGTAGAGATGTGTTTGTGTTTTAAGTTTCACCCAGGACTCCCAAGCCTTGGCAAATCCAGCCCTGGGAGAGACCCCTCTTTTCTGTCGGGTGATGTGGATCAGGGCAAACCCCCATAAGAGGAGGATTAATCGTCCTTATTATGAATCTTTGCATCTATCTATGAGATTAAAATGTCATTAATTAGACATTCAAATCATTCCCAGACACCGGAATCACCAAAGCTGCAGCATTAACGAGACACACGGGCAACAAACTGGACAAACTCCAGCTGAACTCAGCACCAGGGGCGAGGATAAAAAATCAGGTCACCAAATCCAAACACCTCTGCAATCCCTCCCAGGGGCAATTGCCCAGAACAGGCTGTCACCCATCCCTGCCCGCTGGCATCCGCACGGACAGTGCCAGGCTGATTCCATCAGGCAGGAGGGGCTGAACAACCTTGAACCTGGAGCAATCGCGGGCAGGATGGCACCAGCAGCCACCCATCCCTTGCAGAGGGAGCCCCAGGAATGGCTGATGACCCGATTCGTACGTTTTGGCTTTGTTCTTCTCCAGAGATAAAGCAGGTGGAGGCTGAGGAGTCGGAGCCTCTCCGGGTGAGCGAGATCTGTGAGATCTATGAGATCTGGATCAGAGGCCGGATCCACCCTCCTTTCCAGCAACCCCTCTGGGGGAGCAGCAATGGCCAGTGCAGACACCACAGCCCCTCTTCAGGAAAAATCTGGATTTTTTTTTTTTCCTGAAAATCTGGAGAGTCCTTCATCTTCTTCCCACTCCCTAGAACTTTTCCTCGGGAGCCCAGGGATTTGTGGACAGCCCTTCTCACTCTCACAGGCACTCTCGGGGTAAATGCTGGATTTCAGCATCACCAGCCTTGAATTTGGTTCGGAATCACAGGATAATTTCAGTTGGAAGGGACCCTAAAGCTCATCCATTCCACCCCCTGCCATGGGCAGGGACACCTTCCACTATCCCAAGTTGCTCCAAGCCCTGTCCAACCTGGCCTTGGACACTTCCAGGGATACACATCCCTGCTCACACCTCTGTTAATAAATTTAGTGGTAAGGTTTGGGTTTTAGCTGTGCCCAAGCTCTCTGACCTTCCTGACAGGGATGTATTTACAGGAATAAACCACGGAAAAGYGCTCAAGCTTATGCACCCCTGACCCTGCAGCCTCACCACCAGCTGTGGGGTGTTGGCAGCGTCACGGCCTCCAGTGCCTAAAGGGGCTCCAGGAGAGCTGGAGAGGGACTTGGGACATGGGATGGAGGGACAGGACACAGGGAATGGCTTCCCACTGCCAGAGGGCAGGGTTAGATGGGATATTGGGAAGGAATTCCTGGCTGTGAGGGTGGGGAGGCCCTGGCACAGGGTGCCCAGAGAAGCTGTGGCCGCCCCTGGATCCCTGGAAGTGTCCAAGGCCAGGTTGGACAGGGCTTGGAGCAGCCTGGGATAGTGGAAGGTGTTCCTGCCATGGCAGAGGTGGCACTGGATGATCTTGAAGGTCCCTTCCAACCCAAACCATTCTGTGATTCCATAATGGAAACACAAATGCCAGATGATGACCGAGTGTGGAGGGGGCTCTGCTGGGGCAGAGTGGAGCAGCTTGAGGGGACCGTCCCCCCGCCAAAGCTGGGTGGCTTTGGAGAAGAACCTGAGGGGGATTTCACGTGCGGTGTGGCCAGGCTGAATTTTTGGCCTTTTCCCCATTTTTTGCAGGAGCGGGACGGTGCTGGGCTGGGGTCAGCAGGGACCTGACCGTGTGTGTGCTCAATTCCCGCAGGTTTKTACCCAAACTGCGGCTGCCGATGGCGTCGGTGGGGACCGACCTCAGCGCAGCTCCCTGCCCGCCCCGGGGCTGCGGCTCGGACATCCTGCCCGTTCCCTGCCCGCTGCATTCCCAATCCCTGCCCGCTCCTTTTCCGCTCCATTCCCAATCCCTGCCCTCTCCATTCCCCCTGCCCGCTGCCTCCCCGCTCTATTCTCAGTCCTTGACCGCTCCATCCCCCCTGTCCGTTCCAATTCCCGCTCCATTCCCTCTCCCTTCCCAATCCCTTCCCGCTCCATTCCCTCTCTATTCCCACTCCCGCTCCATTCCCCCGTCCGTTCCCATTCCCGCTCCCTTCCCAATCCCCGCCCGCTCCATTCCCTCTCTATTCCCACTCCCGCTCCATTCCCAATCCCTCCCCGTTCCCTCACCGCTCCATTCCCTCTCTATTCCTATTCCCACTCCCGCTCCATTCCCAATCCCTGTCCGTTCCCTCACCGCTCCATTCCCACTCCCCGCCCGATCCATTCCCGCCCTTTACGTGAGCCCCGCCCAGGCCCCGCCCCTTGACCGAAGCCCCGCCCCGATGGCTCCGCGCGCCCGCCTATGGCCCCTCCCCTCTCAAGCCCCGCCCCTCGCCGGTCCAGTCCCATTGGCTCCCTCCAGACCACGCCCCTTTCCGCGGGCCCCGCCCCTGGCCCCGCCCATTACCCTTAACTGCCCCGGAACGCTTGTGGCGGGGCCGTGCCGCTCGCCGGACCATTTAACCACTTCCCTGGCTCCCTGAGGATGGCGGTCGCGGATTGGCTCAGATTCCCGTCACGTGATCCGGGAGGCGCTTCCGGCCCATCCCGCTCCRCCGGCGTCTCCTGGGAATCCCGAGAATCCCGGGGATCTTGGGGGGCCCGGGGGTCCTGGGGCTCCCCCGGCGCCCTGACCCTCCCCCTGTCAGCACCGAGGGTCTCCCCGCGCCGCCCCATCCGCTCCCCTCTGTAGCCTCCTCCCCACACCGCCGGTCCGGCCCTGAGGGAGAAGGGGGGGCCCTGTGAGGGTCTCTCCCGCTGGCCGCATCGCTCTCCGGCCCCAGAGAGCCGCCGCCACCCCGGGTTATGCTCCCGCCTGCCCGGGTGGGACCGCACAGACCCTCCCCGGCTTTCCCACCCCGGCCCTGCCGGTGTTCCCGAGGTTCCCCCCCCGTTTTCCCAGTGAGTTTTCCCCGGTGAATTTTCCCGGTGGGTTTCCCCCGCCTTCCCCTCCAGCATGGAGTTCGCCGAGCTGATCAAGACCCCCCGCGCCGATAACGTGGTGCTGCACCGCCCGTTCCACCCGGCCGTGGAGGGCACGCTGTGTCTGACCGGCCACCACCTCATCCTCTCGTCCCGGCGGCAGGACAACGCCGAGGAGCTGTGGCTGCTGCACTCCAACATCGACTCCATCGAGAAAAGGTGATGCTCCCCTTTCTCCCTGCCTGCCCGTCCCTAATGCCTCGTCTCGTGGTTGGGAAGCGGTTGGAAAGGCCGGCTGGCGCCTCAGCTGTCCCAAATCCAGGTGTGGGGAGCGGGAAGGATGCTCTGGGCACAGACATCGCCTCAAGCTGTGCCAGGGGAGGCTCAGGGCAGGCGTCAGGAGGAGTTTCTTCACAGAGAGAGTGATTAAACATCAGAATGCCAGAGAGGTGGTGGAGTCCCCATCCCTGGAGGTGTCCAGGGAAGGCCTGGACGTGGCACTCAGAGCTCTGGGCTGGTGAGAAGGTGGAGATCAGGCCCAGCTTGCACTCAATGATCCTTTTCCAACCTCAGTGATTCTCTCAGGGCCCAGGGCGGGGTTCTCCTTTTGTTTGGATATTCCCGTTTGATGCTGCATCTCAGAGGTTGATTTCTTTGGTCACAGAGTGAGAAGTTTTGTGTTTAACCCCTTTTGCTCTGTGTTCGTTGCTCAGTGGATTCATCGGCCCTTGAGGCGCTGTGTGAACGGTGCAGCTTCCCCACCGTGCACAGAGGTGGCAATCAGAGCACTGCTGCAGGGATCTGCTTTGTGCCACCCACCAGAACTGCTGGCAGAGTTGGTCTCTGGACGTGCTCAGCCCCAGATCAGTCTCCTGCTGCTCGACAGCATCRTCCCTCACTTCTGCAGCTGCTTGTGGGAATCAATAACCCCAAAACAATGTGCTTTTTGTGGTGAAGCTGAGTCGGAGCTGCAGAGCTCCATATTTTTTCTTGCCCATCCCCTTTTTATTACAGAGACTTCCGAGATTTATCCTTTCCCCCTCATTTCTGCTTTACCTGCACCATTGCCCCTCATCAAGGTCCTCCCCATCTCACCTGGGCCTTTCTTCTGCTCCCTCCCCTCGGTCCTTTTCTCAGCTTGATGGTAATACTTCATTTTTATATTCATTACAAAATCCTTCCTCTGTTTTTAATGCCTTTTAAGGCAATCTGGTAGAACAGAATCCCTTTCTGCCAGCAAGACTGGAAAATTCAGGCAGCAGAAATTAAAAAAAGCAGAGTCTGGAATGGGGGAATTGCTGGGTGCTGATTAAGGTTGTTTCTGATTAAGTTTGTTCCTGACTTCCCTGAGTGTTTCTGAGAGAGGAAAGGAGCAGAGGGGTGGAAACCTCAGGGAATTTCTTCCCATGCTCAGTCCTCAGAGTGGTTTGGCCTCACCCCTGTTACTCCTTGTACTAAACCAGCCATAACCCTATTTTGAAAATTAATATTTACAAGCCTTTCTTTCTGTTTTAAAATCATTTTTTTAATGAGTTTAGCAGCAGTTCCGGTGTAAATTAATCCCAAATAATCAAGGAACATGGAGCTCTGAGGAGGGAGTAGTGCACTGCTGGCTCAGGATGTGATTTACAACAGTTTTACTCTCAGCCCTGATTTTCCAGAGCAGACCCTGAAAGTTGTTTTGTGTGAGTGTAACTGCAGTGAAACTTGGCATGTAAAGGGACAACAGGAATTTCTTCGTGCTGGAGAGAATGGAATAACAAGACCCCCAATCAAAGTAGATTTTAGAAAGATCCAGTTTGGTGCTGCTTCAGGTTCTTAGTGCACAACATTGTGCCAGGTGCAGAAAATCTCTTCTCCCATTTAGTTCTAGAAAGGTTTTTTATACAAAATGGTGTTTTCCTGAAATATCCGTGGATCAAACTGCTCCTTGAACTTTTGTAGCTCTTTAAGTGACTGAAATACGGCTGATGAGAGCTCTGAGCTGCGTTTGCTTTGTGAGCAGAGACTTTTCTGGGGGATAAGGCCTTCACTGCCCTGAGGTCTCCAGAGCAAATCGTGGCACTGCAGGTGTCAGACACCAAAACTTTCCTGTTAAATCATAAATCCCAGAAGGGTTTGGTTTGGAAGGGACCTTAAAGCTCATCTCATTCCATGGGCAGGGACACCTTCCACTATCCCAGAGTGCTCCAAGCCCTGTCCAACCTGGCCTTGGACACTTCCAGGGATGGAGCAGCCCCAGCTTCTCTGGGCACCCTGTGCCAGGGCCTCCCCACCCTYCCAGTGCTGTAACATTTGTCATGTAATATCTCCACTCCCTGCCTCAGCAAAAGGATGGCATAAATGGAAATAAAACCAAACTTGCAACTGGCAAATAATGAGTTTTAATAATGTGATTTCTGATTTAACAGGTTTGTTTCTTTATTTTCTCAGAAGGTGCTGCTGCAGACAAACTGCCTCCAATGGGGTTTTGCCTTGTAGGAAGAGCTGTGACACTTCTCCTGCCTTAGAGGATCCTGTTTTTATGGGACTCCTGTTTCCTGTCTTGCTGTAGGTTCGTGGGCTCCTTGGGCACCATCATCATAAAATGCAAAGATCTGAGGATTATCCAGCTGGACATCCCAGGGATGGAGGAGTGTCTGAACATCGCCAGCTCCATTGAGGTGAGGAGTTACCATCAGCCAGGAAACCTGCAGGTCTTGAGCTCACCTCAGCCTTAACAGCTTTTTTTTTCCAGTTAGGAAGGTTTTCATTCATGTTTTGGAGGGCAAAGGAGAATCTGGAATATTTCACATGGGGTTGTGGGGTATTTCCCAGAGGTTTTGGACTCCCCTTCCCTGGAATTGTTCGAGGCYRGGTTGGACGGGGCTTGGAGCAACGTGGGATAGTGGAAGGTGTTCCATGGCAGGGGGTGGAACCAGATGATCTTTAAGATCCCTTCCAACTCCCACTTGTGATTCCATGATGTCTCTTGTCCACACAGGTGCTTTCCACCCTGGATTCAGTCACCCTCATGTATCCCTTCTTCTACCGGCCCATGTTTGAGATCCTGGAAGATGGATGGTCCTCTTTTCTACTGGAACAAGAGTTTGAGCTCCTCAGTTCAGTGGTGAGTGGGATTTGAGGGATTTGCCCAGGCACTCAGATATTCTGTGAACTATTTCACCCAGCAGTGGCTGGACTGGAAATCCTGGATGGTTAAAAATCCATCTGGTGCCTGGGTGAGAAGCGAGTGTTGTTGAAATATTCCTTCTGTAACATCAGACATTCGTTTGCTGTTTCACCTTGTACAAGTGGGGGTTTGAGGCCTTTCTCAGGAAATCACAAAGGTAGGAAATGTTTTTGGCCTTTGGGGATGGTTCTCTAATTGGAAGAACAAATTGAAATCCTTTGGCCTGGCTTTGTTATACTTAACTTGGATCTGGAGTGAAGTGAGATGAATCTTTGTCAAACCTTTCACTGAAATGACATTGGTTTAAAAAAAATGCTCTTTAGGAGGATGACAATGAAGATGCCCAGTTTGAAACACTTTTTCCTTTAGCTGATGCTGGGGAAATATTCAGGAGGTTCAAAAGCAGGAAACTTCCAGTCCTCTTTCTCCAGGTGCTCTTGAGTACATTGATATTATTGTGGCACCTGAAGGGTAGGAATTCTTGTGGCATTGCCTCTGGTGTCTCTTCTTCAAATTTCCTTTTAGGATGGCTGGATTTGGTAGAGTGGGAACTATCTGGGGTGCAGGAACCTGTTTTAATAATTCCTTGGATTTGCACCTCTGTGTTCCAGGCCTTTGTTTCACATCCACTCTGTGCTCTTGCTCCATCAGCTCAGGTTTCTGAGCCCGCATCCATTAGTGCAGCATCCAAGAACATTGATTTCTTTTTTTTTTAATTTGCTTTTATCTGCAGCCCAGCTTGTCTGCAGCCTGTATCACTTCCTGGCTCTGAGTAATAACTGAATAATGTGATCAGCCTGACCAAATTCAGTTGATGAAATCACCAGAAAATTAAAGGGGTTCAGAGGCCTCGCTATTTCTGTTTCATGATTAAAGCACTCTCATGTGTCTTATCTTCCTCTGCCTTCCAGAGACAGACCGACTGTCTGTTATCATACCCAGCACATGGATCCATTGATGTGCTGCTTTCTTCCTTATTTTTTCAGGGACTTAAAACTGCATTTGTCAATCTCTTGCCTTTCTGAACATATTCTCCTTTGTAAGAATTACATTTAAAAACCTCATTGCTTTTTAGCACCACGTTCCCAGGGCAGTCATTCATTCCTTTAAAACCTCCACGTCTGGCAGCTGTTGATTGATTCTTGGCTTTTCACCCAAAACTTCACATTTTGAACAAAATGGTGTCAAAAGCCACCTTCCAATGATTTACATCTCCTGAACAACAGATAAATGTCTTGTTGACCAAATAATTCTTGTTCTGTAGTGACACTGCCTTGTGTGACAGGCTGGAACAAGGAAATGGCTGATTTAAATCATTCTCCCAGAAGTCAGATGAGTAGAATTCCAAAGGTTCCTGCCTCTGCTAAATCATCCATCTGGATCTGTACCTTCCCCATCAGGGTAACAGGTCAAAAACTGGATTTCACCCACCCTACAGCTCTAGTAATGTGTTCATTCCACATTTATCTGCTACAGGAGAGTTGTTTTCAAACATGGACACCCTCTCTAACGGCAAAGTGAAGTGTAAAAGTTAATATTTTTTTTAAAAGTTCAGTAATACATTAAATATTTAGATAATATAATATAATGTGTAATTTGTATACTTCACTGCACAGTGAGGGGCTGAGTGGAATTCAGAGTATGTGCAGGGGGTTCATATTTTCTCTGAGCAGTCAGAGGAGAGCCAAGAGGTTTCTCTTCTGCCAAATTCCACAACTGCAGGACACTGCAAACTAACTCTGGAAATTCAGCTTCCTAAAATGAAGTGAGGAGGCCATGAGAAGTTTGTGCACTGGCAGTGTAATTAACAAAAAGGTACTTTGTTGCCAGGAAAATCACTTACTTCATTCTTCTTTTCTTTCCCCCTTTATTCCTTTTTCTTTCCTTTTTTCTTTCCCCTTTTTTCTCTTTTTTCTTTCCCCCTTTTTCTCTTTTTTCTTTCCCCCTTTTTCTCTTTTTTCTTTCCCCCTTTTTCTCTTTTTTCTTTCCCCCTTTTTCTCTTTTTTCTTCCCCCTTTTTCTCTTTTTTCTTCCCCCTTTTTCTCTTTTTTCTTCCCCCTTTTTCTCTTTTTTCTTCCCCCTTTTTCTCATTTTTATCCCTTCTTTTTCTCTTTTCTCTTTCCCTTCTTTTTCTTTTTTCTCTTTTTTCTTTCCCCTTTTTTCTCTTTTTTCTTTCCCCCTTTTTCTCTTTTTTCTTTCCCCCTTTTTCTCTTTTTTCTTCCCCCTTTTTCTCATTTTTATCCCTTCTTTTTCTCTTTTCTCTTTCCCTTCTTTTTCTCTTTTTTCTTCTCCCTTTTTCTGTTATTTTTCTTTCCCTTCATTTTCTCTTTTTTTTTCACTTTCCCCCTTTTACTCTCTTTTTTTTTCCCGCCTCTTTTCTTTCCCCCCTTTTTCTCTCTGTCTTTTTCTCTCTTTTCTTTCCTTCCCCCTCCCCTTTTTCTCTGTTTTCTTCCCCTTTTTAGCAGGAAAGATCTCAGGGTTCTGAACAATTCAGTTGTGCTTCATCTTTGTATTGGAGCTTCTTTTAAAAAGCAGAACTTTGTGTTTGGGCTCAGGTTACAGTGGTGCTTGTGAACCATATTTTGCTCTTTCCAGACAAGCATCAACCTTTACATCTCTTCTCCTTGTCCATGCACAATCTGATCCCAGCAGGGCTTGTTCCTTGGGAATGGCCTCTGGCATTGGTGCTTTGCAGGATCTCCCAAGGTCCATGCTGGGTTCTTGATTTTTTTTTTAAGGCCTGTTGGCAGAGCTTGACTTGTGTCCCAATGTTTTGTGGAAAACAACTTCTCCTGGCAATTCTAAGTTTTAGGAGGAAGGGTAGTTTGGACATTTGGGAATCAGTATCTCCATAAACAAGTATTAGGACAAGAAAAGTAGAAATCCAAGAGTTGATCCTGCCCTGGGTTTAAGAATCACTCCTTTCTTTTTTCTTTGGAGTTCTCGCTCCTTTCTGCTCAGTCCTCATCCTTTTGCTGCCTCTATCCTTAACTTCTTTTGATTCCTAAAAGCTCAGGTGTCTTGCTGGGAGAATTCGGTGTTCACCTTGCACTCCCTGAGTTTCACACAGCACAATTACCTGGTGATGGCTGAAGGTGAGGTCCCCCTTCATCCCTTTCCCTGCAGTCCTTCTGCTTCCTCTGCTGCTGCCTCACTCTTCCAGTTACCGATGGCCCTTTTTGCTTCCAAATTCCAGCCAGGCCCAAGCTAAAGAGAGTTGATTGGGGCAGTCTGGAGCTGGCAGTGCAGGGGTTAATGGGCTCTCTGCAGCAGGAGCTGTTGGAAGGCAGACAAATGGTGCCAAGTGCTGCCAGGCTCCTCYTCCTTCCCATGGGAATTACACCGGCATGACATAAGGGGATCATCTGTGTCTGGTGTAAACGGGGAGGAGAGCAGGTTGTGGGCAGGGTTAAACTACCAGAGTGGGAGATGAACCAGGTGCTGCTCTTCCATTCCTTTCCATACCACTGGGGCCAGTGACAGCCAGGCTCAGACATTCCACAGAGTTCTGGTTTTGCCTTCTCCACATCCTATGTGGCAGTGAGGCTTTTACCAGTTTGATATTCCAGATCCGTGCATATTTTTGCATGGTAATCAAATTGCACACCATCCTATGTAAATTAACATAGACACCCCAAAAACCCTATTAAAATCCTATTGTTGGTGCATTAAAAGCTGGAGCTGTGACCAGCCACATCCCTTTTGTGACCCAGAACTTTTCATCTCTGCTCGTAACAYGATGGCCAGAGGCAATTTGACTTTGCATCTGGGAGAAGCTCTGCTTTTTATGAAATGGAGCTGTTCAGAGGAGCTGTTTGGAGGCTAATGAATAATGAAATAAGGTTATAGCAGGGATGGTGCAAAACYGCCCAGCTGGGTTCATGCACAAAGGCACCAATTGCTGCTTTTGATGCTGGTATTTATTTTTTCCCAGCATCTTTCTTAGGCTGCCACCAAAAAGGACAATTTTCCTGTCTCCTGAGCCACACATCCCATGCCTTGGAGCTGCTGCTGCTGAAACAGTGTTGTGAGTCAGATCAGCTTGTTCAGCTGTTGGAAAGTCTTCATTGCCAGAAAACATTCCTGAATTGATCCCAGTTTTCCACTGGACCAGTGAGCCGGTCAGGTGGATTTATATAAGCAGGTAGCAATCAGGAGGAGTGTGGCCAGAGGCAGTAAGGATCTGGAAGAAAGGAATTCTGATCAGAGATGTGCAATTAATGCAAATTAAACCAACAGACTTGAGCTGATGCAGGTTTTGTGTGTTTTGTCACGGCCTAATTTGGCTGCTGTGCTCTTCTCTCACTTTGTCCTACCTGCTTTATCCCTCTGCCTTTTTGTCTGCCTCAAACTCTGTTTGGACTCAGATGAGCAGAGGTTTGATGGATCTCTCTGGGGTCTCTCCCTGCTGCAGAATCTCCACGTTGACCTTTTTCCCTGAGCTGGAGCCAAGGCGTGTGTGTGACCCTGGGTATCAGGTAGCTGGAATTSTCTGTGAGGTGTCACATTCAGCACTTCTTTCCCAAGGCTTTGGCTGTTGGAAGCTGGAGAAGTTACAGAACAGGAGCTCATGGTGAGCCCTCAGTGCTTGGCTGCTTCCAGACGGTGCTTTTGGAGCAAGAGCTGCAGCTGAGCCCACAGAAAAGAACCAAGCTGGAGATGTTTCAATTGAAATTTTAACCTCAAAGCAGCTTCAGCATCTGGAGTTGGTGGAAATTCTTGCCTTTCTGGGCCATCTTTTTCTTGTGAACTCTTCTTTCAGCACAGATCGAGGGTTGGGCCCATATTCCCTGTATCTAAATGAGCTTTTTTCCCCTCTTGTCGTGGGAATACATGTCTCTGTGGGGTCTCCCCTTGCTGTCTGCTGTGCCTGTGAAATAATTTAAAGCCACAATCACCCATTTCTGCCCACATGGGCAAATTTTGTGCAGTTTGAGGATGTGGATAAACCAGAGGGGGAACTGTTGTTCAAGACCCAGAGGCACCTGATCACTTTTCCATTGCTTATGAGCTTTATCTGCACTCTGGGGAATGAGCTTCTGGGAGCTGCTGCAAGGAGATGATTGCAGGGAGCACAAGGGGATGTGCTGGAAAAATTAATGGGTCAACAGCCCTATAAATGGACACTTAAAGGACAATTTGTGGTGCAAGTGGAACAGATCACAAACATAACTCTGCGTGTGCTTTATCCTGTGCAGGAAAGTCTTTCTTCCCTGTTACCTCTCCCCTATAACGAGTTTTCTGACCCACAGCTGTGTTCTGGTGTTTTTCAGACCAATGAATGGCGTCTGAGCTGTGTCAACAAGGAATTCTCTGTGTGTCCTTCCTACCCTCCAGTTGTCATCGTCCCCAAATGCGTCGATGATGAAGCGCTCCGCAAAGTCGCCCTGTTCCGCCACGGCGGCCGCTTCCCGGTGCTGAGCTACTACCACAAGAAAAATGGGATGGTGAGCTGGGCTTGAGGGGTGGTTGTGCCTGGAGGAGGTGTGGGAATCTGTTTTCTGCTCTGGAATTAACAGAGCTCCCGGTTTATTTTCCGGCTTCCTCAGTGGAGCTGGGTCTGGGTGATGGAATGAGTAATCTGCATCCTAGAAACAGCCATTAATCTGCTTGTTTGGGACTGTGCATGGCAGGAGCTTGCTTACAGCAGTAAGAACAAGATGGGGCTTGTAAAGCCACTGCTGGCACCCTGGCTGGCTGTGCCTGCCAAGAGTTTTCATGGAAAGGATGGCAGGAKCCACATTGTCCTGTCTGTGAGCAGTGGGCCCTCGTCACAGCCGTGCTGACAGCAGAGCCAGCGCTGCTTCTGCTGTGTGACTGTGCAAGGAGGAGCAGGACAATCTGTTCCCTGAGCCTGGCAGGGTAACTCCATTCAGGAGTAGCAAAGTCTTGGTCTTGCACAGACTTCCTGACAAGCCAGAATCTAATGGAGTGACTGATACGTTGTAATCAAGAAATGCACTGTATGAAACTGTTGAGTAATTGTGTCTCTCGCTGATGTAACCAGTTCTGAGGGTGCTGGGATGGCCAACCTGCAGCTTTTAAACTTGATACAGTCTCCTCAAATGCTCCAATGCCTTCTCCTGTGGCCAGGATTTGTCAGCCTTGAATTTGAACCTGTCTAGTCTGACTCAGAAGTACCTTGAAGTTTGCTTTGCTTTGCTTTAGAAGCAGCCAACCACCTACTCCATATCAGTTGTGCTTTTTGCTTTTTCTCAGCTCAACTGAAAACCATCGAAGGAAGATTTTTGCTCAATTATCTCTCCAAACTGTGCATGTTTCAGGTGTGAGGCGTACAGCAGTATTTGGCTCGGAGTGTTGGAGTTGTGACAGTAAAGCTGTCACTCTCATTGCCCTCCTGGCTCTGAGCTCTCAGCTGTACCTGGGGTTGCTGACTGGCTGCCCTCACATTTTAGTTATGATGTGAGCTGCTGGGGTGCTTCTGAATTGAAAGGCATTTGCTAAAGAGAAATCTCAGGTCATCAGTGTGTGGACTTGAGGTTGATTAGTCCATCCATGGGATAAAAATGTCACCTTTAACTCATGAACGATTTGAGCGTTTTAAGAACAGAGTTGGGAAGAGACTTTGAAAATGACAATCCTGAAAGAGTTGGTTTAGTAGAATCATGGGATGGTTTTGGTTTTGAAGGCTCCTTAGAGGCCATCTAGTTCCAACCCCCTGCCATGGGCAGGGATGCCTCTCACCAGCTCAGGCTGCTCAGAGCCCCATCCAGCCTGGCCTTGAACACTTCCAGGGATTTATAACACTTCCAGGGTTCGTGAAGGAGCCATCAGCAGGAAGGCAGCTCAGTAGTTCACAAAGATGGCACTTGAGGCATAACTGAAGGCGTACAGCCTCTGAGACGATGCCTGCAATTTAGAACTTGCCCAGTCAAATGATTGCTGGATTCAAGGATTTCTGGTTCATTTCTAAATACCTTCAGTCCTCGCGAGGGATCGAACTTAAAACAACTGAGGCATTCAGGGCAAGGCCTGGAGCTCAAGTGCTTGGTGCCTTTCAGTCAGAATTCTCTCCACTTCCAGCACCTCACTGATGGTTTTGTGTCTCCCCAGGCGATGATGAGGAGCAGCCAGCCCCTGACAGGCACCAACGGGCGGCGCTGCAAGGAGGACGAGAAGCTGATTAACGCCACGCTCCGCTCGGGCAGGCGCGGCTTCGTCATCGACACCCGGCCTTTGAACGTTGCCCAGCAGGCCAGGGCCAAGGGAGGCGGCTTTGAACAAGAAGTCCACTACCCCCAGTGGAGGAGGATTCACAAATACATTGAGAGGTGGGTGAAGTCAGGCTCTCCCCTGAGCTCGGCTGTGTTGGGTTGTGCTGGCAGAGCAGTGATACCTCCACAAAGTCCTTTCTCCCTTAAAAGGAGTTGTGTATCCTGGTTCCTGGCAACAGGGTTGTGTTCCTGCTATGGCAAAGCCAGGGTATGTGGATGATTAAGGGGATTTTTGGTTTGGTTCCTTGTTCTGAGCAACCTGCTGCAGGTTTCAGCCATCAGGCATCTCCCTGTGCTGTTCCTTTTCCTGACCATCTTTAGCCACACTCCAGCCTTCCTGTGTTCCCCTTGGCACAGGAAGGAGCAGAAAACTTCCAGAAACCTTTCCAGAAAACTTCTGCGGGTGAGGATTTGTTCTGTGACTGTCACATTCCTGTTATCCAGAGAGGTTGTGAATGCCCTGTCCCTGGAAGTACTCAGGGCCAGGCTGGATGGGGCTTGGAGCAACCTGGGATAGGGGAAGGTGTCCCTGCCCATGGCAGAGGGTTGGAATGAGATGAGCTTTAAGGTCCTTTCCAACCCAAACCATTCCATGATTCTGTGATCCAGTACTTTTCAGTGGACATCTAATATGGTTCAGTCATTTTGATGCTTTTTCTTGGTCTTAAAATCAGGAGTCAAACACAGTTAGAAGGGAAGAAGGGATTTTACCKTGGTATTTATTTTAAGGATCCTTAGGTGCACCATGTCCAGGTCAAATGCATTGAAAATGCACACTGCAATGCACACTTACACAAAATCTGGTATAACATTATAGGTCTTACTAATTAGCATATCTATCATAAATTCCCCAATGAGAGGCTCAAGTGAGCCCCCCCTCCCCAAGGAACCTCCCCCTGGATGGTTCTACCTTAGTTTACAAAATGTGTTCTGGAGAGGACCTTGGGGTCTGGGGCATTCTGATCCCCTAACTACAAAGCTTCTAAAATGTTTAGACTCCTAGCTTGACAAACAAGTCCAAAAATGTAGGCAAAAACCACTCAGAATACAGAAGTTGTAAAAAGGGGTATAAAAGAAAAGGCATCAATTTGCAGACGAGTTACTGAATTAAACAGACTTTTAGTCTCGCCTTGTTCAACTTCCCTTAAGCCTTAATTTTGGGGAATCCTTCTGCACAGACATGCAGTAATGTTACTGGAGCTGTGGGCCAGCTCTTGAGGAGTTCAATAAGGAATTTCCTGGCAAATACTTGAAGTGTTTGGTTTTGCTTTTAAAGATTTTATGTGAACTTAAATTTGCTGATTATTTACAGCATCAGAGAGAGAGGAATGAAGAAACACAATATACAAACCCTAAATAATCCATGTCCTTGTTCCTATGCCGCTGCTTGTGCTTTCAACAATATTTTCCTTTCCCCAAAGGTTTAACATCCTGCAGGAGAGCTTCATCAAGCTGGTGGAAGCTTGCAATGACCAGTCACACAACATGGACCGCTGGCTCAGTAAACTGGAAGCTTCCAACTGGCTCACTCACATCAAGGAGCTGCTGACTGCAGCTTGTCTGGCTGCTCAGTGCATTGACAGGTAAATCTCTTGCAGGAAGCCTTGGGTTGCTCATTCACTGGTTACAGATTGCTCATAAATACCTCTGGCAGCATCAATAACTGCCCGCCGTGATCTTGTATCCATGGGAGATTCTGTTTCCTCATGGTGAAGGAATGTTCCTCCAATAAATCAGGAGGACGGAGGAAATCTCAGCTAAGGAAAGGTTTTGGATCGTGTGGTTAAGGTATATTCCTGTGTCTGTTGCAGCCAAGCTAATTTAGAGAGTTTCATTGCAGGTTTGGGTTAAAATGGGCCCATCTGAAATGCTGTTTGATGGCCTGGAAAAGGGGACACAGAGTTGTTGTTTTCTTTCTTTAGGAAGTCTTTTTTTTCTTTTCAGCTGCAAATTTCCAATACCACACCTCACTTCCAGAGGTTAAAACAATGTCATCTCCTTGTTTTCCCCAGGAACTGGTCCAGTGCTTTTCCCCTCTTACATTTTTATCCCCACAGCCCTTTCCAAGCAATCCTGCTCATCCCTTCTAAGTGCTTGTGGCCTCTTTTAACCTGACATCTCTTTCACAAATGCTGCTGACTCAGCTGCCTCGTGTTCAGACCTCAGGCTGCAGAGCCAGTGCTTGCTGTCAGGTGCCAGGGTTTGTAAGGCCAGATGCAGCAATCTAAATGGGTTCTATCTGTGGCTCTGGGTGGGAAAAGCCCATCCCAAAATTCAGGGAAAACCTGGCTTTTCATAGGAGCTGGGGAATGTGTTCTGCAGGCACGCGAGCAGCTGAAATGCAGTCTCAGTGGTGAAACAGCAGTGCTGCATTAAAATGGGAGCTCTGTGCTTTTTAAAAGCTCTGACAGTGCTGCTTTCATTACTGCCTGTGCCAGGAAAGGATTGCTCTGGATCAATAGTTTTATCTGGAATTCTTTCCTGCAAGCGTGTAATGGGAAAGATCAGTGACGAAACCCTTCTGGCTTGTTGGGACACTGGCTGATTTCATCATTTTTAATCTCAGCTTTGCTTTTTCTGTTTACCTGGAGCCATGGCAGGTCAGTTCCAGGTGCCTGACTCACCTCACTCAGAGCCTGGAGGTCAGAGCTGGGCTGGCAAGGAGAGTTCCTTTGTATTTTCCATGGGGAGGGAATGGCTGGGACAGATCTTTCAGCATCTTAAAGGCCTGAAAGATGAAAGGGGAAAATAGTGTTAGAAAATTAATGTAGAGAGGGAAGATTTTGATTAAATATTAGGGAGAAACTCTGTATTATAACAGTGGTGAGGCCCTGGCACAGAGTGCCCAGAGAAGCTGGGGCTGTCCCTGGATCCCTGGAAATGTCCAAGGCCAGGTTGGACGGGGCTTGGAGCAGCCTGGGATAGTGGAAGGTGTCCCTGCCCATGGCAGGGGGTGGAATGGGATGAGTTGCACTTCCAAGCTGTAACTCAAAGGGTGCCAATCCCAAAGAGTGAGACCCACAAAGGAGATCTCACCGTGCACCTTCTGTCAGTGTGGGAAAGGGTCTGGATTTCCAGAGTGCTCAGCAACTGAGCCTTAAGTGATGCAGAGCTCAGGTTACTGTTGGTGAGTATCCAGGTGAGGTCCATGTGGGATCCATGTGGGACAAGGCTGCAGTGGTGGTAGAGCCAGGAAAACCTCAGCACTGTCAACACTGGTGTCCATGGGATGTAATGGCATCCACTGGGATGGGTTCTGCTCATTCACACTCTTATCCCTTCCCACCTTTCTGTCTCCCAGGGAAGGTGCTTCAGTGCTAGTCCATGGCAGCGAAGGAACTGATTCCACGCTCCAGGTCACTTCCCTGGCACAGATCATCCTGGATCCAAGGTGCAGGACCATCCGTGGCTTCGAGGCTCTTGTAGTGAGGGAGTGGCTGCAGGTAAGAAACACCCTGGACAGAACAACAGCCTGTTCCAGAGACACTGGGGTTGGGAAATAGCCTGAGAGGCAGCCAACAGGTTGGGCCTTGTTGCAGCCCTGCTGAGTGTGAGTGTCCTTTGTCCTAAAGAGCAGCGTCATTACCTGAGTCATTTGTCCCTCTGGCACTTCTGGGGCCTCTGCCTCTCATGGCAGGTTTTTGATTTTGGGGCACTGCCTGTTCTGTGTGCTCAGGGTGAACCATCTCTTATCAAGAATGTTTTGGGTTGGAAGGGACCTTAAAGCTCCTCTTGTTCCAATCCCCTGCCATGGGCTGGGACACCTTCCACTGGACCAGGTTTTGTCTTTTCCATCTCATAAGATAAAACTGTTCAGTCTAAACCACAAAACCTGAGTTGTGCTCTTTGTACCTTTGCAGTCTGGTCCTCCAGTGCACCTACCCCAGCTTGTTCCTGCTCATATTCTCTGATCAAACACAGCCTGAGAAAGGCAGGGAAAATGGTCAGAGAGTCACAGAACCATTTAGGTTGGAAAATACCTTCAAGGCTGTCAAGTCCAACCATCCCCCAGCACTGCCAAGGCTACCACCAGTTCACGTCCCCAGGTGCCACATCCACATGGCTTTTAAATCCCTCCAGGGATGGGCACCCCACCATTGCCCTGGGCAGCTGTGCCAGGGCTGGACAACCCTTTCCATGAAGAAATTGTTCCTAACATCCAATTTAAACCCCCATTGGTGCTACTTGAGGCCGTTTCCTCTCATCCTGTCCCTGTTCCCTGGGAGCAGAGCCCGACCCCTCCCTGGCTGCCCCCTCCTGTCAGGGAGTTGTGCAGAGCCACAAGGTCCCTCCTGAGCCTCCTTTTCTCCAGGCTGAGCCCCTTTCCCAGCTCCCTCAGCCACTCCTGSTGCTCCAGCCCCTTCCCCAGCTCCATTCCCTTCCCTGGACATGCTCCAGCCCCTCAATGTCCTTCTTGTGAGGAGGGTCCCAAAACTGAATCCCAGATTTGAGGTGCTCCAGCAGTGCCAGCAGAGGGATAATGGTTTCTAACAGCTTGTTCCTGGCTGCCTGAGCAGCTGCATGGACAGAACTCRCTATGAACTGTTTTGTCCACTTGTCCTCACATCCCATTCCTCTGTGATGCTCTCCCTGATTCCCACCAGGCTGGCCACCCTTTCCAGCAGCGCTGTGCCCAGTCAGCCTATTCCAACAGCAAACAGAAGTGGGAGGCCCCGGTGTTCCTGCTCTTCTTGGAATGTGTGTGGCAAATCCATCGGCAGTTCCCCTGCTCCTTCGAGTTCAACGAGCAGTTCCTCATCATGCTGTTTGAACATGCCTACGCTTCCCAGTTCGGGACCTTCCTGGGAAACAACGAAAATGAAAGGTTGGTGAGGATGCTTGACTTGAATCCTTTAAATGTTGGGCTGACTTTGACTAAAAGTCACAGAATCATGGAATGGTTTGGGTTGGAAAAAACTTTAAAGATCTTCTCATTCCAACCTCCTGCYGTGGGCAGGGACACCTTCCACTATGCCAGGTTGCTCTAAGCCCCATCCAACCTGGCCAAAAATCTCCACCCATCACCAGTTTATTTAGTTTCTCACAAAGAAACTCCTCCATAAAAGAATAACCAGCTGGAGTTTGATGTGAGTCACAGCTGTGGGAAGCRGACTTGTCCATGCAGGCCTGGAGGAGGAGGAGGTCAAGGCAGGCAGAGGCCACAGCTGGGATTTCTGTCCCTCACCTGTGAGAGAGGAAYGTGACTCTGTAGCCTGGTGGTCCTGACACCCCAGGGGCAGCTCTGAGTGGGGCTGCTGGCTGTAGCAAACAGGGTGAAGGACTGGAGCTTCCCACAGCTGCCAGGGAGGTTTGGATTCCTGTTTTGAGCTTGGCAGTTCTGCCCTCAGGACTCCTGGCTCCAGTTAGGCCATGGCTGATGGTCTCCTGCTGAACTGAAGGCCTCTGGACAAGAAGGGAAAAACAGAAGTGATACTCCAGAGAAGGAAGGCAATTTAAAGCTTCCTGTAAACCTTTCTGTCCTTAAAGTAATCTGGGCTTAGCAGAGAGTCTGCTGCCTTCTGCAGGGCTGCTGAACCAGTCATCTGCAAAACCAAGTTAGACTTGAAACCAATAAGCAGAAATTTGGAGGGGTATTGAATGTTACATGTAATAACCTGCCTGTCACATCTGGGCACGTCAGCCTGGGAGCACGGACGGGGGCTGAAGTCTGATGTTTATCTTGTGCTRTCTGAAGCACTCACAGGAGTGGTGAATCTCCTGCCTGGCTGGCAGTTCAATTTGCCAGCGCAGGCAGAATGAGATTTGCTGCAGTCTAAGGCACAGGGATCCCTGTAACTGCTGGAGGTGGGATTGCCCCAGGGAAACAGCACTGCTTGCTCCATGTGCTCAGTTCCTTGCTGCCACCAGAGGGACTTGTCAGACGTGCCCGTTCCAGCAATGACACTCCTTTTATGTGCTCGAGAATTCCGCTGCCATCCTCCCCTGATGCAGCCCTGCCCCACCTCCAGCTCTACCTTAACACAGGAGCCTGATCCCTTTCCAAACCTGGCACTCAAACCATTGTGGGGAGGTGACTGATTCTTCACCTGGACAGCAGGCAGCCAGCTTACAAGTGTTATTTCTCCATCTTTTATTCAAAACTAATTGTAATCAGCCTAGTTGAGTAAATTGCTTTAGGTTTATGCCCTGTGCCATGATGGTGAAGGGATTAATTTGAATTATCTGGGGGAGTAGCACATAGAAAAACTCGTGGCTGTGTGATTCTGACCAAAGGAGCCTTTACAGATCCAAGTGTATGAAACTGACTTGTTCCTGTGGGTTTCTTAGGGCTAAACTGAAGCTGCCTCAGAAGACCATGTCCCTGTGGTCCTGGGTGAACAGGCCTGAAGAGCTGAGCAGGTTCCAGAACCCTCTTTATGAGGCCAACAGCCTTGTCATCTGGCCTTCCGTGGCCCCACAGAGCCTGCAGCTCTGGGAAGGTGAGCCAGGTTTGCTTTCCCTGTTGCAGGCAATACCTCTTTTGTGGTTATTTGTCAGGCTTCATTGCTGCCCATTCTGGAGAATCCATGTGCAGTGGGTTCCCTGCTGCAGGAGCTTTCCCCATCCCATGGGTGCTGAGTTCATGACAGTGACACAAGCAGGCTGCCGTGGCAGGGTGGAGACTGAAAATGGAGTGGTCTGATAAGTACAGGAGGAAAAAAGGAATGAACCCCCCTCATTTTCCTTTATTAATCTTGTTTAATAGGATGGTGAACTTGGAGAGGAGGGGGGAAGCTCTTTAGGGAGGAGGGAGAGGGAAGAAAGTGTGAACTGTGTGCACACTGTAAGTTCTCTCTTACTTGAGAGCTGCTGGGATGTGAACAACCTTCATGAATTCCTCCTTGCTTCAAGAAACCCTTGTGACCAGGGTGTCTCTGGGCTTCCAGGTGTCTTCCTGCGGTGGAACAGGCCTTCCAAATTCCTGGAGGAAGCCGAAGAAGAAAGGATCAACATCATCAAGTACAACAAGGAGCTGCAGGCCAAGGTGAACGCGCTGAGGCGGCAGCTGGCGGAGCTGGAGACGGATGAGGAGACGCAGGAGGAGCCCTGAGCTGGGCTTTGCCTCAGGCCTTTGCTTTCCAGCCCCCTTTAGGTCGAGGAAGAAACATGGAAAGTGCATGTTCTGCTGAGCCCTTGGGTACAGCTGACCCTCCCACTGCTGAACCCTTCACTCCATGAACCTCCCTGCTTTCTGGGGAGGGGTTTTTGTTTTGTTTACTGAAGACACAGCTGGGCACAGTGTCCCCTCTTGGCAGCTTTTCTGTCTCACGATTGGGTACAGTGTCAGCAGGAGCTGGAACTCGTTACCTCCAACTGTGTGGATGACCAGGATGGGCCAAGAGACATGATGTCTCCAATTTAGTTTGGACTTTTTCTGGTTTTGTTGGACACTCACAGGATTCAAATACAGAGTTCTATGTAGATAGGTAAAGGCATTTTGTCTGGAAGCACCTTTTCTCTCCGGGAGTAGGTAAGGCAGCTTAGTTCTTTAATTTCCTAGGAAAACTAGAAATTGTTAAAATCAAATTACAGGTTCTGCCAGTCTACACAACACTCTCAGTAGCCTTCACATCTCACACTTGGGTTTTTGTGTTCAGTATTGGCTTGGGAGCAGGAAGATAAATGCCAAACCAGAGCAAGACATTTCAGTGCAATACAGAATTGAAGGAGGGATTCTGCTGCTAAAGTTTAAGCCATGACCTTCAGGTGGAATTGTCCCTCGTGGGCAAGGATCTCCTAAGGAATAACAAACTTTTTTTATTCTGCCTAGAAAACAAAAAGGTTTAGTAGTTGGTGGGGGTGTTCACTTGCAGAACAGGGCTCAGAGCTGTCCTTTAAACCAGAGCCAAGCTGCCTTCTTGGGAATTCCAACCCACCTGGCTGGGTTTGGACACCTGGCCAGGCTCACAGCATTGCCAGGGTGCAAGAGCAGCACTTCATTTACAGCTCAACAAAACACTTTGGTTGCACCTGATGTGCTTTTCTCTCTTGTGCTCTTATGCCCGTGTTGTGAAACCTCAAAAGCAGCAGCTGGAAGTTCAGGTGACCTCACAGATCTGCTGCAGATGAAGGGGCCATCACACTACAAAAAATATTAAGAGTTTAGATGATTTGTAGCTGCTAAAACTGCTTAAAGACTTTAGGGATAAGCTTTTTTCCCATTTAACTTGGTGTTTTGCAGCTTCTGTTTCTGTGGCTTCAATCTGCTTTTTATAAAATCACGGTTCTCTCTAGTGATTTTTTTTTTTCTCCTTTAAAAAGACAGGTAGGAGTAGGTCTGAAATACTCACTGAGGCATTTTTTTTTTAGCTTGATTCCATGGGTAGCTGTACAGGATTGGGAAAAATTGAATTAACAGCAGCACATGTGGCTGGGATTATCCAGAAAAGAGCTTCCTGTTAGCCCGGTTCTGCTGGAACGAGCGGAGCTGCAGTAGGTCAGTGGTGTGATCCCTCTGGAAAGTGTTCAGCTTCCAAGTTCATGGAATGAAGCCACCTTTATTTAAAAGCCACTTCACACAGATYTGTGTGAAAATGCAGGATCTGTAGTTGTAGAAGTAGCTGGGGAGGAACCTGCAAAAATCATGTAGCCACTAAGTATAGCCTAAGAAAATTCTATCACCAAGGAAATGATATAAAATTATGTCATAGTAGTCAAGTGCTACCTTAATGCCTTTTCAGTCCTTATTTCCTTAATTGTTTCCTTCTTGCCTAAGCTAAACTTAGCCCTGAAGTCCTCTGGCTTAAAAAATAACGAGATCCCTTTTAAACCATTGCTCGCTTAAGGCAGAAGAGTGATTCCCCCTGCTTGCAATGCCAATTTCTTTTTAGGTTGGGAGCCTCGTTCCCTAAATCCAGTCTGACCCAGGGAATGCTGCTCAGGGTGGCTGGGGATCTGCTCTGCATGACAGGGGAGGCACAACTGGGCTGTTCCCTCCTCCAAATCYGGAGATTCCTCTGGGTATGTTGCTCACATAAGCCCTTCAAATGATTGTTCACCCGTTGGAATGATGTCTTTGGGATCTGCACCTGCCTGGGTGGTGTTTCCCTACCCCATTCAGAATTTCTCCATCTGAAATCCATTATCCCCAGCCAGATGGGAAGGATTCAGAAGGCACTRTTTTCCCTGTAATAGACGACACATAAAACACTCCTAAAGGTTATGCAATTCCCTAACACAGTAATTATAGATGGAGCTAAATAATAGAGAAGCTGAGAGGGTTTTTTTGGATCTAATTGCCTGGCTGCTCCAGCCTCTCCTGCAAACTGCAGGCATCCGAGGAAATTGGGAAACCAGCTGTGACAGCCAACAAAAGGCAGCACATTCCCTCTGAGCTGGCATCAATTTCAGCCTCCACTTGGGCTGAATCCACACCCAAGCGCTGTGTGTGCCTTGGGAATGTGGATCCCAGCCTTCCTGTGGCAGTTCATTCCACAATTCCGGGGCTGGGCAGCACCTTGTCCCTGCACAGGTTCTGTGGCACAGGCCTGGAGGGCTGGCAGGAGATGGAGTGGGGATGTGTGGTGGTGTAGGGCTCTCCTGGGAGAGGACACGTCCCAGAGCTCTCCTGCCAGGCTGCTCCCACATTCCCATTGGACTTTCCCATTCCCAGTGCTCCCCAGGCTCCACGCTCACAGCAGAACGCTCCCATGCTTTGCTTTGCTGCTTGCCTCCCCTATTTAATCACATATTTAATGTCACTGATGGGTTTGCTCCTCTCAGAGGGGGATCCCTGCCCATGACACCCTTTTTGCAAATTCCTTGTGTCTTCCTGAGCCGTGGCAGTGCCCAGCTCTGGCTCCTTCCTGTGCCACTGCCTTACGCCCTCGCTGCCACCCCGCTCCTGCTCTTTTGCACACAAATTTGTGTTACAAGCTGGACATTGAAAGCCCCATCTCCAAATTTTGGGGGCAATCCACGAGGACACTCTGCCATTTACCAAACAAAAAAGAAGGGAAAAGGAACTAACTTGCACAGTTTTCATAAGGGAAATACGAAATATGTACCTTCGATATTTTGATTGTATTGATTAACTCTTGAATGTGGCGCTGGTTTTGACGTGCACTATTGTCCCCGTTGCATAGGATCTCATTCCAAGTTGCACTGCACAGCGTTTTTGGTGTCTCGTGCRCGCTTTGCTCAAGCCTCGGGCGGTGCTGTCGTGGTGTGGGGGGTGAGGTTCGTGGCGGCACTGCCTGTGTTTGTCACAGCAGCGCTGTGTGCCGTGTGCTCTGTGTCCGTTCACTGCTGCCAGCTCCAGTGACGAGCGCGCTGCTGTCCCAACACCTGGAACTGCTCTTTGGACTTGGCTGCTGCGTCAGTCTTGGATTTTTTTTTTTTTTCCCCTGTACAGTTTGAAATGCCAGGGCTGGGAGCTGTGTGCTGGTGTTAGGTGTTTGCTGTCTGTGTACAGGATCCCAGCTGCTGCGGCGTGGAATTTATTGTGATGAGAAAAAAATAAAGTAACAAAGCTGAGGAAAAGAAGATGATGGCTCAAGGTTCAGCCATTTGGGGGAGCAAAACAGATACAAAGTGGCTGTAAACTTTGCTGTAGATATGTTGAGACAATAGTAGATGTGTCTGTTTAAATTAAAACCGTGAAGACTAAAAAGTTCTGTAATTACACTGCTGAATCTTCTTTATTAGCGTGGCCTTCGCTTCCCACAGGAGGGATGTGGGTGGGTGTGACTTGGATGAAGCTTTTGCTTGAAGTTTTAGCTCTTTTCAGCTCAATTGTGTTTTATTTTACAGCTGAACAGGCCCTGTGGTGGTGGAAGAGGGGTGAAAGGAGAAGGGTGAGACCCTGAGGCTGTGAGGGGCTTGCAGAGCTCTGCGCTCGCAGTTTTGGTCCTTGGACAGCAGCTCTGCATGTGATGGATAAACAGTTTGATTATCCAAGGTTTTATCCTTGTATTGATCTTTTTATCCTGATATTGATCTCCTCAAAGGAAGAAGGGCTGGGATGTTCACAGGGGAGGGGTTTGGAGTGAAGCAAAGAAGGTGGACGGTGATAGGACAAAGGGGAATGAGTGGTTTTAAACAAAACCAGGAGAGATTTAGATGAGATACTAAGAATAAATTCTTCCCTGTGAGGGTGGGGAGGCCCTGGCACATGTTGCCCAGAGGAATCTGGCTGCCCCATCCCTGGAAGTGTCCAAGGCCAGGTTCAATGGGGCTTGGAGCAACCTGGGATAGTGGGAGGTGTCCCTGCCCATGGCAGGGGGCGGAAGGAGATGATCTTCAAGGTCCCTTCCAATCCAACCCATCCTGTGACTGAATGAATCAGTGGCTGGGGTCACAGTTACCTGTTGGTTTTAGGGCAGGGGGGGTCCATTGGTGCCAGGGGAAGGAACTCAAAAACCACAAACAGCTCCTGGGAAATGGAGGCTGGGAACTGTGGGAACTCCTGGATCTCTTCTGGCTGGTGAGTCAGGAGGCTGGGAACTCCTGAGCTGTCTGTTTCCCTGTGGCATCACTGTGCTCTCTGCAGCTCCTGGGGAAAATGATGAGTTTTTGTGGCTTTCGGGGTTTGAGCATGTGGAGACTGGGGGTGTTTGTGCAGCCTGTGCAGCCCAGGAGATAACACAGGGCCAGGTGCTGCAGGTTCTGATGTGCAAAGATTGATATTCAGCCACTATTTGTGCAAAAAGTCCCAGCTGAAACAGAGTAGGTCTGTTTTAAAATGTTCTCAGCAGTGATCAGGCAGTCTGATTTGGGTTAAACTTGATTTTTGGAGGGGAGGGAGAAAATAACTAAAGAATCATAGAACGGTTTGGGTTGGAAGGGGCCTTAAAGTCCATCTCATTCCACCTCGTGCCATGGGCAGGGACACCATCCCAGGTTGCTCCAAGGCCATCCAACCTGGCCTTGGACACTTCTTGGGATGGGGAATCCATCTGAACAAGTGTTGAAATTTTTCTTGAACTTTTTTTTGAGCCTGTTGGATTTTTCTCTTGGAACTCCCAAGTGTTTTTGCTTAGTGCCACTGTAGGGGTCTCTTCCATGCTGCCGTTTTTCCCCCCGAGCAGTGAGAGAGGAAACAATGAGGAGGAATTCCCGTTGCACTGGATGTAACTGGGGATGCTGGGCTGGGCTGGGCTGCTCACAGCCTCCCCTGCTGTGCAAATGTCACCACAAGCCCCTGGCATTTGTCTTTCAGAGCTGAGCTGATGATCCTCTGATCACCCTCTTGGGAGGGTGTTGCTGATGGCTTTGGATGCTTTATCTGATGCTGCAGATCAGCTCATGGAGGGTTTGATCTTAAAGCTCCAAATCTGCTTCCTCAGGATCTTAAAATCCTGGCAGACCACCTGGGCACTGCACAGATGTAGTTACACCACTACAAACAGTGCAGTTGCTAAAATCAGGTTTCGTACAGGTTTTACAGTTAGTTGTAACCATTTACGTGACCAGTTTGCACATCCCAGTTGGTACTGGTCCCATAGAGGGGATGATTTCAGGGTTGAAAGGTGCAGCCTGTGGTTGCTGTGTGAAGGAAAAAGGCTCTTTTGGCGAGTGGCTCATTCCAAGGTACAAGAGAGAAAGGAAATCTGCTTCTTGCTGCTCTTTCCTAACATGGAAAATGTTTGTTGGGGTGCCCAGCAAGGTAAGTGCAGCATTTCTACAGGGAATTTTCTGGGTTTGGCTTTTAAGTCCTTGGTGGTATGAAATAAAACTTTGTGGCAGGAATAAGGGCTCTTTCAGAGTTTATTTGGGGGTTTTTTGAGCAGAGAACTGCTTGCCTTCAAGTCTGTACTGTGCTCTATCTCATCCCATCCATTTTTTGGGGTCCAACTTGAACACTTCCAGGGGTGGGGCAGACACATCCATCAGTTATTGTGGGGACAAAGCAGCAATTTGTACTACAGTGGAGTAAATACAGGGCTCCAGTTTCTACATTTCCCTCAATCAGGAAATTAAAAACCCCCACAAACCTGTGCCTTACTTGGAAAAAGACTTTCTTCCAGAGATCCTGAAGGGACACTTGTGCAACATCAAGCCCGTGGAGTGTCCTGGCTGTGCTGCCAGCAGTTGGCAACTCTGTCATTTCACAATGGGGAAGGTTGTGGCAATCCTGAATTAAAATTCTGTTCTGCTCTTCCCCACCTCTTTTTCCTCCTCACTTGTGCTGGTCCAGCTGTTTGTGATTCCACGTGGCACCAGGGGTTGGAGAAATGTATGGAAAAGTGACACAGCTGGGAGGGAAGAGCCCTGCAGGCTGAGTCAGCAGCTGGGGAGTTAAACGTGGCAGCGATGCTTTGAGTAAATTAAGTCACAGGGAGGATTTGTGAGGTGAAAACCAACACGGAGCTGCTGGAGTGAGTCCAGAAGAGGCCACGGAGCTGCTCTGAGGCCTGGAGCCAGGCTGGGAGAGCTGAGGGTGTTCACCTGGAGAAGAGAAGGATCCAGAGAGACCTCAGAGCCCCTTCCAGTGCCTAAAGGGGCTCCAGGAGAGCTGGAGAGGGACTTGGGACAAGGGAGGGAGGGACAGGACACAGGGAATGGCTTCCCACTGCCAGAGGGCAGGGTAAGATGGGATATTGGGAAGGAATTCCTCCCTGTGAGGGTGGGGAGGCCCTGGYACAGGGTGCCCAGAGAGGCTGTGAGCTCAAAGGGGAAGAGGAGAGCGGGCACACCTCGACCCTTGGCACTGCCACGTTACAGGAACCCCACGCTGACATCTCTGGGACTGTCAGAGGGACCAAAGGCAGCTGCTCTGCACCAGTCCCACGCCGTGGGCAGAGCCTTGTCCCCTGCAGAGCGGGGAAGCAAAGGGACAGCACACCCCTGATGTGTCTCCAAGTGTCCTGAAAGGCTGGGAAGAGCTCCTGGCCCTGAGCTCTCCAAGCACGGTGGGTGGTGAGGGTTTGCAGGTTCAGCAGGGCAGAGGGCAGAGGAGRTGACCACAAAACCCCCGTGTGTGGGAGGGGGTGGGAGGGAGATTGAGCCTGAGGCTCTGGGAGAGGCTGCTGCAGAAAGCTTTGAAGGAGCAGCACTTCTGGATGTGGATCCGTGGCAAGGGAGAGGAAGAAGGCAGAGGTGGAGAGTGACAAGAACACTCGTGGAGCCCCTGGAGCAATGGCACCGTGCTGCCTGGGAGAGGAAGGATGTTGGAACATCTCCTGCTCTCTTCCCTTTGATTTGTATCTCCAGTATTCCCCCATTAGCCTGTTTCTGAACCTCAGAGTGGCTTTTCATGTTTGCAGCCCTTGGACATGGATTTATGTTTAAAAAATACCCCAAATCAGACAACAAACCAATCCACAAAACCTTAAAATCCAGAGAACGTCAAAAATACAGAACATACAAACTCCTCAGTAGCCTGTAACCCTCCCTCTCTCCCTGGAGCACATTTGGGGGCATCTGTTGACATGCAGGGAGATCCTGTGAGCAGGACTGGAACAGGCTGCCCAAGGAAGCAGTGGAGTTATTATCTTTAGAAGTATTCCAAAGATGTGTGGATGTGGCACTTGGGGGACGTGGTTTAGTGGTGGATTTGGCAGTGCTGGGGAATGGTTGGACTTGGTGATCTCAGAGGGCTTCCCCAACTTAAATAATTTGAGGACACACACAGGTGCGGACTGTCACAGAATCACAGAATGGCTTGGGTGGGAAGGGACAATAAAGATCATCCGATTCCACCCCCTGCCATGGGCAGGGACACCTTCCACTCTCCCAGGTTGCTCCAAGCCCCGTCCAACCTGACCTGGTGAGTTACAGGTCTATGCTGCCCACAGAGAAAGACACCCAAGGTGTCTTTGCTGCCCACAGGGGTGTTCATCGGGGGGAGTGTCGGCCTCAGCCGCTGTTGGAATGGCACCGGCACACTGCTCAGATGCCATCATCCCACTGCKGTGGAGTTTTCCCCCCTTTAGGATTTTCTGCCTTCCCACGTTGATGTTTTCCCTCATCCCCTTGAGCTGCTGCCTATCACATCCCGACAATCCAGCCTCTGTCCTCGGTTTTACCTTCCTTATCTCGCAGGGCTCTGTGCTGTTTCTCACAAGCTGGCAGCCTCCTGGGCTCAGGGAGGAGGGTTCTGCAGCTGGGCTGTATCTGCGAGGCCTTGGATTGCAGCTGAACCTGGAGGATCGGGCAGTTCAGGGCCAGCTTTGCTGGACGCTCCATTTTGCTGATTTTGTGCCAGTTTAGTGCTCCAGGTGCTTGGCTTGGTCCTGGGGGAGGGAACTGGGTTATGGAATCATTCCTGCTTCCCTGTTGGTCTGGGGGATCTGCCATCCTGGCGTGGTCCAGGTCTGGGAGAGAGCTTTACTTTGTGTCCAGGGAAGGGAACGGAGCTGGGGAAGGGGCTGGAGCAGCAGGAGCGGCTGAGGGAGCTGGGAAAGGGGCTCAGCCTGGAGAAAAGGAGGCTCAGGGGGGACCTTGTGGCTCTGCACAACTCCCTGACAGGAGGGGGCAGCCAGGGATGGGGTCGGGCTCTGCTCCTAGGGAACAGGGACAGGATGAGAGGAAACAGCCTCAAGTTGCACCAGGGGAGGGTCAGGTTGGACATCAGGAGGAATTTCTTCATGGAAAGGGTGGTCAGGAACTGGAAGGGGCTGCCCAGGGAGGTTTGGAGTACCCATCTCTGGAGGTGTCCGAGGAATGACTGGAGGTGGCACTCAGAGCTCTGGGCTGGTGACAAGGTGGGGATMGGTCACGGGTTGGACTCGATGATCCTGGATGTCTTTTCCAGCCTAAATAATTCTGTGATTTACATTGAGTCAAGTGATCAGATACAGTAAATCCACCAGTGCTCCATGCACTGCCCTTCCTGAGCAGAAAAATCCCTTTTGCCCAACTGCAGGTCTCTGTCAGGGCTCTGGGAACAACAGGAACTTTTCTTTTTCCCTCTGCAGAATTCCAGGTGATCTCTGTTTGCCCTCCCTGCAAGGCTGGAATCACAGTGCCCTTGTGAGAGCAGCCATGGAGCCTTGCTGGAGGCTCTTCCTTTCCTTCCGTTTGGTGCAGACTCCTCAGGCTGGAGCAGGGATTGCTGAGATCATGATACAAGGGAGGTCTAAGGATGGGTAAGGTTGGAAAGGACCATGGAAATCATTTCACTCTAAGAAATCCTTCCCTGTGAGGGTGGGGAGGCCCTGGCACAGGGTGCCCAGAGAAGCTGTGGCTGCCCCTGGATCCCTGGAAGTGTCCAAGGCCAGGCTGGACGGGGCTTGGAGCAACCTGGGATAGTGGGAGGTGTCCCTGCCCATGGCAGGGGATTGGGATAAGTTGATCCTTAAGGTCCTGTCCAACCCAAACCATTCCCGGATTCCATGTAGTCCAACCTGGCTGCTGGTGGCTTTGAGACACCCCCCGGGATTCGATGACCCTTTAATTTGACCCTTTTTTGGAAGCTCCTGCTCTGTCTGTAGCAGAGGGATCAATTCTGCTGACACTCCCATAGCTTTGCCTCCTCAGGGACTTTAAATGCGTTTTTTTCCAGGCTCTGCAGTGGAACAAGAGGGTTCTTTGTGTTTCTTTTCCTCCTGGAGCTTTCCCTCTTTTTCAAGAGAGACATCTGCTCTGGTCAATGGTACTTAACGGGCCTTTCAAACTCAATTAGGCACTYGAGAGCCGGGAGCTCTCAGCTTCCCCAGCCAGCAAAGAATTTTCCCCTCTGCAGCTCCTGTAACACCATGATTTTCCAAGACTTCCACACCCTGCGAGCTGAGCTTTTAATAACTGGCCATTTGCCAGTGTCTGGAATCCTTGGGAATTACGACCAGTCCTGCTTTGTTTGGTCTCTGAACAATTTCATTCAGCACTTTTTAAGAGGGAGAAAATAAAACTAAAGAAAAAAAAATACCAGTGTCTGCCCCAACCCTGAACGGGCTGGAATCTTGGATCCACAACAAATGCCAGGGATTTTTTTTTTTTTTTTTTTGCAGGCTTGACAACAAAACCATTCCTGCATTTGAAAGGGTGAAACCCGGGTGTGTTTCCCCTTTGTGGAGGTGCATCTCAGGGCACAGGGGTTTTTGTAGGGTCTCCTCGTGCCCCGGAGCTGTGCCCGCGTCCTGCCCAGCCGGGCGGCAGGGATGTGATTAATCCCTGTCAGATGTGGTTGGCTCTGCCTCTGATCTCCAAGGCCGGGGAGATCTCTGTGTGTGCACTGCAGAGCTGGATTTTGCTTAGCAGAGCTCTGGGAAAGGTTTTCCCCTCTCAGGAAATTGCTTTCATGTTCATCTTTGTCCTGAATGAAAATGATGACCTAAATATATCTATTTTTTTTGCATGACATTTTTTTCTCCTTGATTTACTTAAACCCCTCGGAGTGTTTCCTGTGCCTTTAACAAAAGCATTTTAATATTTCAGGATTCCTTTTTGGGCTGCTGAGCTAAAGGTTCCAGCTCACTGAGCTGTGTGCTCACAGGGGCCTGGGATACTTTACGTGTCACATTTTCATGCTCTGCGCTCCTTCCCAAGAGCTTCCGGGGGACACTGAGCTCAGCTGGCTTCATGTAGGTGTGTAAGGAGGATCAGGGTGGTCAGAGCAAAGGCACCAGCACCTCCATGCTTGGTCTCCAGCATCCATAATCCACGGATATTAAAGGAGAGAATGTAGGGAATGGGATCAGAGCAGCCTGGTCTGGTGGGAGGTGCCCCTGCCCATGGGGATGGAACAAGATGAGCTTCAAGGTCCTTTCCAACCCAAACCATTCAAGGATTCCAGGGATTTCCCACACTCCAGCCATTTCTGATTTGGATTTAAGACAGAATTATTCAGGCAAACCCCTCTTTTTGTCCCCAAGGACAAYTTTTTCTTTGCTGAGTTTGCTCTTTTTGCAGATGGAAAATTCCCAGCCCATGTGAGTTGTCAAGGTCTGGTTTTCAGCTAAAGCAGTTGCTGATGTGTGTTTATATCCTGCTCCAAYAAAAAGCTGTGGATAAATCAGGAGCTGAAAGCAGGAGGAAGCTCCCTTCCCCATTCCAAGTCCTCATGTTGCCAGTGTGAGGAGTGGAAAAATGTCAATTACAGTTCCATCTGCAGGAATATGACAGCAAAATTTAATGAAATAGAATTCCAACTCTCTCACCTGTCCTACAGGGCACTTCCCTGTAAAGTCAGGAAGAATTTCTTCATGGAAAGGGTGGTCAGGCATTGGAAGCAGCTGCCCAGGGAGGTTTGGAGTCCCYATCYCTGGAGGTGCCCAAGGAATGACTGGAYGTGGCACTCAGAGCTCTGGTCCAGGTGAYGAGGTGGGGACCGGGCACAGGTTGGACTCGATGGTCTCAAAGGTCTTTTCCAACCTAAATGATTCTATGAAATGAAGAAAGATCCAGAAAAGCTGACCCCCAGCACCCACTGCCTGAGAAATGTCATGTGAGAAGGAGTAAATAACCTGCCTTTATTTCAAGCAGAGGAGTATTAAGAGCAAAGTCTGTAGCCTCATCATGCTAAATTACAGTGATTATCTAATAACACTGGATGGAAAATGGAATTTTCCAAAGCCTTTGCCTCTCCCTGGCTCGTAACACGATGCCTTATTCCCCTCCAGCAAAGGCAAGGAATTCTTAAGCTGATTTTTCAGTCCTGCTGTGGCTGCTCTGCTCCTGCACAGCTGGGAGAGGCTGGGGAGGCTGTGGGAAAGGTGCTGCCTGTTCCTGGAAGCTCCCACCAGTTGATAAATGCCTTTACAGCTGCGGTAGCGGCTCTGTTTCGCAGAGGTGGGCAGTTTCAATTTCATTTTAAATGCATCTCAACTTCTCTGCCCCGAAGTTTCTCTGCCCCAGAGGTCTTCTGCCAAAAGTCAGCTTTATTTGCATGTGAGTTTTGAGGTTAATTGAACAAAGCACTTGGGAGATGAGAGGTTTAGGTCCGTGAGACCTTGCAGAGTTCATGGAATGCATGGATATGTTTTTAGCAGGCTTGCAGAGTTCATGGAATGCATGGATATGTTTTTAGCAGGCTTGCAGAGTTCATGGAATGCATGGATATGTTTTTAGCAGGCTTTTCTCAGGTTGGGTCATTACACTCTTCAAGCCCGATGAAATCCAGTGGTTCCCTGGAACATTAGGAATTACAGACTTCCAGTACCTAAAAGGGGGCTCCACAGAAGGCTGGAGAGGGACTTTACAAGGGCACAGAGAGATAGGACAGAGGGGAATGGCCTTAAAATGAAAGAAGGGAGATTTAGATGAGATACTGGGGGGGAAACTCTTGGCTGTGAGGGTGGGGAGGCCCTGGCACAGGGTGCCCAGAGAAGCTGTGGCTGCCCCTGGATCCCTGGAAGTGTCCAAGGCCAGGTTGGACGGGGCTTGGAGCAGCCTGSGATAGTGGAAGGTGTCCCTGCCCATGGCAGGGGGTGGCACTGGATGGGTTTTAAGGTCTCCTCAAACCCAAATCATTCTGTGATTCCCCACTAAGCAGTTGTGTCTCTATTCCCACATCTCCCAAGTCCCACATTTCACAGGGGCTGAGCCCCTGACAGGGAAGCTTTATGTGACGTTATCAGATGAAACCTGGGTCCTCTTCATAAACTATTTATTCTCCTAAGTCTCACTAACAAATGTGCTCAGTAAAGAGAGTTGGGAAAGCGGTTTTTCACTGATCACAGGGTTTTCCTTCTCCACCTTGTTCCTGGCAGGCAATGACCCCGATGAATGGCACCTCCATTTCCCAGTGAACTCTTTTCTGAGTATTCAGTGTTTCAAGGCTGATTCCTGGTGTTCTACAGGCTTCCACCTCTTGGGCAGATGGAGGTGAATCACAGAATATCCCACAAGKATCACTGAAGTCCAATTCCAAAGGAGGGCGGTGATCTTCCATTGTTCTTTGTGGTGTGTGATAAACTTGGTGTGAGGCTTCGTCGGGGTTTTTAAACGGTTTGGTTCTCATGGAGTACATTCCTTATCCTATATTTTGCAACATCTGCTCACCTCAGAGCCCTGGATGAGCTGGTTTCCACATGGGTTTGTGTTGTTCAGAAGGACATAGACCTTTGGGAAATCAGGCCACAATTTACTGGGCAGGGAAGGCTTGCAGTGAGCGAACTCTCTTCTGCCTGCCTGAGAGTGTTTGATGGGCTGCTCCTGCTTAGGCTGGTAACTCATCCTTGTCATTAGCTGCACTAATTATGCATCTTCTTTCCACAGCCTGCTTGAGATGAATCCCTGTGTGGAAACTTGCACTGTCAGGGCCAGTAAGGGAGGAGGAAAAATGGATGTGTTTACACTCCAGACACCGTTAGTGAATCCAGTTCTGCAAAAGCAGCTGCTGAGGGTTTGTAACATTTCCCTTCTGCTTTCCCTTTGTTTCTGTTACAGAGGGAAGGGTTTTGGCCTTCTATGACAAAGCTGTGAAGGGCAGAAATATTCCTTGGGTTGTTTCTGCTCAGAGACTTCCATGTGGTTTTCCCAATGTGCTGTAGGAGCTCTGCTGGAAAACTGGGAAATCATCACAGACTGGTTTGGGTTGGAAGGACCTTAAAGCTCACTCAGTTCCAGCCCATGGGCAGGGACACCTTCCTGATTGCTCAGAGCCCTGTCCAACCTGGCCTTGTCAGCAAAAGAGAAGTGAAAGTCATTTTAAATTACAGCACAGCCCCTTGTGAGCTTGGTGCCTCCACTCTGAGGTGTGAAATCCCTGCTTAGGGGCAAGTGACAACTGCTGGGTTGTCTTGAGCAGCATCAGGGCCTCTCTGCAGGCAGATGTCGATGAAGGGTAAGACCCAGGGCCTGATTTTCTCCTGAAAAATCCCTCCTTTCCCTCACCGATCTCAAATCATTGTTATATTTGTGATGCATCCTTCATCCATTCCGTTTGCTGAGATGTGAGGCTGCAAGGCAGTGGATGAATGGGCAATATAGAAAAGCCTTCAGGGAACAAAGGAAGCTTTTTCCCTTCCCCTAAATAACAATGTATCTGTCTTAGGAGTTCCTCCTGGCTGGTTGCACTGCAGGCTGGGGCTTCTTGAGGATTGTGTAACCCTCACAACTTTTATCAGTGACTTTTTGTACATTCCCAGGATAAACAACTCGTTATTTTATGTCTGTATTGGAGAGGCAACAAGCAAARGGGAGAGATTCGGGTGCTAAACCTGAAGAGAGGAGGTTTGTGAGCCTCTCTCTCTGCCCCGAGACAGGATCCACTGAACTCACATCTCTGCTGATGGTTCTTACCTAACCTGCTCTTAAATCTCTCAGCAGCACAAACTTCTCCCTCCCCAGGTGATCTTTTCCAGGACTTCCTTACAGCTAAAGGTTTGTCCTAAGGACTAATCCTGCTACTGTTGGAGCACATGCCTTCAAAATCCATATATTTGGGGGGTTTTTTTGTGTTGGTGCTTTGTGCTGTAAGATTTGCCCCTTCTGCTCTTCAGAGGTCTGTTTTCTTCCCCTTTTCCCTGTTTTTGGGTAATTTTTGTTGCTGTGGACGGTCCTTAGTTGTTCATAATCTCCCTGTAATGCCTGGATGTGGCACTCAGTGCCATGGTCTCGTTTACGAGGTGGTGATGGGTCAGAGTTTGGACTCAGTGATCTTGAAGGTCTTTTCCAACCTCAATGATTCTGTGATTGTAAAACCACCATTTTTAATGGTGGTGGAAATTAAAATTGTGGATATAAAGGAAACCCGATCCTTTTATCTGCCATCAGTGCATGAGCAGTACTGGGGTGTCACCTGAGGGACGATCCTTGCAGGATTGCTGTCTCACGGTCACAAAAAAAATGTTATTTTTAAGAAAGCAGCAGCACAGAAGCGTCTGGGGGGCACTGAGGGTTTGATCCTGGTCCATTACGCTGCAAGATGCCATAAGGTCCCTTTGTACAAGGAAATGTGGCTGCATCCACTGCTGTCCCCAAGCTGTGAGCACCCAGTAGGAGCCAAACCTGCTGCAGAGGCTCCTTTCAGGCAGGGATCTCACACCCAGAGTGGAACAGCCAGGTGGAAGATGCCACAAGCAAAGATTTCCCTCCTTCCCAGCCTACCTGGAGGGGGAACGCCTGTGTTTTCCCTTTGCAGGAGCTCACAGGGAGGGGAATGATGCCAGGAGAATGTGTTTAAAAACAAGGCACCTGTGGCTCACACAGGGCTTTCAGCCCTCATTAAAAAAAAAAAAAAAAAAAAAAAAGGCAAATTTAATTGACCCAAAGATCATCAAGCTCGCTCTTTTAATTAAAAAGAACGACTTTGAAATAAAATCTTCCCTTTTTTCCTTCTCCAAGGAGGCAGCAATGCAGTGTGACACACGTTTGGGTGCAAAAGCGACGCTTTCACTCACAGAGGGAAGATGAGAGCTGACTGAGATCAGTGTGGGGCTGTCCTGTGCTGCCAACACGATGTGACACCTCCCTGTGCCCAGGCACAGCCCGTGTCACATCTGCTGGGCATGACGAGCGTCAGGGTCAAACCAGTTCAGCACCACAGGGAGAAGATGTTTTGTATTTCACATCCTGTGTGGCTGAGCTGCCACTGAGGCCGAGCTCAGTGTCCCTCCTTGGTGACTCTGTGGCTGCTGTGGCACACGTGGACACAGCAGGAATTCTGTCAGGAACCAACACTTTGCTGGGGTCTGAGGGACAGAGAGCCATGTAAAATCCAGGCAAAATTCCACTTCCTTACTAACCTGTCTCTGGGCAGTGGCAAAGGCTTGTAGAAAAATCATAGGAATACAAACTGGATTTGTAGGCCCCCCTTGCAGTGGGGAAGCTGGAGAGGGGGTTCTCCTTCGGGAATTGTAGTCATAAGGCAAGGAGTAATGGGATCAAACTGAAAGAGGAGAAATTTAGGTGAGATATATGAAAGGAATTGTTCCCTGTGAGGGTGGTGAGGCCCTGGCTTCCCAGAGAAGCTGTGGCTGCCCCTGGATCCCTGGAAGTGTCCAAGGCCAGGTTGGACGGGGCTTGGAGCAACCTGAGATAGTGGAAGGTGTCCCAGCCCATGGAAGGATTGGAACAAGATGAGCTTTCAGGTCCTTTCCCACCCAAACCATTCCATGATTCTGAGAACTGTGGTGGATCCGTGCCCTTCTCAGGTGAGTGTAGCTCAGTGGGGCTCTCTAGGTTTACCCAAGTGAGGGATCTGATCCTGGGAGTATCTGCTGCCACCTTTTCTGTGTGGTCTGGAAGTCGACAGGGACAGACATGGAAAAGGTCCCCTCAGGAATAAATAAAGTACTGGATAGTCGCCTTTCTATGTGGAGGAAGATGAAAAAGCAAAAGCTGGGAGGTGTTTTAGCTCCTCTCTTTCCCACTGTGAACAGTTTAAGACCTGTTTATGGGCAGAAATTAAGAGAGATGGAAAGACCATTATCTGCAGAACACCATGAAATTCAACAGACTTCAGAAAAGATAAGGCAGCGTTTCAAAAAATGTGTTTAAATGCGAACTCCATGTCAAAGGAGGAGGTTGGTTTACCTTCAGCAGCACCTTCAAATACAAAATACCGCTCAGAGAGAGTGTAAACATGACTGAAGCACAAGTAATTTTTAAAATAGAGGCTGATAAGCTCGACACCACATAAAAATGACTCCATTGTGTGAATAACGATCAAGTGGGTCCAGCAAGCAGAAATGACCTGTGCTTCACAAATATAATCACTGCACTTGGCTCCCTCATGGCTCAGTGCTCTGCTTGTAACAAATGGCCTTGAAAAGCAGCATTTTCATAGAGAGTGGTTCATTTGCTGAGCTCTCTGAGTTCCTCCTCTGCTCCCTGCTGTGCTGAGGCAGGAATTGTTCATCACTCAGAGAACCCAACTCAGAACATAAAAGCAACACCAGCAAATCAAGCCAAGATCCTCCTAATCCTGCTCCTTTGTTTCCAGCAGCAGCTTTTCCCCCACAGTGCTCTCACAGGCTCTGGGATCTACAGCTGAAGGACTTTCTGAACCAGACACTGTCGCTGCACATCCAGGATATTTAGAGTCCCTCATCATTAATGTTTTTCTCCTCCACAAACTCACCCGTGTGCTTTAGAAACTCAGGTAAGCTTGTGCCATCCACACTGGATAATATCCCTGCTCCATCTGTAATTTTGTGCCCTCTAATTACACGTAGCTAAGCTGTTACATAACAATCTCAACCTGCCTGCCAAGGGGTGGAATTCATAAGCAGGAGGGAATGGGGGAAAAAAAAAATAAAAGGCTTATAAACACCTCTGTGGCAAGATAATCTTATCTCAAAGGCTTTGTTCTTCAAGATTGCTCAGGGTTGTGAATGCTTGCGGTTGTGAAAGACAGATGTGTTTGGAATAAGGGGGAAAAAAAAAGTAATAATGCTGTTTGCTGGAGGTACAGCTCAGCAGAAGGAATCCAGAGAAGGATCTGGAAGCTCTTGGTACAAATGCTGCTGGGAATGAGAAGACTGGTCAGGATCAGTTTAGGAAAAGGGGGATTCGATCAGCTTCTGTCTGAAAAGTTGCTGTGGTCCATCAAATCAATGGCCCATCAAACACGGAACTGTGCTTGCCAGCAGTTTGTCACTTTGTCCTTCAGAGGACATCCCACTGCTCCACATCCTTCCAGAGCTCCCCTGAGAGGGGCAACCGCTCACAAGCCTCCCCTGTGGGCAGCTCCGTGTGCTGTCAGAAGTCACCTACTCCCTCAGCCAGAAACAGCAGGAGAACCTGGATGGTCTTTAAGGCCCCTTCCAACTCCAACTCTTCCAAGATTCTATGATTCTATCCTGGATTTAGGAGTGGGATTCCCATATCGAGCCCTGTTTCTGAGGCTGCAAAACCTCACCACACCACTGATGATTTAGTAATCACACTGGTGATTTAGAAAGTGTGACGTGGGATCAGATTTAACTCCAAATACTTTGCACAAACTGCCCCAGGCTCTCTAATCCCTCCTGGTTGCTCATTAAGAGCTCCCTTAAGAACTTCCTGCTCCATGCAGCTTTACTGGATGTCTAAGAAATCGGGCAGTGCCTGGACTGCACCCAAACCATGACATGTTTCTGGATTTCTGCAGTTTGGGCCAAGTAAGGGCCCTCTTGAGAAGGATTCTTGGCCAGGAAATTTGCAGCTTTGGCCTTGCTGCCTCCATACAGTGTTGGGATGGAAGGGAATTTAAAGCTCACCCAGTTCCAACCCTGTGCCGTGGGCAGGGATGCCTCCCACTGTCCCACGTTGCTCCAAGSCCTGTCCAGCCTGGCCTTGGACACTTCCAGGGATGGGGCAGCCACAGCTTTCCTGTCAGGCTACCAGTCAGAGCTGCAGGGGCTTCAAATGAAGAATAATTCCCTAGAAAGGAAAAGTAAAAAGGTAGAATTTGCAAGCAAGAAGCACCGGTCCAAAACCTCAGCAGAAATAGCTCTGGAGGACATGGTAAAATGTAGGACTGCATTCTCTTCAGAGAGTTTGTCACCTCACAGGACACATTCCTGTGGCTGAGATCCCAAAATGCTGAACCTGGGTTTATAACCCACCAGCCATTCAGATTCTCTTCATTCAAGAAGAATGTGCTCATTCCAGCGCTCTTGTCCTCTACAGAAATTTACCAGTTGTGTTCCCAAACAGCATAAAAAGAAAGGTACCCAATGGAAAGTGCCATCCTATCACAGTTCAATATACCTGACATCAAGAGAATTTTCCCTTTCTAGGGCTATTTTAGTTTTCCCTTGTAGATACCAGCAGGATCTGGGTGTCAGCCTCACGCCAGTGGGGTCCTTGCTGTGGACATGTGGCTCCACCAACTTTATTCTCTTTGTGGCCTCCTTCTTAAAAAAAAAAAAGTGTTGATAGGATGAGTTTTCTTCTCAGAACAGCTACGCCCATCTCCTGCACACAATCAGCCACCAGGCTCTGGCCTGTGATAGGGTAAAGGAGTTCGATGAGCAGCTGTGAGTGTGGGTGCTGATAGGAGGGTGTATCTCTGTTTTTGGGGCACAGTGCCACAACTTGGCTGTCCAGACAGCACAAACACAGTGATTCCTACAGTCCCTGTCCCAGCAAAGAGCCTCTTGGCTGAACAAATGTTGGTTTCTGCACCTAAGATCAGGMAGGTGGCTCATTCTGCTGGGCTGAAGCCATTTAGGACTTGGAATACACATAAGACACTGGCCTTGATGGGGAAGAGGGAAATACCTCCTTCTGTTGAACTTTTAGGAAACAGTGCAAAACCTAAAAGGTCCTGCCCTGCCACTGTGACCTCAGTAAGAGCGGGAACACTAAAAACCAGAGTCTAAGCAAGGGAGAGTGAGTTTTAGCAGCTGTTAATGTAGAATAGCCAGTGGAAGGATGCGAAGGCAGCAGAGGAAGTTTGAAACGCAGAGGTGATTTTTAGCAACTGAAAGATCATTTGGATACTACAGCCCTCTCTGATGTCTGGGCAGTCAAGAGGCAGGTGGTACAGCCTAGGAGAGACAATTGTACCCCTGTGATGTGATGATGATGAAGGGCCTGGAGCTCTCCCTGCCCASGAAAGGCTGAGGGAGCTGGGGCTGTTCAGCCTCACAGGAGATGCTGAGAGGGGCCCTCAGCCCTGKGTGTCCCTGTCTGCAGGGAGGGCTCAGGGCAGGGCCCAGGCTCTGCTCCGGGGGCCCAGCAATGGCACCAGAGGAACGGGCAGGAACTGATCCCAGGAAGTTCCACTGGACAGGAGGAAGAACTTTCCTGTGCAGTGACCGAGCACTGAACAGACTGTCCAGAGAGGGTGTGGAGTCTCCTTCACTGGGGATATTCCAGACCTGTCTGGACACAATCCTGTGCCCTGTGCTCTGGGATGGCCCTGCTGGAGCAGGGAGGTGGCACCAGAGGAGCCACTGTGGTCCCTTCCAACCTGACCCATCCTGGGATTCTGGGATTCTGTGACCAGCACTGTGGTGTTGTACCACAGCTCGGCCAGTGAGTGCTGACCAACAGGAGATGGACAAGAGCATGGAGTGGCAGGAAGAGGGAGGATGGCTTCCCACTGCCAGAGGGCAGGGTTAGATGGGATATTGGGAAGGAATTCTTGGTTCTGAGGGTGGTGAGGCCCTGGCACAGGATCCCCAGAGAAGCTGTGGCTGCCCCTGGATCCCTGGAAGTGTCCAAGGCCAGGCTGGACGGGGCTTGGAGCCACCTGGGATAGTGGAAGGTGTCCCTGCCCATGGCAGGGGTGGGATGGGATGAGCTTTAAGGTCCCTCGCCCCCCAGATCGCTCCATGTCGCGGTGTCCCCCGTGCCCGGGCACCGCCCGCCCTCAGCGCCTGAGGGGCCACCGAGACCCGCCCGGCACCGCCGCCCCTCACGGCGCGTGACATCACGCCCGTGTGACGTCACCGCCCAATCCCCTGCCCGGCCGCCGGTGACGTCATCAGGCTCCGGCCCCGGCGCGAGCGGCCCCGGCTGAGGGACGGGGCGGCGGCGGCGGCGGCGGGAGCGAGGTGAGCGCGGGGCCGGGCCGGGGGCACGGGGCTTTGGGGGGCTCTGGGGGGCTGGTTTGGGGGGATTTGGGATCGCGGGGCCGCCTCGCTCCCGGCGCGACCGAATGAATGAGGTGGGGGAGGGGCAGCTTCCCCCGGCACTGCGCCGTCCCCTCCTTTGGGGACGCTTCGCGGATGCGGCCGGGGCCGGGGCGGCGGTTCGGTGCTCGCGGCACTTTTGTGCCTCACCGCAGGATCGCTGCGGGCGGGCGGCTTTTGTTCGTGCCCATCACCCGCACCGGCCCTTGAGCTTCACCAGCGGAGGCTGTGCCGGGTGTAGGGCCAGGGAATCAGGGAATGGTTTGGGTTGGAAGGGACCTTAAAGATCATCCAGTTCCATCCTTTGCCATCGGCAGGGACATGGTTGCTCCAAATTCTCTCCAGCCTGACCTTGGACACTTCTGGGATCCGGGGGCAGCCACAGCTTCTCTGGGCAAGTTGTGCCACGTCCTCACCTCCCTTCATCTAAACCTACTTTCTTTCAGTTTAAAAGCATTCCCCCTTGTCCTGTCGCTTCATGCCCTTGTCCCAAGTCCCTCTCCAGCTCTCCTGGAGCCCTTTTAGGCTCTGGAAGAGGCTCTGAGGTCTCCCTGGAGCCTTCTCTTCTCCAGGTGAACACCCCCAGCTCTCCCAGCCTGGCTCCAGCCCTTGGAGCATCTCCATGGCCACCTCTGGATTTGCTCCAGCAGCTCCACGTCCTTCTGCTGTTGGATCCCAGATCTGGAGGCAGCTCTGCAGGTGGGGTCTCACCTGAGTGGGGCACAGGGGCAGAATCCYCCCCTGCCCAGCTGCCCACTCTGCCCAGGATATGTTTGACTTTCTGGACCAGTCTTCCTTACCCGCTCTGGGAGTGTCAAGCCATTCAGCAGCTGCGAAATCTCCCTTTTTTTTTGTTTATTTTTGGTGGCTGAGGTCAGGTTCACCAGCAGGTCCCTCATGGCTCGGGCTGACGTCTCCCCTTGGCGGGCTTCGTGAGGGGCTCGGCGTCATCCCCGCCCGTGCGTCGCCCCTGGGACGGGAGCCGTGCATGTGTGTCAAGGTTATTTCAGCTGAGCTCGGCCAGCAGCTGCCTGCCAGAGAGAACAGCTCCAGCCTGGACACCCTGGCACACCCCCACTGCCAGGGGACACCGGCAGGGACGCAGCGTCCCAGCGTGGGGGGCTCTCAGAACCAGAGGAGTTGCCAGCAGGGAATGTGTAATGGATTTGGGCTGTCCAGCTCTCCAGGCAGCAGTCATTGGGTTGAGCTGAGAGTATCCCTTAGCTGTTGCAGCTTGAGTGCTCCCAAATGCAGGGATCTGATGGAGTTTCCACGTGGCAGCACTTGGGCAACAGAGAGGCTTTCCCATGGGCAGAGTGGCTTGTGCTTCGTCTTTTGGATGCCCAAGGAAGGTGCTGTCGTTCTCCTCAAGCTCTTGATACATTTGGGAACATTAGAGGAGCTTCCCAATGCATAAGCAAATCTCCAGGTCTGAAGCAGAAACTGTGGGGTTTGGAGCCAAATGGGAGTTGAGAACTTGGAGCTCAGTGCGTTGGTGTGGACCTGAGGATGTGGTTGGGAATCTGCGAGATCCTGTGCCTTGCAGAGTCCCTTAATTTTCTTTGAAAGAAGAAAGTTCTGGATTCTTTGGTTTAGCTCCGTGGAGGGGCATCCCGTGGCATCCCAGCAGCTGTGCAGCCCCCAGAAATCCTGTGGGAGCTCTGGGGTTTGGTTTGACCTCTCTCCCCTCCCTCTCTCCCATTTTCTTTGAAGCTTGCAGTGGGACTTTCCTAGACCAAGCCCATGACTTTCTTATCTTTCTTATCACTGTGGCATTCTATTAATAACTAATTCACAAGAACTGCTGGTTTCCATAGGCATTTTTGACTTTTATGTGAGCAACAGGTGTTGCTGCTCATGTAACACCTTGAAAACCTCGCAGAGGATCAGCAGCTGGCAGTTCACTCACTAAATGTCATTTTATGAATGTTTCTCTTTTTTTTCCTTTATTCCCCTCTTTTCCCTCTCCCCTTGCTTTAATCTTCTTACAAACCCCCGAAATTTCCTGCTATCCCAGGCAGATTATTGCTGTACATTGGAACACGTTTGCTTTCTACTAATCCTTTGCACCGCCACTAATTAGTTTAAACTCTGTCCTTCAGCTGTGACCCGAGGCTGGCTGCTTCTGGGACTTGGAGGAGCTGCTTGTGCACCTTCAGAGCCCTTTCCCTGCCTATCCCAAACTTCCAGGCAGTTCAGAATCAAGCAGGAGGGAACAGTGATATCCCTGGCTGCTGCTGCTGCTCTCACATGCACGGGTTTTTTTTTTTTCTTTTTTTTTTCCTAAGGTGTGGGACAACTCCTACTCTCTGCCTGGTTTTGATTGGCTTTCCAAAGAGGCAGTGTCCTATAAATTGCCTTCTCTGCTCTGCTTCTGCCTTATCACCAGCTGAGGGACAGGTGAGTACAGGAGAGGGAAAATTCCAGCAGCAATTCCACTGCCTAATCCTTGAAATTAGCATTGGTTATTGATTGAAATTAGTGGGGTGGGGGAAATAACTTTGATGTTTCAGGATAAAACTTCCTCATTTTGCTGACACTTTCTAATATCAGTTTGAGTTGATAAATAAAATCAGGGACTGAGAAACTATTCAGAAGGGGATATGGGAGGGGGGGGATTCCATGAAAACATATAGAATCATGGCATGGTTTGGTTTGGAAGGGACCTTAAAGCTCATCCTGTTTCATGGGCAAGGACACCTTCCACTATAAATTATATCTATATATTATATAGAGAATTTTTTTCTCCTCAATTCCCAACGGAACAGAAGTATTCCTCTTTGGGATAGTAAAAAGGGAAGCCTAAAAAATAATTTAAGTTATTTTACACCAGTTACATTAATTTTTTTTTGTGTGTTCAGAGCTGTTAATGACTCCTGGAAGTTATTTAAGATGGGAAACTTGGATCTAGCAGAGGGCTTTTCTGTCTGAGTTGCTTTTGCAAGTTAATCGCTGTGTTGGGGCTGACTTCAGCTATTTGAGGAAGTGTTTTTAAGGCATAATATTGATTTCTTCATGTATCTGTGCATTTATGGCAACTTTGGTAGCCAGTCACACCTGGTTTTTCCCCTCTTTGTATTTGAAATAGAAATAAATGCCATCAGTGGAGGGTTTTGCAGCAGCTCTGCTGCCTGGCTGTTTCAGTGCCTGGGATAAAATGCATTTACTGTTCTGAGTTAGACCTGTGAGTAAATTCTCAGCTTAAGCCTTTGTGGTTTCACTCCAAGTGCATTTGGAAAAAACAGTCCAGTCATTGGGAAACCAATTTTAGTCACAGCCAACTTTTGTTTGTACTTTGCAGAGCTCAAAATGCCTTTCCAGGTACTTGGGGTGGAAATTTTTTGTCACACAGACCAATGAGTCTCTCTCGGTGCAGGAACATTTTATTTTTCCATGATGAAATACGAAGGAATTATCATGAGAGCTGGGTGCCTGGGTCTGTGTCCAGATGGAATTTGAATATTTCCAGAGATGGAGACTCCCATCACCTCTCTGGGCATCTCAGACTGAGTCTTTTTGATCAGTTTAAATGTATTTTTTTAATACTGCAATTTTATGGGGCTGTCTTGTTAGACAATAGGTAGTTTAGCAAATCTGTATTTAAATAGCAAAACTCCCTCAAGTACCAGAAAATTCTCAGCCAGGTGAGCTGAGAAGTGAAAGGAACACCCACATGAATCACTTGTTTGCTTTTCTCTGCAACTGGAATTCATCTGCAGCAATTTCTTGTGGCGAATTTCCTTCTACCTGACTCTCCTTTTTAGAATGTATGCCCCAGGAAAGGATTTGACAGGATAATCTCATCAGGCAAGTTTGAAATACGCTTTCAGCTGGGAATTTACATTTTCTATGTCCTTGGGAAAGAGTTAAAAATTGTTCAGAGGGAATAAGGAAAAAACAATGATTCTGCCTTGAGAATTATAATTGAGAGAAGTAAATTTGCGCCACGGAAATGACCAGTTGTGGCTGCAGGTGTGATTTATTTGGGGTACTTTGCATTTCCTCCCCCAGTATGAAAGATTTGGAGAGAAAGGATCCAAACTTGAATGCAGCACAGAGTAACTTATAATTACGTGCAATAATTAGGACATTTTCCTGAGGCCTAGCTAAACCCTGCCCCTCCTCTGTTTGCTTTCTGGGTACCGTCCATCCTGAGTGTTCAGTTGGAGTAAATCTCCCTTTTCTCCAAGAGATTTCCTGCTGCCCCTGTTGGCTCGGCTGCTCTTGCTGATGCAATCCTGAGTTTTGCTTATTCACAGCAGCCTGCAAAACTTTCACTCCAAATGTGGCATCACAGCAGCTTTGTTTTATTCTGTATTTATGCTTAGAATCGCAGTTTTGAGTGATTTTTTTAAAAGAGGTTTAAACTCGAGCTTTACAGTGTTCTCCCTGTCCATTTTCCTGGGCTGTGGATATTTTCCTGAGCTCACTCCAGGGAATACATTACCTCTGCTCGTGTTACATCCCAGGCTGCTTGCAGCCCTTGCTTGCCACAATCCCCCAGCTCTCGGATGGCATCAAATTCCTCTGGATTCCTGCAGAGTTTTGTGGGGGAGCATTTAAAAGCCATTTAACGGGGTTGAATCACTCCTGACTCATCTTTTCTGTCTCTCTCCTCGCAGCACATCTGAAGGGGGAAGATGCCAATCGTGAGGAGCCTGGGCAGAGCTGCCAGCCAGCTGCTGCAGAGCTCTGGCTGTGGCTGTGGCGTTTCCCTCGTGCCTGTCCGGGGCATCGGGGTGTCCCCACGCCAGGTGGCCTCCGACGCCGGCTTCCACTCGGTGACGTTCTCGGAGTCGGATCATCCCCGGGTGCTAATCACAGGTCAGCATTCCTGTCACAGCTGGCTTCCTGCTTCTCAGCTGAGCCCCGCACTGCTCTCCTCTCTCCCCAAAGAGCACAATTCTGGGACCAGAAATGCCCAAAATATCCTGGAATTGGGATGATCGTTCCCATCGGGCAGTGAGATTGGAGTCCCATGTGAACTTTCCTATTTTAATTCCAGAACTCTTCTAAAACCAGTTCCTTGAGAAAAAAAAAGTAAAAGCTTCCTGGCTCGCTGAGAAAATCATACTAATTCCTGATGTGATACAGATAATGATGGAATTCTTTATTGTGACCCCCCTTTTCCTCTGATTTTTGTCTCTTAGGTGGTCTTGGCCAGCTCGGGGTGGGACTTGCAAAGCTGCTGAGGTAGGTCACCATTCCCTGGCTTGCTGTGAGTGAGGAATTCCAGCTTTAGCCATCACTGATGGGAGCAATAGTTGTCTGGAAAGTCGTTTATAAAAGAAATCCTATTTTTCAAATGCTATTTTTGCCTCTTGGCTYTGTAAATTACTTTAATGGTTGGACTTGATGATCTTAAAGGTCTTTTCTATGATTCTTAATGATTCTATAATTAAATTTTCACCATCATTTTATTTGTCCCTCCTGTGCTTGCTGTGGGTTCCTGACGTCCTTCCTGCGTGTCCATTGGTCACTATTCCCAAAATAGCAGGATTTTGTCTAAGGGACTGTGTGCTGAGTTGTTTGCTTCCAGTTAAATGGGAGTATTCAGAGTCTGAACCCTCAGAGTTTTCCTTCTTTTTCCTTCTCCTCTTCCYCCACCTCAAGCACAGTTACCTCCTTTTTTTATGATATCTTCTCAAGAAGTGTGAAATGCTCCAAGGCCTCTCCCTGATCCATGTCCTTGTCCATATCCAGCTCAGCTCCAGGGTATCATTTGCTCACAGTCTTTGCTGGAGGGGGTTTGGACCAAGGCCAAAAGTGAGCAGACTCACTGCACTCAGCACTGTTGCAGTTTGAATATTTCCTACCATCTCTATGATACATTTTTAAAAATTATCCAAATGATGGGAGGCCAGAATGTGCTCCAATGCCCCCAGACTTTCTCTCCCCAACAGCCTTGTGTTGATTAGCACAAGGTCACAATTTGTCTCTTTTATTTGCTTTGTTGATATAAAAGTAGCTGCAGTTACAACGAGCCCACTGGCTTTTTATTGTCTACAGGGGAGTAAATAATCCCTGGGTAAAATTTTCAGTGAGCCAAGGGTAGGAAAGTCTCTTTTCCCAACATATTTTCACTTTGTGAAAAATTTCTCCATCCTTATGCAGACCTTGACTGCTACTAGAAGTATTTTATCATTTTTTAAGATGCTGTGTTAACATTTAAAGGATTTTTTGTGGTTTTTTTGTTTAGTGCAATAACTGGTTTTATTGTGGAAATTATTGTTCCTCCGCTATCGCTCCTGCAAAACAAAATAGCAACTGATGGATTATCTCAAAAAGCTGTGGACTCACTGTTCCATGTGGGTATTTTTACACAGGAAACGCTTTGGAAAGAACAATGTGATCTTGTCTGACATTAGAAAGCCTGCAGATAATGTTTTTTATAGTGGTAAGTGACTGGGGAAGCACATGGAATAAAAAAGTCTTGACTTCACCTCTGATGTTCATAAACTAATTATCAAAGTGATAAGTAGATTACACTGACAAGCTGCTGTTCAAACCTTCTGCATAGTGCCTCCCTGCTGTGAAATCTTCCCAAGATGTTGGTTTCTTCTATTATTCCCTTTTCCTAAAGATTTCTCTTTGTATTTTTTCACTGCTGCTTCGCCACTTTGCTGACCCGAGTAACTATTTGAGGCACGTTGTGCTCCTGCTGTAAAAAGAGGTGCTTTTATTCTTTTGGAGGGAGGAAGCTGGAAAAGAAACTTGTGCTTTGTTTTTACCTGCTCAGGGAATTTTAATATGAGATGGATATGGAGTAGGATTGAAGATTCTTTGATTTTCACTGGAAACTTGCTAAAATTTTCCCTCACCATTGCTGTTTAGTGTTGTGTTTAGGTGGTAGAAACAGCAGCCTGAGCTTCATGCAGAACCTTTCCTTCCATCCATTCCTGACAGCCAATTTCCCACTGCTTCCATCTCCTCCAGGTCCTTTTATCTTCGCGGATATCTTGGACTACAAGAACCTGCGGGAGATCGTGGTGAACAACCGGATCACGTGGCTGTTCCACTACAGCGCCCTGCTCAGCGCCGTGGGAGAGGCCAACGTGCCCTTGGCCAGAGCTGTCAACATCACTGGTGTGTGCTGGGTTTTGAGAGCTTAAAGATGTGTATGGGGAGGTTTGGGTTGGATATCAGGGAAAGGTTCTTCCCCAGAGGGTGCTGGGGCACTGGAACAGCTCCCCAGGGAATGGGCACAGCCCCAAGGCTGCCAGAGCTCCCGGAGTGTTTGGACAACGCTCTCAGGGATGCACAGGGTGGGGTTGTTGGGGTGTCTGTGCTGGGCCAGGAGTTGGACTGGATGATCCTGATGGGTGCCTTCCAGCTCAGGATATTCTATAATTCCCACAATGGCTTGAGAAAGCAGAAATATTCTGATAAATCCTGTTGGTTTGKTTTTTTTTTCCAGGTTTACACAATGTTCTGGATATTGCAGCTGAGCATAACTTGAGGCTCTTTGTTCCAAGCACTATTGGAGCCTTTGGACCCACCTCTCCTCGAGATCCAACTCCTGATCTTTGCATTCAGAGACCAAGGACAATCTATGGAGTCTCCAAGGTCCACGCTGAGCTCATGGGAGAAGTGAGAATTTTTTTATTTTATTCATTTCCTAAAAGTTCTGGGAGAATTTCACTGGCACAGGTTGCCCAGAGAAGCTGTGGCTGTTCCATCCCTGGAAGTGTCCGAGGCCAGGTTGGACAGGGCTTGGAGYGACCTGAGAGAGTGGAAGGTGTCCCTGTCCTTGGCAGGGGTTGGAATGTTCTTTAAGGCCTCTTCCAACCCAAGCCATTCCATGATTCTGTGGTTGGAACTTCATTGCTTTTGTAAGATTCCTCAGTGCATCATTCTTTTCCCCATTTTTCCTTCCTTCAGACTTTAGTACTCAGAAATATTCTGAGGCAGCTCTGAAGGTCAAATATCTTTTGAGTTTTGTTGGGAAAAGCACAAAGCATGGGAAGCTGGCAAACAGCTGAGTTCCAGTGTCATTTCTTTCCCTGGTTTTTATGGCTTTGGCCTCTCTGCCTTGCCTGCCAACGTGGATGGGGCTGCAGAAAGGACAGTGCACAACACCTTGTGACAGCAGGTACACAAAGATGACTTTTGCTCCTCCTCTCCAAAAAGAGATTTTAAGCCAAAGCCATGTGAGCCTGCACATGCACAACTTCTCTTTTTTTCTAGTTATTTATAAACAACATTTTTAAAGCTGATCTATTTATACAGTTTCCTCACGTAGGTCTGAGGGCTGTATTATCCTGGCAAGTCTCACAAACTTGGGGATGTGCAGTTTCTGAGCAGCAGTTAGAGCTGCTTGAGTAACCAATCCATGGCAAAGATCCATATTTACTGATGTGGGTGTGAGCTAGAAAAGGGCAAGCAGGGAGATCAGCTGCCAGGCAGGGAATGGGGATTGTTCAATAATTCCTTTCCTTTTGTCCCTGTCCTGGGACAGCTGAAGGGTCATCCTGTGGCAGATTTTTCCTGTGAAATCAGTGGGTGTGTGACCAGCTCTTGGTGTGTAACTCTGTGTTTCTCCCCTCCCTCCCCAGTACTACCACTACCGCTATGGCCTGGACTTCCGCTGCCTCAGGTATCCCGGGATTATCTCTGCTGACTCCCAGCCTGGGGGGGGAACAACTGGTGAGTGGCTGGTGCATGACAGGAGGGCTGGGGACGACTTTTCATGAGGACATGGAGTGCCCGGACAAGGGGGACGACTTTTCATGAGGACATGGAGTGCCCGGACAAGGGGGAGTGGCTTCCCACTGCCAGAGGGCAGGATAGATGGGATATTAGGAAGGAATTCCTGGCTATGAGGGTAGTGAGGCCCTGGCACAGGGTGCCCAGAGAAGCTGTGGCTGCCCCTGGATCCCTGGAAGTGTCCAAGGCCAGGTTGAGGGGCTTGGAACAACCTGGGATAGTGAGTGGCATCCCTTCCCACGGCAGGGAATTGGAACTGGATGGTCTTTAAGCTCCCTTCCAACCCAAACCCCTCTGTGATTTCATGATGAATATCACACAGTCCTGCACCACGTTCTAGACTTTAGGAGACTTTGGGGTTGGTCTGGGGTTTGTTGACTGTCAYGAAGGGCACAACACACATCATACACATCCATTATTCTCTCCCCCAGATTATGCTGTCAAGATTTTCCACGATGCCATAAAGACTGGCAAGTTCAAGTGTTACCTGAGGCCGGACACCCGGCTGCCCATGATGTACATCGATGACTGCCTGAAGGCCACGCTGGAGATCATGGAGGCCCCTGCAGAATCCCTGACCATGAGGACCTACAACATCAGTGCCATGAGCTTCACTCCTGAGGAGCTGGCCCAGGAGGTGCAGAAGTACGTCCCTGAGCTCCAGATGACCTACAACGTGGATCAAGTCAGGCAGGCCATAGGTTAGTATCTTCCCTGGCAGCAGGTAAGAAAAAACATCGTCAAGGGCAACATGAAGTCTCTTTTCTTTTTAGGCACTTACAAATTACTCCTGTGCTGTTCAAGCCTTATGGTTCAAAATTCAGCTTTRGTAGTGATGAAACATCTCAAAGTTCAGAGAGATTTTTCCTAAACCTCACCTTTCTTGGTTCTTTTTCTCTTTTTTCCCTGCAGCTGACAGCTGGCCTATGAACTTTGACGACAGCAACGCCCGCAGGGATTGGGGCTGGAAACACGATTATGACCTCCCCGAGCTGGTGACCACGATGTTTAGCTACCTTGGGTCTGACTCCAGGATTGCCCAAGCTAACTGAAATGCTTTCAGATGTTTCCAGATTTCCACAGAGGACCAGGAAGAAATGGCTGAATTTTAGTTTCCAATTTTCTAAGTCTTAGAGCACGTCAGTTACCAATTTTCGTAAGTAGCGACAGAGTTGGGCAGAAACGTCCTGTAGCTGGAATATCCTTTAGATAAACAGCATCACTGGGTGCTGTCCCCAAACACAGCACTGCTGACAAACACAGAATTCTTGAACTTCCACACTTAGGAAAAAAACCACCAAAAAAAAAGCACTTACTCTTGGCTGATGGCTCTCCAATCATTCCTGCCTCTTCCTTGGCAAACACCGTGGGATGGCGTTGTCCAGCCTATCCCGAAAAGTTAAGAGTAGGTTTTGCATTTTCCTGGTGGAGGATGTTAGGCTGTAGGAAGATAAGATCCTTTCTACTCTTTGCTTACAAAAGAGACGTCAGAAGAGCTGTTTCATGTTTCCAAATTGCAGGGGGTYGTTGCAATTCCAGTTTGAAATCAAACTTTGGTCAATAGCTCCTATTTATATCTCTTTAGTGCTGCCTCAGCATACACTTTTCTGTACCTAGGGCATACAGAGTAGCATTCTTATGATGCTGCTTATAAATGTGAAGTGGAATAGGACTTGAATTCTCATGATGCTTTAAAAAACAACAGGGTTTACWAGCAAAGCTTTGTCCTGTTCTCTGCAAGTGCCGCTGCCTTCAGTGCAGCCTCAGAGGGAGAGCTAAAATCCGAAGAGCTGTTCCATGGATGTGAGTCTGGGTGGGATTTCAGGGGGGCCAAGCCCCTGTCTGGGGTTTTTAGCAGTACTTTTGTTTCTCCCAGTCATTTGGTGTCCCTGCACGGTGACACATTGCCTGGAGCAAGTTTTAAAGGTGGCCTGAGGATGGAGCCTTACAGCAGAGTCGGGTCAGCCTTGGCAATCTTTCCTGTTCACCCCGTTTTTCCACGTGCACTGTGTTTGTAGATGCTGTTTGTGTGTAACTCATACCCTTTTATTCTTCTGAGAGGCATCCAGAAGCTGAAACCATCTTCTAGCTACAGCTAAAGGCTGTTCTGCTYRTTGAGTTTCATGCACAGGAGATTGTGGGATGAACAAGGGAGTTTTAATAGATGCGTGAGAGGAAGAGATGGCAGTTCAAAAGCTACTTAGGAGACTTCAGGAAATGACAAAGTGGAGAGACAGGAAAGTCACTGTAGGTAAAATACCAGTTTCCATGGATGTGAGTCTGAGCTGTCAGCTGCTCTAGCTGAGAAACAGCCTCTGGGAGCTTTGGATTTTATTTTTTTTTTCAAAGAAAAAATATCTTTCATTTTCAAAATGACTGGAAATTCCCTACAGGAAGCTCTCAATTTTTTTTTTGTCTTGTATACTCCAGTAGTGTGTGTAGGTAAACACATTCAAGTATTTTTATTGGGGTTTTTTTGCCTACAACTTGTTTGCTCTGTTTTCTGTGACGGTGCTTTGGTGGTTGTGAGTCTGTTGTGTTCTCTGTAACCCTGCCATGATCAGATTTTCGTCTCTTTGTGCAGGAGTCCTCCTGCAGGGAATATGTTTCCTCACAAAAGTAACCTTCCAGTGAAGATTCTGTGGTGAAACCCAGTTATTTGAAACATTTGTTACACTTGTATCTTTTGGTTTTGTACGTATTTTATCGTTTCATCTGTGGGCAAAGTAGGAATTTCCCAGGTATTTAAGCTCAAGGGTCGTGGCTGTTACTGAAACATTTTTATATTGTTTACATTGCTGAAAAGACAAGTTTTTAAACTTTGGCCACTGTTGTAACTCTCACGTAGCTCAAGTGTAATTTTTGGCCCAATGGGCCAGCGAGGTCGGCCCTCCCTTCACACCCTGCGAGGAGAGACTGTGGCTGGGCTTTGTCCTCTGCCCTGCCCGAGAGGATGGAGCCGGACTGGATTATCTCCCAGGGACCTGGAGCCAGCAGATGAAGGGCTGGAAAGGAGCTGCAGTGTCTTGTCCACTCCTCAGTGCCTCTGTTCCACCCTCGGGAAGTGTCAAATAAAGAGTTGTTGGTGGGTCTCACTCCATTTCCTTACACCACTCAAAGCCCTGGGGTCTGATCCCCTCTCCCTCATTCCCAGCTCCAGTTTAATTGGACTCAACAAGAGTGAGGAGCAGGAATGTTCTTTTTTCTGGAAAACGCTGTCCTTGGTGGTGGAATTACGCCCAAGCCTTGGARCAGGTGTCACAGCAAAGCTGAAATTCAAACCTGCGGCATTTTGAACACAATTTTGCTTTTCCTGCCACGATGTTGCTGGCTTCATTTAGGAGCAGCCATTTAAGCAACTTAATTTTTTTAAAATCTGAAATAAACCATGTTCCGATAGAGAGTGGTCTGGAGGAAACTGGTGACAATCAGGGAATGTCATTAAATGTGTCTGCAAGGTATGAATCCTGTTTGAAATTCTCATTTTCAATCTGACCAATGATCTGTGTATTTTTTTCCCCCCATGTCTTCCACATTAACTTCTCCTGTAATGATGTCACAGGTTTTTTTTCTGTATTAGATCAACTTGATGTGGTACAAAGTATCTACCTTTTGCTTCCAGCTGAAAGTTTGACTTCTGGGCAGAGACTTCCCTCACGACACTTGAGCACTGTGGCTGATAAATAACCTATTCAGGAAAAAATATTTAAAAAGAAAGGTTGTTAAGAATATTTTTTCAACTATTTTAAGTTGTGGGTGATGCCTACTTTAATAAAATCCTATGCAGATGGATCCTGGGTTTGTCATCCTTGGTTGGAGCAGTGCTGGGGGATCCTGGTCAGGGCTGGGGGCTCCTGGTCAGCACTGAGTGATCCAAGAGAGCTGGAGAGGGACTTGGGACAAGGGATGGAGGGACAGGACACAGGAAATGGCTTCAAACTGCCAGAGGGCAGGGATAGATGGGATATTGGGAAGGAATTCCTGGCTGTGAGGGAGGGGAGGCCCTGTTGGGTCCCTGTTTCTCTGCCTGAGCAGGTCCTGTCTCCAGCTGTTGCACAACCTGTGATGGGTCAGCAGGAGAAGCTTGGGTGAGAAGAGCACGCTTCTCAAAACTCCCCACAGCCCCACCCTGCCTCCTTAATCCATGGATAAATSCTCCCTGCAGGTGAAACGAGGCCTTTCCCTCCTCCCACGCCTCAGCTTTCTAATGATGGGAACCTCTGGTGGAGAGAACGTTCCTCTTGACCACGATTTAATGGCCAATGTGGCCATCGTGCCTCGGGAGGCGTTGCAGCACCGTGCTCTTCCCAGCTGCTTCCCTTTGATCCCTGCTCTGGATCTTGTTGAGTCCTGTTTGACACAACCCCAGCCTGGTTTTTAGAAGTGCCAGAGGTGACGGTGCTGCCTCCGGAGCTGCTGCAGCTGGACCCAGGCCGGGAGAGCTGGGGGTGTTCACTTGGAGAAGAGAAGGATTCAGAGAGACTTCAGAGCCCCTTCCAGTGCCTAAAGGGGCTCCAGGAGAGCTGGAGAGGGACTTGGGACAAGGGATGGAGTGGTAGGAAAAGGGAATGGCCTGAAACTGAAGGATGGTGGGTTTAGATGGGATATTAGGAAGAAATTCTGCCCTGTGAGGGTGGTGAGGCCCTGGAACAGGGACCCCAGAGAAGCTGTAGCTGCCCCATCCCTGGAAGTTTCCAAGGCCAGGCTGGATGGAGCTTGGAGCTGCTTTCTCCTCTTGGCTGCTTAAGACATCAGGCAGGTGCAGGAAGAGGAGGAAGCTCCTTCCCTCAGTGGAAAGGCATGAGGGATGTGGGGGATTAACCCCTGTGCTTTTTGAAAACCCCTCCTGCTGCTCCTCGGGATGGAATCAAGCTCCTGTCAGGAGCTGCACATTCCTCCAGGGAAGAGAAGCTGAGCCCAGGGAGGTGAAGAGAGGAGAGCACCGCGTTATCCAGAGGGAAATCCAGGGTGTGGATTTCTTGCAGCCTTCCTCCCCACACTCCGTGTTTCAGTCAGGCTTGGTGCTTTCCTGCCCCCCTGCAGGTTGTGTCTATTTTAGGTGAACATCAGCTGGCATTTGCCCTTCTCCTGGAGCCTCAGGCCAGACAAATGCTCTCCAGGCTATTTCTGGCTTCACACCATAACTGTACGTGATCCTAAATTCCCCGTGGGACTGAGCGCCTGTGGCAGGCTGGGGCCGAGGGGCAGGGAGGGGGCAGCTCCTGGAACAAACCCAGGGATTTCAGGATGGCTGGGATGACACAGAGCAGCTCAGAGCTGGCACACACGGCTGTGGAGACGCAATGCAAAAGGCATTTATGCCTCAGCAGCATCATTGTGGAAGCTAAATCTGGAGTGGGCATTGCTCAGCCAGGAGAGAAAGTTGCTTCTTGTCCCTGATTCTGCAACTGGGAGCAGTTTAGGATGTTTTCCTGCCCCTATAGTCCCTGTGCAGCCTCCTGGAGCTCCTGAGAAGGTGCAGTACACGGGTTAGCATTCACTTTCGAGGGGATTTAAATGTTTTGACAAAAAATATGAACAGTCTTGTGCCCTCTCCCCCATCTCAAATGGATCTCCACAGTAGAAAAGACCTTGAGTGCAGGATAATATTTCTTCTGACCTCAAGCAAAGCTCTGATATTTCAGTTTGGAGAAGAGAAGGCTCCAGAGAGACCTGAGAGCCCCTTCCAAAGACTAAAGGGGCTTCAGGAGAGCTGGAGAGGGACTCGGGGCAAGGGCTGGAGGGACAGGACACAGGGAATGGCTTTCCACTGCCAGAGGGCAGGGTTAGATGGAATATTGGGAAGGAATTGTTGGCTGTGAGGGTGAGGAGGCCCTGGCACAGGTTGCCCAGAGAAGCTGTGGCTGCCCCTGGATCCCTGGAAGTGTCCAAGGCCAGGCTGGACAGGGCTTGGAGCAATCCGGGATAGTGGAAGGTGTCCCTGCCCATGGCAGGGGGTGGAACTGGATGCTCCCTAAGTTCCCTTCCAACCCAAACCATTCCACAATTCTGTGAACTCATCCACAGGTGAATGTGAAGTTGAATGGAAAACAGACTCTGCAGAGGTTATTTCTTAGCCCACATTTAAGTAACCTCAGGTTTTCCCAGAGAAGCAAATGAGACCCCTCACATGTGTGAGCTCCCAGCCTGGAGTGCCTGTGGATGTCCTTGGATCTGTGGCTTTAGTTGGCACCATCTGTCACTGTCCTGAAGGGGAAATCAGCAGAGTGTCCAAATAAATCCCTGTCACTTTGGGAGTGAGGCTTGGGGCAGGAAGAAATTTGGGGCTGAGGGGGAACAGCACAGATTTACCCAATTTACAGCTGTTCCCTGCTCTCTTTACCTCCCAACCCCATCCCTGAGCATAGTTCTGGGATTAGACTGGAGTAAGAACCACACCCAGCAGGAAATTTTGAGGCAGTGACCCTGTTTTGGATGACAAATTAATTCAGTAAATGCCTACAGCAGGGCTGTGCCAGCCACAGGGGGTTCAGGTTAACTCTATCCCTCGGGACCCCACACCATCATCTCCAGCCTCCCTTCCCACCACAGGCCTGGGACTCAGACATCCAGGCAGGCTTGGGAAGAAGCACGATGCTCTGGAATCTCTTCCCATAATCAAATCCTGTGTCCCTTGTCYCTGGTCAGTGCGTCCTCCACCCGGCCACCGCTTGCTCAGCACATCCTCGCCTTTGTTCCTGGTCTTGTGAGCTTCATCCAGGGGGAAGGGCTGGGAACGCATCCCCAGAGAGGCCACGGCGTGTTCCTGGATGAGTGGGATGAGCTTTGGCCCAACCCTGTAAGACAGGAGGTTCTTGGCAGGGCACACCCGGCTCCAAGGACACAGCGAGCCGATTGTTTTTTGGCAAGGCGGGGGCATTGCTGCCRGGGTGACGTCACCTCACCTGCGTGAAGCAACAGGTCCTTCATCTCTCCAGCCCTTCCACAATCCCAGGTTAAAGATCCGTCACTGGCAGTGCTGTTGCGAAAGGGACGAGTCAGAGGAGAGAAAGTAAAGTCCAGAGTTCGTCCCCTTTGACCAGCACTGCCCAAAATCCATCAGATTTGGTGGATTTTTAAAGCTCTTCCTCCTGGACTCTTGTGATGCTGAGAGACTCTCACAGGAGGTTCAGGACCAGTTCTTACCTTTCTTGCAATCCTTTTCTCGTAATCCTTTTCTTTCTTGTAATTTCAAGAAAAATTGATCTTCTGGAAATGAATATGAACCGTGTGAGCTCCAAAATCTGTCATTAATTTTTAAGACAGTCAAGTTTTAATATTTTATCACTATTTTATTTATAATAATTCTTCATCTTACTATCTTGCTTACTTTGGTGGGATCAGTTTTTCACTATTTCCACAGCAACATTCCTTTGGTAAACACAGGAATTACACCATAATTGCTCAGATATGTCTTGCCAGCATTCCCTAAATTGTGATAAACTGCTGAAATGACGTTATTTTGGTAGGGTGTCTTATAGGGAACTCATCACAGAGTGTCTGAGTGTGTTTGGCTGCACACAAGCACCACCCCAAGCGTGCTGTTTCATGGGATAAGTGGCTTATGGAGCTCCAGCACTAGGAAACTCGGTTTGGTGTGGATTTGTGATTGATGTGGGTGTCTTATAATGAAATTAAAAATGTTCCTCTTGCAAAGAGTTGCCCTCTCCCTCTGCCTGAGCCCCATCACAGGGGACTCCACACTCTTCCCAGCTGCACTTGCCTTTGGGGAATGTAAAAGGAGGAAAGGTCRATAAATGAGCAATTTCCCTTTCTTCATGGTCCTCTTTTTTATCGTCTCTCCTCCTCCCACACCCACGTGTTTTTTCCATGGGTCGGTGTGGGTTAAACAGGTCTGAAGTTGTGCCAGGGACCAAGAGATGTCACACTTGGCCTTGTTGGAGGAAATTGTACTTTGGAAACTGGGGATAACCCCAATTCCTCCTGCAATCTTTCCCCCATGTGAAGGTGGTGTGAGACCTGACATGAAGAACAAACAAAAGTCATTCCCAATTGGGTCAGAGATGAATTTGCCAGAACTGAGAGCAGCAGGAGGAGGAAGAGGGGTCAGTGAGGTGCAGACCGTGCTCATCCAAGCCCAGGACAGCTGATCACAGAAGCAGAGAATGGAATGTTATCGTTAAGGTGGGAACAAACCTCCAAGATCATCAAGTCCAAYCTCTGATTGGATACCATCATTGCCACTAAACCACATTGTGAAGAATCTTCTGGTTCCCCGCACAAGTCCCCTTCTCACCACCTCTCCTCTCACTTCTCCATGAATATTTCCTCCTCCATGGAAGGCAGAGGCCTTGCAAAGCCCTAACCAGGGCACAGGGCCCACCCGGAAGTTTGTTGAGCTGTTTTTAATTGGCTCTCTGGCTGAGGAGCTGCCAAGAAAACAGCAACACCTTTATTCCTCCATCCATCCATCCATCCATCCATCCATCCATCCATCCATCCATCC
>RAHM01000252.1:882830-937889 GCA_003713295.1 Parotia lawesii
TCCATCCATCCATCCATCCATCCATCCATCCATCCATCCATCCATCCATCCCTCCCTCCATCCATCCACAGGACCCCCAGCCCTTCTGGCTGCAAAGCTGCCCCATCCCTTGCCCAAGAGCAGCAGGGTGTCACTGGGCACCCCGTGGATGACAGAGCAGCTGGTTGGGCGCTGATGACCCCGGAGGTGTTTGCTCTGTTGGCAGCGTGTCCCGGGATCAGTGCCAGGAGCAGATTTCCCACCTCTGGCCTTCCTGCCTGGCAACAGCAGCCGGGCCCGTTGGCCTGAGGTAATCCTGAGCCTTTGGGGGACATTTCCCACCCATCCCCGGGCACGTTGGCCTGGCAGTGACCCCAGGGCCTCAGCTGGCAGGAGACTGAGGCCATCAGGGTCTGCATTCCATGGGAATGGTGGCACCTCAGTCCCTGGGGACACACCATGGCCCTCTCCAGACAATGTGTCTGTGCAAGGGCCTGGGGAAGTTTGGGGAGGTTTTGGCTCTCCAGAGGTTACAACAGAGCTCCAGCCATGGAGTGAAGGGGGTTATGATGGGGAAGGGCAATTTTGCTGTGCACAGGAGGAAAAAGGCATTGTTGGGCTGGGAATCCGGGGAGGGACTGCAGTCCACAGCCCCCAAGCTGTTTGCTGGAGGCAAATTTAAAAAATCATAATTTAATTTTAAAAACCCCATAAAAATGGTAGAATCACAGAATAGTTTGTGTTGGGACCTTAAAGATCTGCTTGTTCCAACCCCCCTGCCATGGGCAGGGACACCTTCCACCGGCCCAGGTTGCTCCAAGCCCCGTCCAACCTGGCCTTGGACACTTCCAGGGATGGGGCAGCCACAGCTTCTCTGGGAAATCTGTGCCGGGGTCTCACCAGCCTCATGGCCAAGAATTCCTTCCCAATATCCCATCTAACCCTGCCCTGTGTCAGTTTGAAAGGCCTTATTTCAGTTTTCAGGCCTGATTCAGGCTCTGAATGCAGCACTGATGATGCAGTGACAGCAGTGCCGCTCACTGAGCTCCAAGCCTGGATGCTCTTCCAACACTGCTCCATTACTGCCAGGAAGATTCCACTCATGGCTCTGGCTGATGCTTTTTAATGACGGCTTTTTTTCCATGGCTGGGGATCAGATTTTTGCTGGGCTGGAGGCTTGTGCTGCTTCCCTGCCAGTTCCCAAATCCCTTCCCATGGCAGCCACCTGCCACTCCACCAGAAGTTGCCTCTCCATCTCTTCCGAGACACTTGGAGCCAGACACAGCTTGGCTTGTCTGGCCAGGGCAGGGGTCTCCATCCTGCCAAGGTGCCTGTTGAAGCGGAAAGTTTAATTTAAGGCTTAACTTGTCCTCTCCCCAGAAGCCATTCAATAACTGCTGCTGGTTTGGCCGGGAGGCTGGAGCGGAGGTGGTGGAGGTTGCTCTGCTCTGGGCATCGAAGATGCAGCAACAGCACAAATTTGGGGTGTGCTTGGGGCAGGCAGCACTGCTGGGGCAGGAGAAGCCTTTGGAAAGAAGATGCTCTGGGGGCTGGAGCCCCTCTGCTCTGGAGCCAGGGTGGGAGAGCTGGGGGTGTTCACCTGGAGAAGAGAAGGATCCAGGGAGACCTCAGAGCCCCTTCCAGAGCCTAAAGAGGCTCCAGGAGAGCTGGAGAGGGACTTGGGACTTGGGACTGGAGGGACAGGACAAGGGGGAAAAAAGGGCTTTAAGGTGAAAGAGGACAAAGCCAGATGGGATATTGGGAAGGAATTGTTCCCGGTGAGGGTGGGGAGGCCCTGGCACAGGGTGCCCAGAGCAGCTGTGGCTGCCCCTGGATCCCTGGAAGTGTCCAAGGCCAGGCTGGACAGGGCTTGGAGCAGTTTGGGATAGTAGAAGGTGTCCCTGCCCATGGCAGAGGGTGGAATGAGATGAGCTTTAAGGGCCCTTCCAACCCAAACCATTCGGGGATTCTATGAAAGGTTTTTTCCATGTCCAAGCTTGGTGTCAGAGGAACATCTTGCCCAGGATCCTTCTGTAAACTCAAAGAAGCTGCTCAAAGAATGATTCTGAAGAATTCAGAAGGTGGAGACTTCTCCGTCCTCCCACATTGAACCCAGGCCAAAAAGCTGCTTTGCTTTATCACATCCTCTCTCCTCTGCACCCTGGATTTTGAGGACCTTGTGCATGATGACATCAGCCTGGGCTGATGATTCAAACCTCTCTCAATACTGGATTTTGTTTGGATATTTGATTGTTTTGTATTCTCAAGGGAAAATGATGGTTGTGCACAGTTGGGATACACTCGTTTATGTGAAAGCAGCTCTGCCCTCCCCAAATGTGTCACTATTTTCATGGAGTCACAGAACTATGGAATCACAGAATCAAAGAATCACAGAATCATGGAATCACAGAATCACGGAATCACGGAATCACAGAACCATGGAATCACAGAACCATGGAATCATAGAATCATGGAATCACAGAATCACAGAATCACGGAATCACAGAATCACGGAATCACAGAACCATGGAATCACAGAATCAAAGAATCACAGAACCATAGAATCACAGAATCAAAGAATCACAGAACCATGGAATCATAGAATAAGCAGGAGACCAGGATGGAAAGAGAGCAAGCGAGACAGAGAGAGAGAAAAGAGCTTCGTGAAATAAATCTCAATAAGTTGCCAACAATGGGAATGGGAAATGGTGAGATGGGAACCAAATCTCTCCCGAGAAGGTCACATTCAGGCAGGGAACACAACCAGCTGATCTGCTGGGACAGGATACATGGGACCAGCACTGCTTTCCCACTTTTTTTTTTTAAAAATACCTTGAAACCTGGCCATTCCCCTTTTTTCTCCCCCAGTCTCCCATGTCATAGGTATTTTACAGCCTTCTTCCCAAGGAAATCAAGCATTACATGCCTGAGTGTTATTCCATTTGCCCACCAGCCCTTCCCTAGCAGTCCTTGCACCCCAAGATTGATTTCACTGAGAGGCAGAGAGACAAAAAATACCAAATATACAGAAAATTTGAGGCAGGGCACAGCTGGAAGGAGCGAGAGAGATGCCCTGGGGTGAGCTGAACCCCAGAGCAGACACAAGAGAAGCCCCACCCTGGCACAGGTGGCTCCCAGGTCTCTCTCCCACTTGTGGTTACTGTCACCCCAAAATGTGGGCTCGTCTTGCCATCTGCTGGTGTAATCTGGAGCCCGTCAGAGGAGCAGGACTGGGGGACAAAGGACATCCAGGACAAGGACAAGGGGAGGACTGAGCCCTGTGTTGCTGTTGTCACCCCTGGAGGGGCCCAGCCTGGTCAGGAAGGTACCAAGCACTGCCTTGCAAGGTAATTTTTTGTTTTCCAGAAGGATTTCCTTACTCCTGGAGCTACTAATTCCTGTTTAAACATGTTTATCCTCATGGTGCATCGTCCTCCTCCTAAATCTCCTTCAGGGTCCCTTCCCTGGACCCCAGGCTTGGCTCAGGGATGTTCCCTCCTCTGTCTCATCACTGCTGCTGCTCTCCTGGTTCCACCCTCCTCGACACAGAGATCCCAAGGATGAGCTGCAGGTGGCCTGGCACTGATTTTGATGGAGTTTGGAGGCTGTGAAACCCATCCCAGGATATGGGATGGMCACTGGGGCTTGGGGAAGCAATAGGATCTGTCCCATGTGACAACACAGATGCACTGGGAGGAGATGGACATGGGAGACACTCACTGTGGGCCTGGGGGATGTGTCCCAAATGTGCAAGGCCATGCCTGGCGTGGTGCTGGTGGGGCTTTGATTTGGTCCAACCTGTTTAACAGGGTTTTTGGAAGAACTTCTGCAGCACATTGCACCCCGTTATTCCTTCAGGAGCTTCTGTGAGGGAACCATCTCCACAACTGCATTTTGGGGACTCTTGAGACACCTGGAGGTTTTGTTGAAGCCCCTGGCCTGGACCTGATGGGTGAAAAGCAATCCCAGTGCCTTCCCCACCAGCTTTTAGAGGATGGCTGGACCAGTAAAAGGAGTCAGGAGAGGGAGCCAGAGCCTCAGCTGAGAGCTGTGAGAGCTGCAGGGAAGGGCTCTCACCGCTGGAGGAACACCCCAAATTACACACCTGCCTCTTTGGAGCTGGTCCCAGCCACATTCGAGGATGTTCAGAGCACATCAGGGCCCTAATTTTTGGAGACTGTCCTTGTTTCAGAGAATCAAAGCTTGGAAAAAGCCCTCCAAGATCCCTGACTCCGGCTGTTTTGGCTGGGATAGAGTTCATTTTCTTTGTAGCTGGTAGAGTCCTGCAAGGGTGGTTAAATCAGGATGGAGTCACATCCCAGGGTAGTCAGGACAGTAATTTTAAGCCCTGTGTGAGTTTTGCCTGGAATTTTAACTGCATGGAGTGCTCCGTGCTGTGGGTGGGATGTCTCCTCATTCCCTCTCCCATGGCATTAGGAACCTACATCCCGTTTTTATCTGCCTCAGCAAATGCAATCCCTCTTTTGCTGAGTCCACCCAGAAGCTCAGCTGATGGGAAATGCATCCAAGGATGGGTTGAACTCACAATTTAGCAAAATGCACCCTCTGTGCTGTTAACTTCAGTTTCAGGCTTTTTCCTTCCAGTTTTTCTTCCCTCTGAATTTAAGGGATGCTCAGGAAGATGTGGCAGCCCTGTCCCAGTGTCTCAAGGATGGGAAGAGAGAAGCATTTCTGCCAGCTGGATACTCCAACCCCAACCTCATGAATAAAACCCTGTTCTAACAAATTCGAAACCTCACCCAGGGCAGAGAAAAGTGCAGACCTGAGTGTGGGAAGAGGTGGTGAATGGGAGTTGTGTCTGTTTTGGGAGGGAAACCTGGAGCCTGGTGACTTGAAATCCTGGATCCTGCCCCCTTCACTTGTCAGTGAAGCTGGAGGAATGATGGGGAGCCTGAATTTGGTGCCTGGCCCTGGAAATGCAGAGGTGACAGTGCTGCATCCCACAGATTCCCGTGATTTGGCCACCCTGAGCCCGGGTGCTTCAGGCACGGAGCAAGCCCTGTCCTGCCGCTCGTCTCCAGCTCAGTTTCAGAGCTCCCTGAATTATTGATGGCTCTGATGCAGGAGTTTATAATTAGCTGCCCAGACCTTTTCCCTATGGGCTGGAGCTGGGAACACGCTTTCCCTGTCAGTGGTTTTGCTCTGAGTTGAGCAGATTGAGGAGGGAGGAGGGGAGCAAGGGATGGATGGGGACCTTGGGGGACAGCAAGGATGGCTTTGAACGCACAGGGTGGTTTAAGAGTGGCCACCCTCAGGGATAGCAGTTTAGGCAGAGCCTGGGTTGTCTGAGGGGTCTTAAACCCAACTTGAACAGTGTGGAAACCGTGCCAGGAGCCAGGAGAAGGCAAAGGGTCTTCATGTCACCTTTAGGGACCTCCTCAGCCACAGTGCTCATGGATTGACAGGTCAGAGGGAGGCAAACACTGAGCCCTGGCTGCTCAGGGAAAGCCAGACTTCATCTCGAGGGGACAATGGGCTGGGTCTGTGTGTGTTTGGATACAGAAAATGATGGGTTAGAGGCACAGCTGGGCACCGAAGGGGCAATTCAGTATCCTAAAGCTCTTCTTTAAGAGCCGTTCATAGCCTAAAAATGGCTCCAGTGATTTCTATGAGGTCTGGGCGCAGTAACACTCATTCCTTGAAACCCTAAATCCCAATCAAAACAGGAGCACGAATTCCCTGGGGCTCCGAGGTCAGAGGCACCAGCCCTCAAATTTAAGTCTATGAATTGCTTTGTGGAAACCAGGCAGTTTGAGCTGAGTTTAACCCAGTCTGAGCTGCAGCAAAGAGTGGCACCTGCAGAGTGCCTCGACTCCCACAACCCTGATTCAGGGGCTCTGTGGTTATGTAGGGGATGTTTTCTTTATACACTTATAACACTTCTGGAAGTGTTCCAGGCCAGGCTGGACAGGGCTTGGAGCAACCTGGGATAGTGGAAGGTGTCCTTGCCCATGGCATGGGGTAGAACTGGATGATCTCTAAGGTCCCTTCCAACCCAAACCATTCCGTGAGAGGCTTGGCCAAGGACTGCTGGAGGCCAGAGGCCCTCTCCAGCCTGAGGTCTCCCTTTTTTGGCTGGTGGCAATCCCACTCCACAGTGCTAGTGGGAAAAACTGGCAGGTAAAGGAGGGCAGGATGTTTTTGGTTGCCAGACGAACTGTGAGATTGAGTCTGAGGACAATCATCTCTCCCTCACCTCAGCTGAGCACAGCACAGATCTCCCTGCAAGCCCTGCCTGGAAAATCCTCGGGCGTGGAGCAGAGGTGGGAGCCAGGGCCAGCAGCAGCAAGGACTCACAGTAGGATTTGTGCCACTGCTGCCAGTGCTCCTTTGGGTCTGGGGGTGATCAAAGACCTGCCAGGAGAGCTCCCGTTCCCACATCCTTGCTCCAGGGTGGAATCATAGAATCATGGAACAGCTGGGATTGGAAGAGACCTTAAAGCTCATCTCATTCCAACCCTGTGCCATGGGCAGGGACACCTTCCACTAGACCAGGCTGCCTAAAGCCAACTAAACCTGGCAAGAATTTCTCTGGGCTACTTTAAAGAATGGATGGAGATCAAGGAATTTCCTTTCTCGGATGAAACAGGCACTTGACCTCTCAACAGGACACTTCTTCCAGGGAGATGCAGCAAGTCAGAGGGAATAAAGGCAGGGAATTATCTCAACAAGGAGATGAGTCGTCTTCAATCCCAGAAAGTCTTGGCTTTCCCCAGCACGGTGACAGGGCTTCTGCCTTGGAGAAAAGCTGGTGCTGGTGTCAGCCTGGAGAACACTGTTCTGAGGGCCACTCTTGCTTGTTCCAGCACACCCTCCACTTTCCTTGGGGACTCCAGCATTGAGATCTGGCTTCAAACAGCAGCAACGAGGCTCCAGCAGGAAACTGCATCTATTTATAGGGTATCTGCATAGTTTAGGGCAGAGCTGACCCATGACTGACCCTTGTATCCCATTCGCAGGACAGGCTGAGCAAGGGACAGGTCAACTTTCCCCCAGCACCACCAAGAGCCCATCCTGCCCCAATCCCATTCCCTTGGACACTCCTCACTCTGCCCTTGGAGGTCTCACTATCCCCTGCTTGCTTCAAGATGTACATTAAATACATATATTTTAGCATGTTCCCTAGAAATGGTCCATTTTTTGATAAAATTGGCATAATTAAAGAGTTGATTTCGTTCCAGCAGCGTGGGAAGGGCTGCAGGCAGGCTCAGGGCTGTGCTCCTGCTCCGCGCCTGCTCACCCTGGGCTTTGGGCAGAGCTTTGGCCGGGACGAATCCCACTGACCCACACACCCACTGTACATGTGCATGGGGGGGGTGGTGGGATGAAAAAAAATGGGCTTTTTGGGAAAAGGAGGACTTTCCTGAAGATACCTGCAGGGTTTGGACGGAGATGAAGAATCCTGAAATGTCCAAGGCCAGTCCGGATGGGGCCTGGAGCAGCCTGGGATAGTGGAAGGTGTCCCTGCCCACAGCAGGGCGTGGAATGAGATGAGCTTTAAGGCCCCTTCCAACCCAAACCATTCTGTGATTTTATGATCTCTACGTCACGAGCACCATCCTGGGGTGAAAAGACAAAGATAAGGGATGAAGGGGGCCACTGAGGTGTGTGTAGCCATGGAATTAAGCAGGGATAAAGGGGATCCTTCAGCCTGTGGCAGAGGAAACCCAGGGCAGCTGGGGTGGAAGGTGATGTTCATGATGTAGGTGTGGTACTTGATGAGACCCTCACGTGGATGTTGCCAGCTCTCATTTCTGGGTAATTTCTGCTCCCTCAGGGCACGGAAATGATTGGAAAAACCTCTCAAGGCACTTTGCAGATCTCTTCCTCTGCATTTCTGAAGGGCCCAGYGAGCCTGCTAACCCACAGGCTGACCTTCCCTTCCACCCAGCCCGGCAAAAGCCCGGAGATGAGTGGATAAGGGAGCAGAGGGGGGGAYTGAAGTTCAGGGCACAGGCCATGGGAGCCCATAATAAATAAACAAGGCTTGTTTAGGAGATGATTTATGCTGCACTAACATTGTCCCCAGTCTCCCACTCGTCACTGCGAGCTAATTACCCTTCCTGCAGCCATCAGACTTCCCTTTGCATTTCCATGCACTGTGCAAGGACCTGGACATGACCTGGTAGCTGGGGGCTGGGGCTGACCTTTCTGTTTGGGTTTCTTTCAGCTTTTCTGCTGTAATTGGTCCTGCAGTTCCACACTAATGAACTGTGTCCTGGCCTCTGAGGAGCTCTGGGTCCCTGCCACGCTTCCTTCAGAGAACGTGGGGTTGATAGGAGGTGAAGTCCCATATAAATCTTGTGTAAGGCTCTGTGCAAATGGACTCGGACCAAAGTGGGATTCATTATTGTGTTTGTGTCCCCAGAGAGGGTTCCTGAAGGCTGCGAGATGGATGTGCTGGACCATCCATATCTCCACTGGGTTGTGATACTTGCTCACATGGTTTTGGTCCCACTGCTTGCAAAATAAAGGGGTTTTACCTCAAATCTGGAAGGGAGGGATGGTGCAGAGTCTGGGAACCAGGACTCCTTCCCCAAGGTCGGTCTGTGGGACCTCTGAGACGTGGAGCTCCTTCTGCCGAGGGTCTCTGTGCCCACCAAGGCAGGGCCTCACAGAGTGGCTTCTGTTGGACGAGACCTTTAAAGGTCATTTATTCCAACCCCTTGCCATGAGCAGGGACACCTTCAACGAGATCAGGACATGCCTGAGGACACGTTTTGTGATGGAGAGCAGCAATCCCCGCTCTTTGCTCTCTTTGCCCTTTAACTTGGCCGAAGCCCAAGGCTCCTTGGGCTGCCTTTGCCATGTGGTGTCACAGTGGGGAAGGTGGGTCCCTGAGCAGGGAAGGGTCTACTTCATTCCGGACTTCCACCAGATGGGATCAGTGGGCCAAATTCCCTCCCAAAATCAGTCCCATTGGAAAAKATCCCCTTTTCTGACCTTAACAACACCTCACAGCTGCTAAAAGCTTAATTTCCACAAACCCACCAAGCTCCCCGGGCCAAAGACTCCTGAAAGCCTGTAGAAAACACAAATCTGAGGATTTTTTGTKTGTCTGYATCTAAAAGGGGTTGATTTTGGGTGCTGGAGGCTGGGGGGCAGTCCTGGCCCACCTCACTGATGAGGATGCAGGGTCTGACTGGAGTAGAGGAGCCTGCACCAACCTGGAGAACATCCTTGTTAGTCCCAGGGATTTATTTAGCCATTGGTAGAGGACATGTGGGAACTGTAAATATCATCCCAACCTCAGTTTAGCTCCAGTACAAACATCCACTTAGAGCAGGACACAGACAGATGGAAATCAGGTGTATGGAGACACRGATGGGGCTGGTTTCCTGTGCGGTGGGAAACCAGGAGGAGACACGGAAGTCTCTGGAGTTGCATGAACTGATCTCACCACCCTCAGGAGAAAGCTGGAGCCCAGCACAGCTGAGAGCAATCAGACATCTCGGTTGGGAGAAATTATCCCTATAAAGACAAACCACAAAGCCTTGTCAATAAGAACAGAGCAGGCAAGGCGTAAAGAGCTGGAGAACGGATTGCGGAGAATCCCGGAATCACGGAATGGTTTGGATTTGAAGGGACGACCCTTTTAAAGGTGGTCCAGTCCAAAAACCCTGCCATGGGCAGGGACACCTTCCACTAGTCCASSTTGTTCTGAGCCCAGCCTGGCCTTGGACACTTCCAGGGATGGGGCAGCCACAYCTTCTCACCTTTGCCGGTGTTTTACCACCCTCATTGTAAAAAAATTCTCTCTTTATCTAATCTAAATCAACCCTTCTTCATCTTAAACCCATCACCCCTTGTTCTGTCACAACAGGATAAGGCAAACCTGAAATATTCAGGTTTGAATTAAGGATTCAGGTTTTTGAATTAAGGATGCAGTTTTGCTTCAAAATATTCCTGAATTTATCTGCTCTTTCCGTCCGCTCATTTACCAACAYGGAATGTCACTGCCACAAAATAATCCGGCATCCCAACAATTTCAGCTTTCAGAAGGAACAGCACCTTGCAGCAAGGAGTTGCCACATTTCTGGGAAGTGAGTCCATTTTTAAGCACTTTCCCAGCTGAATTGAGCCTGGGTGGAAAACAGGGTTCCAGTCGGTCTCTGGGAAACACCGACACCTCCTCCAACTTCTGGACACAGCGTTGGCTTCTGTCCCTCCAAAMTGCTGCTGCCTCTGAAGCAAGGATGGGGACAACGGATCCTTTCATACTTCAGAGGAGAAGRGAGCAGGGCCACAATGCAAAACACCCAGATTTTCCACGTTTCTGGGCCAGACAGGTGGAAAACGAGACTGCCAGCAGAATAAGGAGGGAAACCCAAACACCTTGGGTGCAGCSTTTCATGGTGCTCCAGCCAAATTCAAAATTCTTCCCCCTGAAGGTTTTAAAATTGCTCTTCCTGAGGCTGAAGACTGATGGGTTCATTCCTTCCCTTCCCAAGTGTAATTCCTCTTATTCTGRCCTTATTGTAGCAGCTCCAAGTGTTTAATGTCTGGGATATTTTCCAGGTAGTTTAAACACCAGCTTCAAGGGCTGACTTGATGGTTTCCTGCTTTAGTTCGTGCTGCAGCTGGATGCAGGGATGGATGCAGGTGATTTCTGGGTGGCTTTCTCCATAGAACAACAGGTTTCCATGGAAAGACTTGAAGTTGCTCCTCCTCAGAATCCACTTTACCCTTTCCACCCRTAACACCTGCTTTGCTTTAGGAAAATTGCTCCAATATGAAAATCTTGCTGAATCTGAACAGCCYCCAAGAGATCCCATTCCCACCTTTGAAGAGCCTCCTGCAAGGCTCTGTCAGGACCTTTCAGGGTGAGTGGTTCCCATCTATTCTAGGTATTGGTGTCACTGATGTTCAAAAATGATCTGGAAAAGTTTATCTTAAAAGAGAAACCAACCACCAGATGCAGCCCTCAGGGGGTGAATTTGTTCCTGGCCCGGTGGCTGGTAGTAATTTTATTAATACAAACCACAGCAGCAATCTAAAATAGTGGAATAATTTGGGTTGGAAGGAATTAATGGAGCTCATCTCATTCCAYGTCCTGTTCAGTGCACGTAAAATTAAATCAGGTCACTGAGGGCCATGTCCAGGTGTGTCTTAAACACCTGCAAGGATGAGGGAGGCCAGGAAGGGCCTGGCCGTGTTGTGTAAAATTTTGGGGAAGGATGGGAGCCTGTTTCCCATGTCTGGCATAATCTCCCTGCTCTAACATGGAGCCAGGCAGGGGCAGTGATGAATAAATGCAGCTCTGCAGCCGTGGTGCTCCTGGACTGGGTAGGGAAATGGTYGTTTCCATGCTCTTCACAGTCCTGGGCTTCAGAGACTTGTCCTGAGAGAGCTGGGGGTGTTCAGCTGGAGAAGAGAAGCTCCAMRGAGACCTGAGAGCCTCTTCCAGTGCCTTAAGGGGCTCTAGGAGAGCTAGAGAGGGACTTGGGACAAGGGATGGAGGGACAGGACAAGGGGGAATGGGTTCAAACTGGAAAAGGGGAGATTTGGGTGGGATATAGAGAGGAATTGTTCCCTGTGAGGGTGGTGAGGCCCTGGCACAGGTTGCCCAGAGAAGCTGTGGCTGCCCCTGGATCCCTGGAAGTGTCCAAGGCCAGGCTGGACGAGGCTTGGAACAACCTGGGAGAGTGGAAGGTGTCCCTGCCCATGGCAGGGGGGTGGGAATGGGATGAGCTTTAAGGTCTCTCCCAACCCAAAACGCATTGGAGTCAGACCCCAAGGGACTCACATTCCTGATGGGAAGTTTCCCCTGCTGTTCGGCCATCCAGGCACCCTGGGGCTGGACAAGCTGTCCCCGAGCTCTCTCCCAGCAGGACGGATTTCCAAGGCCTGTGGCAGAGGAAGGGGTGTGAGTTGCATGTTCTGGATGGRAGCCACCAACCTCCAGCCAAAGGACACGTTCTGCTCCACCAAGCTGTTCCCTGTTTTTCCTCATTAACGCTGCTTCCACACTCAACAGTTGCGATGTGAATAATTTGGACTGATTAGTGTTTACACAGCAACATTGGGAAGAAATGAAACCACACCAGAGCCAGCAGCCAACTCGAGGCTCCAAGACTATGATTTTGGGGGATTTTCTGAAGAAAAGGGCCCACACGACCTGCCGACCTTTGTCACTTGCTTGCCTGCTAGTTTAGTCACCTGAAATAGGTGACAAATCACGGCCATGGCTGGTCTGGGGGTGCAGCTCTCAAAGACGGGTGGTTTTTGAAGGTTTTAACTAAAACTGGCTTCTGGCTGGAGGACAGGAGATGTTTCACTGCTGGCACTGAAGGAAGGGTGGGGGTGGCAGTGCCTGAGATTGTTTATATTCCTTAAAGCACAGATCCAGCAGCCAGGATGTGCCTCTGCGCTCTTGCTCAGCACCTGGAACTCTCCAAGCAAGGCCAGGACAAGGTGTATCCACAGCCAGGAGAGCAAGGATGGGGAGCAGACAGGGTCAGAGGAGAGAAAGCAGTGAAAAACTGCACCTGGGAGATAAAAGGGACTTAAGCAGAAAAAATTAGGATTATGGGAATATCTTGGAGTCTTGTGTGAATGGGTAAAAAGAGCCTTGGAGCTGTGGGACACAAACGTGAACTCTGTAAAGATTCACCCATTTCATGGAGCTTCTTTGCCTTTTTTCCTGATCAAAGACGATTTTTCAAAGGTTGCCGAGGATGCAGAAACCCTTTCAGCGAATCTTCTGCCTTCCTTCATCTCTGCAGGCGGAGAGGCCTTATCAGACCTTTCCCTGGGAATGGATGTCCTGCCCCCGTCTCCAAAGGTGCTGCAGGAAATTGTGATCCTTGAAAATGTCGTGTGCAAAGCCAGGAAGGTTCCTCCTCCTCGCTCTGCTTTCGGCACTGGCCACTTCTGCTTTTTCCTGGTCTTCCTGGGGCTCAGCACCTTGTTTGAGCTGACTCAGGTGATCCCAGAAGTGTCCTTGTACATCCAGATTGAGGGTGTTCATCTGGAGAAGAGAAGGATCCAGGGAGAGCTCAGAGCCCCCTCCAGAGCCTAAAGGGGCTCCAGGAGAGCTGGAGAGGGACTTGGGACAAGGGATGGAGGGACAGGACATAGGGAATGGCTTCCCACTGCCAGAGGGCAGAGATAGATATTTATATTGGGAAGGAATTCCTGGCTGTGAGGGTGGGGAGGCCCTGGCACAGGTTGCCCAGAGAAGCCGTGGCTGCCCCTGGATCCCCGGAAGTGTCCAAGGCCAGGTTGGACGGGGCTTGGAGCAACCTGGGATAGTGGAAGGTGTCCCTGCCCATGGCAACGGGTGGAATGGGACAATCTTTAAGCTYCCTTCCAACCAAAACCATTCCATGACTCTGTGAAATTCCCTCAAGGAACAGTTCCATGGGRATACTTCAATGCAGGGCAAGAATCTGAGTAACTTCAATGAAGCTTTTGAGCTCCATCAGTTTGCTCAGTTTAAGCTCTGGATTCCCCATCACAGAGGGATGGGGATGGGGTGAACATGAAGATTCAGGGATCCTTTTGTGCTTTGATTCCTGTTGTATTTTCCCCTCTCCTCCAAATCCACCCTGCAACCACTGACATTCACCTGACGAGGGCATTTCCCACCACCCTCCCTCTCCTCTGAGCTCCAAACAACCAGGAAAAGAAGGAGAGGATTTAACAGAAACTGAAATAATCAAACCCCAAAATCCTCCAAAGCTGATCTTTTATCTGAGGAAGGGAGCAGCTCCCGAGCCCCGTCGGTGCCTGCTGGGAATGTGATCCAAGCACTGATATTATCCAGAGGATGCTCTGATCTCTGTCAGTGGGCTGAGGCCAAAACCCTCGGAGAACTAAAGAAACCTCCCTGTATTCCCTTATTTATCTGACACCGTGGGCGTGGGCAGGTTTGTTCGTGTGTGTAGGGATTTCTGAGGGAACACAGGCTTGGATTTCCTTGCTGGCTCGGTTTTTTTTTTTCCCCTGAAAAGATCAGGCTTCAGCCCTCTAATTTAGGAAGATCTGAAAGTTGGCAGTGACCAGACCTACCTCGGCTGCTTCCTCGGTGTCTCCATGGATGGCTGAGCAGCCTCTGGCTCTGCCTGGGTGTCCATGTCCTCTCTAAAGGAGGGGAGAGCAGACATTCCTGCCTTTTCCTCTCCTGCCAGCACACGATGCTGCCAAGGAAATGCAAAATCATCCCTTCCTAGGATTAATAATCAGTTCATTGAGACAAACGACACCAGGCTCTGCCTGTTCATGGCTCAGCAAACACCGGCGCTCCGCTCTCCCCACTCCACTCCACACGTGATGCAGACGGAGCTGGAATGCTGCTCCCGGGGGGGGGAATTGTCTCCCCATGAGACCTCAGCTTCCTCAGTTTTCCAAGGTCTCCCTCCCTGCAGGATTTCTGGGCACTGTGAGATGCCTTTGCCTTCCCCCATCTGCCTCCCTTGGACTGTGGGGTCCCTCAGGGTGTGATTCCACAGCAATTTGGGCACAGGAGCATCAGCCCCAAGAGGGACTGTGAGGATCTGGCTGGTACAGGCAGGAGTGGACGTAGGAAATCCTTCCAGGGTAACAGCACAGTCCCTCGAGCCCATGCTGGCCAAACAGATGCTTTTTAGGGAGAGCTTGTTAATCCATGGGCAGGAGCTCTCCATGGGCCCATCCTCGAGTGCTTCCTTTGCATCCTTGTCCCTGGAGTCAGGGATGCCAGGGAGGACATCCCAGTCTGGTCTTTAACATTCATTCATGTCCTTGCTGCTATGTCCCCCCCCTTTCCCCAACACCCTTATATTTTCTGATGCCCACTGTGCCAAGAGCTAATTCATGTTACCGGTTTTAAACTGATTCCCGGAGGGTTTCATCCCCTGCTCCCCAGGATTTGGGGAAAGACGGCTCTGTAGTTGTCATACCCAGCTCTTTCCTGGCCACTTGACACAGCCGGGGTGTCTTGGGCCAGGGGACAAGTCCAGGCACTGGTCAGTTCACTGGTGTGGATATAGTCAGTGTCCAGCACCCTGGAAACATGGAATATTTTGGGTTGGAAGGGATCTTAAGGATCATCTCATTCCCATCCTTTGCAGGGACACCTTCCATGATCCCAGGTTTCTCCAAGCCCCGTTCAACCTGGCCTTGGACACTTCCAGGGATCCAGGGGCAGCCACAGCTTCTCTGGGCAACCTGTGCCAGGGCATCAACACCCTCACAGGGAACGATTTCTTCTCCATATCCCACCCAAATTTCCCCTTTTCCAGTCTGAACCCATTCCCCCTTGTCCTGYCTCTCTAGTCCTTGTCCCAAGTCCCTCTCCAGCTCTCCTGGAGCCCCTTTAGGCACTGGACAGGGCTCTCAGGTCTCCTTGGAGCCTTCTCCTCTCCAGCCTGAACAACCCAACACTCTCAGTCTCCTCTGGATAAGTGCACTGATGGAAAAGCACTTGAGAAGCATTTGTGGGAATGTGACATCTCTGAGGGTCACTGGTCCATCAAATCTGGCCGGGATGAAGAGGTTCCAGAGTTGTTTGGGGGGGAAGAGGGGGTGGGTGACRGTGGGATACACAACCAGCATCATTCTTGAGTGTCGTAGGAATAAAACAAACTCTCCAACAGCAGCTTGTGCATCAGCAATCCAAACTGATACCAGGAGAAGGGAAATCAGGACAAGTGGGAAAATTCTGCAAGGCGCAATTAATCAGATCCAAAAAATAAACCACAGCTCTGCCTCTGAGGCAGCCGGAGAAGCAGGGAAGCAGAAAACGAGGCTGAGCCTCTCCCTCTCCCCACACCCAGCATGCAAATGCATCCTGAGCAATTTCTGGAGCAGCAGAAGGTCAGTAATTCATTTGGAGACCCGAATTTCTGACTACATCACGATGCAGATGTGCTTCCCAGCCTGGCTGGTGGCTGTGCAGCTCCCACTGCAGCGAATGAGCTCGGAATACCAATGGAGAGGGGAAGGAGCACACTCTTCCCTTGGCAGGGGAGCAATGGGGAAACAAAAACCTTTCCATGCTGAATTAACCCAGTTTTGTCTGGGGTTGCAACCCCCCTTCCCTGCCTTCCTCCCTTCATTCTCCAGAGCAAAATTCCTGCTCGAAGTTCTCTTCCTGGGGTGAAAGGGAACTGGGAATGCTGGAGGAGAGGGAAGAGGAGCAGAGGATTCACCTGGGGTTGTTTTTAGCTTGATCTGGAAGCTGCTGGCTTTGGAAATGATGCTGCTGTTTCAAAAACCAGAGTGGCTCTGGTCCTTCTCACTTCTCAGCCTCCCAGCTCAGGCATCCTTTGGGAAGGACTGGGAGCACAGTGAACCCCGTTCCAGGGATGAATCTGTGCTGGTGTGGTGGCAAATGGCTGCTCTGTGCTCTGGAGGCTGAGCACTGGCCCAAGCACCCCAACTCCCAGTCTGGATTTGAGCAAAAGCCTTAAAAAGCTCCTGACTCCTGGACTGCTGCATCCTCCCCAGGGGTTGTGGAGATTCAAGGAAGGGATGAGAGAAATTCATGCAGGGTTGGCCTATCCACAGGAATTGAATGGAATCTCACTCAGGAAAACCTCACACTGATGTCAGATGTCACTGTTCTCCCCACGGACGAGTAGAGAAACGACACAAAGTCCAGGCTCGGGGATAAATGGAAGCACTTTAATGATTTCTCAGAAGGCTTTTATATGTTAGTTCACAAAAGCATATTAAATGGCATAAGGTAATTGGTTTTTTGCCATCCACCCCTTAAAGGGGATTGGTCAAGTTCTAAGACACCCATCTCTGAATGTTTTTCTAGTCAGAACCATAACAATTCTGCAAAACAACCTGCAGCTGCAAGAAGTTTACAAAACTGTAATATTGTTTTGATTTACTTGCATGGGAAAGACAGAACTCTCACAAAAGTGCTGCAGAGAGCTGAAGAAATTCTCTGCTGAAGTTTTTTCAGCATCCATAGTCAGAAGCTTAAAAGTGGGGCCCAGGGTGAAGATGAGATCCTCCAAAATGAGATCCTGAGGAGGCAGGGTGCCTTCATCCCTTCCCACTGAAATCCTGTGCCTCTTGGCCCTTGCCATGATGAGGATTGCCCCAGCTGATGGGCCAGTAAAGGCTCTTGGGATGCTGCCACTCATCCTGCAGGACCTGGATGGAGAATCATGGATCTGTGCAGGGTGATCCAAAACTCTGGTTTTTGGGCTTTGGCAGCTGAACTGCACAGCCTCAGAGCACAAAGCAGCTGCCCATGGAAGTGACGGCGTTGGGAGATTTTGCCRCGGTTTTAAAAAGTTCAGAGGTCCTCTAAGCCCAGGTTTGTGTGTTTTAAGCCCAGCCTGCCTCCTTATCAGCTCTGGATTTGCAGCAGCAGAATTGGAGGAGTACCTCAAGAGCCATTATTGAAAATCCAGGAATAAAAAGGAACGTGAGCCCAGAAGAGCTTTGGGCAGTGGGGTCTCCATCTCTCATCATCCTTGCAGTGCCAAAATCGGCTCCTGCCTGCTGCAGGCTTGGAGTGTGCACGTCTGTGGTGCTCCAAAACCCCACAGCAGCCAAGAGGGATTTCCTGGGATACAGCCAGCGCCGGATGAGCACTAAATGGAGCAGAGAATATCTGGGAACACGACTCAACAACAGAGCAGGACCAGCACAGCTATTCTTTATTTCTTCTGTAATTACGTCCTTTCTTTTAAAGAGCTCCACAGTGATACAGGGGACAGATGGGCTGGGTGAGCTGAGACCATTCTCTACTCCCCCTCCTCCTTGTTTGTACAAAGACATGCTGCAAGGAAAGGCAAATATTTGACTGGTTGGGATGCTGAGAAAGGAGAAACTGGAACGTGAGCCAGCAAGCAGCTTTTCACTCAAGCACATCTCCCTGTGGCACGGACACAGCCCTCCAGAGGGGCTGGAGCAGCGGGTCCTGGAGCCAGGTGGAAGGCAGGATGGAGGAAGAACATCTACATCCTTTTYGAGCCTGTGCCCTTATCTCAGTCCCACAGCCGAGTGTGTTCCAAAGGAAAACCAGTGTTGGAGAGGATGCTTGAGAGAGGAGAGGAGGAAACCTCCCCGGGAGACAACAGTGCAAGGAGGAGGCTTGGAAGACTGGTGTAAAGGAGGAAAAACGGATTTGGGAATTAAATCTGCCAGGAGGATCCATCTTTTGACAGTGGCCCTTGGGGTGTTATTTCAGCTCCAAAGAGATGCCCTTCACCTGCTGTCCCCAAGGACAGCGAGCACAGATCTCCTCCCTCCAGCCTGCCTGTGCTGGCACGGGCTCCCGGGAGCAGCGGGGTTGTCCCCTGTCCCTGGGCATCCCCTGTGGCCACAGAGGCTCCACAGAGGTAGGGACAAGGTCGCTGGAGGTCACAGACACATCGGACAGCCCATGGGTTGACAGGTTGAGAGGGACCAATATATATGCCTCAACATATGTCACAAATGAGGTGAAGAAAACTCCTATAAAAAAACTGTGTTGCCCTGTGCCCAGAGAGGCTTCACCCGGCAGACAATCAGGGCAGAGAAAGCTTCCATGATCGGACTGCGAGCAGCTCCCCCTCCACCCCTCACACGCTTGCCGGTGAAGGCGAGTACCCGGATGCCCGCCAAAAATGCCCGCCAAAAACGGGCCCGCGAAGCCGAACTGGGGGCGGAGTTTGGGGGCACATACAAGCAGCCAGCCGCAACACCACGAGGGCTGCCTTGTCTTTTTGCTTTGGGTCGCTTGGAGGGTCAGCTTGGCCCCTTCTGCTCTCGCCTTCGCGCCCTCTCCCCTGTGATCCTGTCTCTCTGCCCGTGCCTGCTTCGCCCTGCTGTGCCAATGCCGGGAACTGGCTTGTCGCCCTGAGGATCAAGTGCTCCGCAGCCGCCGGCATTCGGCATTTGACAGCCGTCGCCATTGTGTTTTTCACCCTCCGTCCGCAGCCGCTGTCTGCAGCTCGTGCCCGCCGTCCGCAGCCGTCGTCGGAGGCACACTGCTGCTCCTGCTGCTGCTGCTGCCGCCGCCGCCGCCTGGAAATCGCGCCGGGCCCGCCGCTGCAGCTCCGCAAACGCTCCGCGGTTCGCAACACGCGCGCTCCGTCTGCCAAACCGGTGCTGACAGACAGCCGGGGTTCTGCGGTAACGCTGTCCCCTGCCTTCTGTCTCTTTCTCCCTCTCTCTTTTCTCTCTGCTCCTTTCTCCTGTCGTCGTGTCCCGTCCCGTCCCCCCCCCCCCTCCTTTTTAATACGAACACTTAGTTGGGTTTTTTTGTTTATTTTGTCTTTTTTTAAAATTTTATTTCAATAAACGGTTTTCAGATATAACACTGCCATGTTTGTGCTTGATTTTTCGTCAGAAAAATCTATCAAAAGAATCCTTCCCGGCTTCCTCTCTTATAGTGGAACGGGACACAGGTCCCCAGGGCTGGTGTGGAACTCCCTCCCTCCCCGCCCCGGAGCACGGACATAAAATCATAGAAACTTTGAATCATTTAGGGTGGAAAAGACCTTTGAAATCATCGCGTCCCACAGTTTCCCCAGCACTACCAAACCCACCACTGACCCATGCCCCCAAATGACACATCCACATGGCTTTTGGACACATCCTGGGATGGTGATTCCACCCTTTCCCTGGGAATTCTGTTCCAATTCTTCTCACAGGATCTCTGTGCATGTCAACACATGTCCCAAAAAGTGCTCCAGGGAGAGAGGGAGGGTTACAGGCTACTGAGAAACTTGTATATTTTATGTTTTTCAGGCTACTGAGTAGTTTGTCTATTTTATATTTTTCATGTTATCTGGATTTTAAGGTTTTGTGGGTTTGTTTGTTGTTTGRGTTTGGGGTTTTTTTAATATATAAATCTATGTCCAAGAGACTGCAAACATGAAAAGCCACTCTGAAGTGCTGCAAATAATTTATGTTGGAAAAGAGCTTTAAAATCCTTGAGTCCAACCATTCCCCCAGCACTGCCAAGCCCACCGCTGCCCCACATCCCCAAGTGCCACATCCATCTTTTAAATCCCTCCAGGGCTGGTGACATCAGCACTGCCCTGGGCAGCCCATTTCAATGTCTGAGCACCGTTTCAGTGAAGAAATAATTCCTAATATCCAATATAAACCTCCCCTGGTCCACATTCAGCTCCAGAGCCTGGCTCTGCCCCTCCGGTCTGTTTTAGGAAACATCGTGGAAATGAGACTGAAATGTTGTGGGGAGCCCAGGCACGGTGCCAGCCCCCACACAGGGGCACAGCGAAGCACACACGGGTTTGCACGCTGACGTGCACGCTTACAGGAGGGCTTTGGGGGTTTATCTGGGCTTTGGAGGTGTCCCACAGCTCACACAGGCACCCCCAAATCCTGCCCCTGCCGTCCACTCCTGTAAATTCCCCCTTCCCATCACCCACACCCCAAAGGCGGCACGACCCGGGCAGCCCTGCAGGAGAGCACGGCCGGGTCCGAGCCACAGCCAGGGACATAATTTCCTAAAATATCCCGTTCCAGCGAGTTTTGGCCCTTTGCTCTGGCACATCCACCGCGCAGATGGTGGCAGGACACGGCTCAGGTAGGGAGGCAGCTCCTCCACGCTCAAAATCCTCCCTTTTCCCTCTGCTTCCCGGCAAGCAAGGGGCTGATTAGCACAAAATCCATGGCAACCCGGCCAGCAGCCTCGGAGCCAGCTCCTCTTTCCCTCCCCTGCTCGAAAGCCTTTGTCTGCTGCTGGCACATCCCTCAAGCCCTCACTTTTTGCTCTCCTGGATTTTGGAGGGAGCAGCTTTGCTCTTCTCTTCCCYTCTGGGCAGAGCTGGCTGGGGAACAGAGGATTCAGGTTTTCCCCTTTATCTGTAAAGGACACTTTTATTCCTTTTCCTGGGGAACCTTTGTGTAATCAGGATTTAGGCTTGTTCTAGAGGCCGGTAAATACCCTGGACTGACACCCCTAAGGAGATGATTTCCACCTGCAAACGGCACAGGGGGAGAAAAATCAGGCTGTGACTGCAAAAATCTTTTCAACAACCACCTGGCAATTACACATCAGGATGTTCCCCTGAGAAAAGACCCTACAATAGCACTCAGGTGTGGCCTCCTTTGGGGTTAAGGGCACTCCTGGAGCAGTGAAGCAGCGCTTTTTCCCTCTGGGACTCACAAAACATTCCGGCTAAAACCAGCCTGGGGTCTATGCCTTGCCTGAGGCCTGCAAGTGCAGCTTGCTGAGGATAAATCAATAGGAACAGGGGAATTTTCCTTTCCAAGCAAAACCAGAGGGCTAGAGGGAATCCTCTCAAACCCTCTCTGACCTCTCTCACTGAGCCCACTCCACACATGAAAACCATTTTAAGAGCAGCCCTTGAGTCCTTCCATCTCCTTCCCTGAGGGAATCGGCCTCTGCAGTGCACGGAACCCTCCAGGTACCTGGGCAGGATGAACTGAGCCTTTGCATCCCATATTGGCAGAGATTCCTGCTGCTCCCCCTGCTCCCCTTGGCAATCACCCTGGGAGACCGGCGTGAGCCCCCGAGGAATCCTGAGCTGGCAAGAGCTTCCCAAAGCCTGGCCAAGCAGCCCAATTTCCCCCTGGATAGTGCCAGTAAGCGATGGCAGACGACCACGGCAGCAGGAGCATCGTCCCCTCATCATCTTTGAGTGAAAACATGGAAAAAAGGGCAATTCTTGGCAGTGAGGGCTGGGGCAGGGAATTTTTGAGTGCTGCAGGAGGACCTCGGATGCCTGGCACGATCCACTCGGCGTTGGAGTGGTCCTGCTGAAGTCTGTAAAGCTGGTTCTGCCTAAAGATAAGCCTGAGCCTGCAGCCYGGGCTGGCTGGAGCCCAGGCCAGCACAAAGAAGGCTTTGTGCGAGTGGGATGCTCAAGGGGATGGGGCAGAGCTGCTCTCGGAGGGTATTGGGGGCCCAGAGACAAAACGGGGAGAAGCTCAAAGGGGAYCTTTCTTTCTTTGCTGCCCGGGAGATGGAGGGGAGCGGTACGTCGGGATTAAAAAGCCGCAGGTGATCAAACCCCCGCGGCCGCGGAGCGGTGAAAGGGGAACAAAGAAGCGCAGGGGAGGAGCGGGGAAGGCAGAGCAAACACTCCACRGGGATCTGATGGGAAAGAAAGGAGCTGGGAGCGCTGGGAGGCTGAGGCGCGGTGGCACCTCTTAGCTCTGCCAGGCTTGAGCACATTAAAAGCCGTGTTTCCTCTGGGCTGGGATGCCAGGATGGAGATGATAAAGGGTGAGAGCGAGGTGGGAGGAAGGCAGGGTGATACCAAGGAAAACCATGTCCCTGTGTCCTTTACAGGCTGGGCTGGGYGCTGGCCAGGCTGGGAAACACGGGGTGATCCTGTGTGTGCAGAGGGGGCATCTGAAAACCCCYCGCGCCACGAGCACCGGCCGAAGGATTGCAGCTGAGCTTCTGGCAAGTGCAAGAGCTTGGCTTCAGCTCACAGAATCAGAGGTTCACGGGATGGTTTAGGTTGGAAGGGACACCAGAGSTCACCTGGTCCAAGGGTTCCCTAGAGCAGCTTGCTCAGGGTTGTGTCCAGGTGGCTTTTGAGCATCTCCAGGGAAGGGTAAATCCAGAACCACGGAATCACAGAATGGTTTGGGTTGGAAGGGACCTTAAAGATCATCTCATTCCACCCCCTGCCATGGGCAGGGACACCTGCTGCTATCCCAGGTTGCTCCAAGCCCCAGTGTCCAACCTGGCCTTGTACACTTCCAGGGATCCAGGGGCAGCCACAGCTTCTCTGGGCAACCTGTGCTGGGGCCTCACCACCCTCACACTGAAGGATTTCTTCTTAATATCCAATCTAAATCTCCCCTCTTCTAGTTTAAAACTGTTCCCCTTGTCCTGTCATTCTCTGCCYGTGTAAAAAGTTGTTCATCCTCTTTTTCATAAGCCCCTTTAGGCTCTGGAAGGGGCTCTGAGGTCTCCCTGGAGCCTTCTCTTCTCCAGGTGAACACCCCCAGCTCTCCCAGTCTGGCTCCAGAGCAGAGGGGCTCCAGCCCTCAGAGCGTCTCCATGACCTCCTCTGGACCTGCTCCAATGATTCCATGTCCTTACGGTGAGACTCCAGAGGTGGATTCAGTGCTCCAGGTGGGGTTTCACAAACACAGAGTACAGRGAGAGTCCTTGGTCAGTTCCTGTCCACATCCACCCGAGTGTTTGACTGGCTCTTCATAAAGGARGAGGAGCAGAGGACAGCTGGGCTCAGGGGTGGCATCTGGGGCTCTCAGAGCTCTGAAATAACTGGACTTGCACCTGGAGAGAGGCTTAGGAAGCCAAGCTCTAGGCTGAGGGCTTTGGATTTCAGGAGAGTTGACTTTGGATTTTTTTGGGGAACTCYGAGGTTGTTATGAAGGGGAGAAAGTGTCCAAGACAGCCGGCTGATTTATTTTTAAAGAACTCTCATTCAGAGCTTGGGAACAAACCCTGCCTTTGCACATGAAAATCAGGAATTTCAGCACAAAGCCTCCTTGGCTAATTAAGACACTTCTTAGCGAGCTGAGCTGTTAAAAGGGAGCATACAAGAAATGGAAATAAGGAGGGGAAATGAAAGAAGAGAGCAAATGCAAGGCTGGGGTACTTAGGGATGAAAGCTGGAGAGCTGGGGACCAGCTGGAGCAGAGAGTGGCCAGCGATGCTAAGAGTGGCAGAAAGGGGGTTTGCAAGTGTTTTAACAGCACACTTGAGGGAAAATGCATGTGGATTGTTGGATGGGGGGACAGCCTAACAAAGGGTGATTATGGGAAAGGTTGAATGGCCCTTTTTGCCTCGGTTCCTATAGGTCAGACTTGCTCCAAGCTCCTGCACCTAATGGCAGAGTTTGGGAAGGAGAACAACCAGCAGCTGGGGAAATAAAATTTCAGGGGCTGCTTAGTGAAATTAAATATATTTACATCCATGAGAGTCATCCTAGTGCTCTAATGGATCTCTGTGGTGGGATTGTGAGGCTGCTGCCTGTCACCTACAAAAAACTCCTGGTGTCTGATGTCTGCCCACCCTCAGGTGTCTCCGAGCTTTTTGCACACCTTAAGAAAGGGAAAAAGGAGGATTTGGAGAGCTCTGGAGGTCAGCTCCTCCTCACATGCTAGAAAAATCGTGGAGCATGTCCTCTGGGAATTAATTTCTGGACATGAGAAGAGCAAGAAGACCAAAACTCACAGACTCCAAGCTTAGTTCTCTGGAGGCTGGTGCATGAGGTGCTCTGCAGAAACAGAATTCCAGGGAATTCCAGGTGAGAGAAAGCACACAAAGCAATCAGCTTTTCTTCTTCAGTGGCAATAGCTCTGAACTGGGGCCAGGAGGAAGGCTGGCATTTTGAGGATGTGAAGAAACCTCTCAGGACTGAAATCCTGCTGCTAAATCCTTTCGTTCCCTGCCAGAACTGGGAAGAAATCACGAACAATGAGGCAAATTTCACCTCACCCTGAGGAACATGGCAAATCTTGAGCTTTGTCTGYGCCAAGATCAATTCTTGCCTTTGTTCATCCCAAAGCTGGGATGGGAAAATGGTGAAAAACACCAAAAAGGGCTTTTCCCAGGAAATATGGCTGGGTATATACAGCCAGCCCCTGGCCTGAAGTGTTCCTTTTAGCTCGGGGCAGGGKCTCAGCCTGGCTCTTGTGTGACATCCTGGCTTTTCCCACCCAGGGGACACATGGAAGATTTTTTGGTGGTTCTCTTTTGCCCAAAGGAGGGATTTCCAGGAGTGCTGCACCCTGCCATCCTTCACAGAGGTGCTGGGAGACKGCAGCTCCTCCTTGCAGAGCCCCTGGGACATCTTTCCTCTGCCATCCTCTCCTCCTGCATGGCAAGCAACTCCCTGATAAATAATTCCCTCTCTTTTTTGGCTGATTGCACGCTGTTACTAGGAAACATCCTGGCATCCCTGGGACTGCAACTCGGAGCAGGCTGGCAGCTAATGAAGATAATTAAGATTTTATAGCCACCTTTCTGAACGAGCTGGCCAACCATCTCCATGGGGGTCTGAGGGGGCTGGGGTCCTCTGTCTGTGCTGAGTGGGCTTGGAAGAGACCCAGAGAAGGAAAAATAACTTTTTCAGGACTTTGCTGGTGTCAGTGCTGGGGCTGTATTGGGGCTGGGAGCAAGCCAAAAGGCTGAGAGCATTTCCAGGTGCTGGATTTCAATGGTCATCACAGTCCCTGGCATGAGTTAGGCACAGGAAAATAACGCCCAGGCAAAATTGGGAGCTTTCATGGGTCAAGGACATTCCTAAGATGTCACTTGGCTGTGGCTGCTTGTTTTGTAATTAATAATACGGACTTGATCAGATTGGGCACTTGGCCTTAGGTCAGAGGATGGGTCCTGGTTGCTGGTGAAGCACAGCTCCTGCTGTTCCCATCCAAATGAGCAATTCCACCTCTGGGGAAGAGGTTTGTGTGTCACGAGTCAAGAAAACTTTGTCCCTACAGCCTTGGCTTAAAAATGCACTGGGGAATTGTCCCTTCGCAGGATTTCTGAGTCCTCAGTGACTGCTCTCTGTAAGGAAGGATCGTTGCACTCTGCCCTGGCTGAGTTCCCTCAAGCAGCTGCTGCAGCTCTGTGGGTGACCTGAACAGCACCAGGGTCGTTCCTGTGCCCAGGGTTCCAGCTGGCACAGCCCAGACAGGTTGATGTGGTTAAACCCTCATGCCCCCAAAGAGATAGCAGCACCCAGATTGGCAGTTTGGGATGATCCCTGGCTCCCACAACTCCTGAACCCAGCCTGCTGGTTGTTGGAGTCAGTGCTGGTTGGGCTGGACCAGCACCGTGCCAGGAACCTCGTGGAGCAGGCAGAGCCCACCCTTGGCAAGCCAAGCTTTGGCTGGAATTGGCAGCACGGGAAGGGGACAGAGCTCTCTGAAAGGCTGCTGCCTTCACAGGATGAGTTGGAGAGAATTAGGAACTTGATCCCTCTGATCTGGTTAGAAGCCTTGCAACAGGCTTTCAATTTCCATTCACCTGCAGGACAAGATTTTCTCTGAAATCCCAGTCCCAGCAGCTTCCAGGGTGGTGAAGGACATGCTGAGGCTGCCAAGGTGTTCACACCTGGGAGTCCAGAAGGTGCTCAGCTGCTTCTCAGGCTGAGCACCCCCAGCGTGGGGCATCCCACGTCTCATTTCCCACCTTATAATCAGAGGATAACCCCTCCAATCATCTTTCTGGGATGGCAGGAAGGAGCTGACCTTTGCAGATCTGCACAGGGCACTGTCAGCAGCATTCCTGCTTCCCACCGAGCTGCCTCCTTGGCTACTTGGGCTGGGAGCTGAAGCAGTTGAGGGCAACTCCTTCTGCCCCCCTGAGCAATCCCTATCCAAGAGAGACTCCCTTGTAGCACATGGCATTTCTGGAGCAGCTCCCTCCTACCCCCATTGTTCCTGGGAAAGGCAGACAATGATCTGAGAATGCAAAACTCCTGAAACCCCTCCAGAAAGCCGAAATTTATGAGCAGCGTATTCCAACTGGCAGAGGGAAATTGTCAGTGGAACAAAAACATTGTGTAATAACCTCCCTCCTCCCCCTCATCCCCCTCTTGGGGGGAGCTGAGACAGCCACAAGGGAGAGGGGGGGTCGAGGAAGGAGCAGTGGTGAAGCACTGAGCATCTTCATGGAATCACAGAACGGATTGGGTTGGAAGGGAAAACAAAGATTATCCCATTCCAGCCTCCACCTTCCACCATCCCAGGTTGCTCCAAACCCTGACCAGCCTGGCCTTGGACATTTCCAGGGATGGGGCAGCCACAGCTTTGGCACTGCAGACCCTTCTCAGTGGCTGCCCCAGAGCATTTTAAAGCAYATTTAGTGCTGAGGGCAGCAGTGACCAGAATGGTTTGTCTGACCACAAGGACTCTGTAATGTCCATCTTCTGCAAGGATGGGGCCAGTCCATCTTGGCTGCTCTGAATGATGAGTGAACGAAGGCGGTTTCTTGATCCGTCTTCATAAAATGGATTGAAAAGATGAAAGGCTGAAATCAGGAGTTTTCCCCAGATTTGATCRTTGCTTACCTTAAATTCCACATTGACATTTCACCTTAACTTCCCAACCATTGGAACCTGGGGCTCCCAGGAGTGAGTGTGATCATCCGGGACTCAGGAGTGTCCCTTGCCTGGAGAGGGGAGGGATGTGCCGGTGCCAATCAGCTTCCCAGGTTTTCCAGAAGTCACACGGAGATGAGTGAGGATCTTAGGAGCCCTTTGCACATCTTTGGGTGCTGCTCCTCCTTGGAGCTGCTGCACGGCTCCATCCGGTTTATGAGTGATGCCAGAGGGGTGGTTTCTCCCGGGGTTTTGGGATGTCGTGTGTGCATCCCCTCAGGCACAACCCTTGGTTGTAAAATGTGCAGCGGGGGAAGCGAGTCTGACTCCGCTTCTGGAGTGGAGCCTGCCACCTCCTCCTTGMAATCCCTCGTTTTTTCCTTCCCCCTCCTCCTGTCTGCCTTGATCTGAAGGAAAACCCGCTCAGCTGACAGCGTCAGGCTGTGAAATAAACCCACGAGGTGCTGGGAATACTCCAGCTGGGATTTTTTCCTATATATATCCATATCTACATCATCTGTGTCTATAAAAAAGGTTAAACTGTGATAGCTGAAATCCTGTGCAGCAGAGTCAATCTGAAAATTCAGCCTTTAAGTCCCCAAATGTGTCATTCCTTGGCTTTCCTGGCGCAAGGGGACCCAGTGTGGCATTTCTGTGACCGTGTCTCCACTGAATTTAATTAAGGTTTTATGGGGGTGATTGTGGGAGACCTCGAATCACTCACTGATTATGGGATAGCACTTCCCAGTGCCAGAAGAGTGAGGAATGAGACACTTTCCTGGCAACAATGACCCTGTTCATCATTTCTGTTTCGGGGCTGTGACAGAGGAGCAAGGTCCTGTCCATTACTAGGTCGTGGCGGCCGTGCCAGGGAGAGCAGCCAGCTGATCATGAGGTAAAATGTGCAAAATTGCTTTGTGCTTCCTCTTAATTGACCCAAAGGAAGTAAAAAGAAAAAAGAAATCTGCACCAATTAATTTTTAACTGATTTCTCCATGCTGAAAAGGTAGGGCTTTGGACTGACTAAAACTTCAGGGATTGGGTCTAGCTGAAAAAGAGAAAGTGGAAAAGTTTTATTAAGGCTCTTCCAAGGAAAAATTTTTGACTGTTAATAGCGAAACAATGTTTGAATGAAAATGAAGTGTTAATGTCTCAGCTGTAATTTAAGATTTTTAGAACTATTTTTGCACAATCCCACAACAGCTTGGGTTGGAAGGGATCTTACAGATCATCCAGTCCCACCCCCCTGCCATGGGCAGGGACACCTTCCACTATCCCAGGTTGCTCCAAGCCCCGTCCAACCTGGCCTTGGACACTTCCAGGGATCCAGGGGCAGCCACAGCTTCTCTGGGCACCCTGTGCCAGGGCCTCCCCACCCTTACAGGGAAGAATTTCCTCCTAAGCAAAGAGTTTTAATTGAAGTATTTAAGTTGTGAGTAAAAGCCAAATTTATCCAATTAAAATGCTAGACCGATTTTCCCCCCTCTCCCCCTTGAAAATTTGCACTGAGCTTTTTAGGGGCACRAAAAAATAATCTGAAATTTTATCTTCCAGACAGCCTGGAAAAATCCATGGTCGTCCTGTCTGACCACCTAAATTAAAAATGCAGTTAGTTATTCCCATGAATTAGCCTCAAACTGGCTCTTCYGTTCCATGGGGAACGTGTCTCACTGGGTGGCTGAGGACARCACTTGAATCCGTGCCCAGAAGATTCCTGCTTCCAAGAGACGGAGCAGCAGCCACTGGTGCTCCAGATGGAGATGCAGCTTTGATTTGTTGGCCCACAAAAAGGCATTTTCAGGATGGATCTCAGAGGGATCAACCTGGGTTTCCACCTGCTTTTCTCTCCAGGCATCTGGGGAAGTGAACGTGGCTCTAAGCCCCAGGAGAGGAACCGGCACTCGAGGGCTTGAATCACCTCATTGTGGACAGCTGAGACCTGCAGGCTCCTTTCTGGGAATTTTGTGGTGGGAGCAATGACCTGTCCTCATGTTCCTCAAAGCTGACCCAACATTTGGGTGACTCTTTATTTTAAAACAAAATTCAGCAAAAATCAGACCTATTTCTATCTATTTTTTTCCTCCCTGATATATTTTAAGTGCCTGGGCCCACTTTTTATTCAGTGGCTGAATAACATAAAACATAAAAAAGTGATTTTGTTGTTGTTGTTGTTTTTTGCTTTCTTTCCCATACATTTTTGTCCAAATACACCATAAGTGCTCCCACCTGATTTTCCTCTTCTCCTCCCATCTCTCCTGGACTGCCAAGTGGAGCTGATGGGTGTGTGTGGGTACAAAAACCTGCCAGGAACAAACCTGGCACACCTGTAATCCTGGAACGCACCATCCTGGTGCTTCCCCAGCACAGTGAGAGACCAGAGGCACAAATCAATACAGACAGAGCTTTTATAATTAAAAAAATGTGCATTTCGACAAACAGCTGGCAGTTACACCCATCCCTCATCCCCCTTAAATGCAGAAAATACATGTCTGGAACCCAGATGTCTGATTTTCCAATGCCACATGTAAAGACCCCCTAAGACTGTGCTTGAATTAAGCTCCTGCTTTTGGCTACCAGACAAGAGCCCAAAGGCAGGTCCACCCTGTACTCGACTCCAGTTGACCCTAGAGAGAAACGATCCCCCTTTCCAAGGCATTCTTTTCACTGAAAAACCATCATTTCTATCTCCTGATTGAAAATGCCTCTGAAAATCAACATGTGGGACACAAACTGATTTATTTTTATGAAAAAAGTAAACAAAGAAGAATTTTAATGAGGTGGGTTGTTTTTTTTTTTCCAAGATGTCCATGGGGAAATAAGGCTGTTCCTAGTAAACTAAACGGCACCGTGGCTGGTTGTCTTGTCCAGAGGCCAAGTGACAGTCTGGCCACAACCCAAAATAAACCTTCCTCACCTGGGGAGCACAAGATCCAGCACCCAGGCGGGGTGCTGATGGTGTAGATAAAGCTCTGGTGCCTAAAATTCTTCCTTAGCAGAAAGAAAAGATACTCAGGGAGCTTTGGAGAGGATGGAGAGGCATCACCCAGGGGTTGTGGGGGATGGAGGACTGATCTCAGCTCCAGAGTCCCCAGCCCCACACATCTGTGAACCCCTTAATTTGTCCCTCCCACAGAGACCTGTGGAGGCACACGAATTATTTGTCTTCTCTGCGCCAACCTAAAACTCCCTGTGGAACCCCCAGGTCTGGAAGCCTCATTGCATCTTCCCAGGCACGTCGGAGTCTCGCCGGATCCCAGTTCCCGTCACGTTTCGGAACAAAGGCGTGAACCCAGCCCGGAGCCTCCCGGGAGAGGCGTCCTGCGGGCTCAGATGYGCACACACAGCGACTGACACATACACACAGAGCTCACAGACAGCTACAGGCACATCGACACAGCCACAGCTTCCAGAGCAGCGGGATTCTCCTCCTGCTCCTTCCCAGGCCTTGGGCTGGTGCTGTGGACACAGCCAGGTCTGCTCAGCCAAGAGCTGCTCCTGCTCAGGCACGTGGTGAGGAGCAGAGCTGGGCTGGGTTCGTAGAACGGTTTGGGTTGGGTGGGACCTATTCCAACCCTCCTGCCACGGGCAGGGACACCATGAGCAGGATTGTTCCACCCTGACAGGGCCAGGAGCGGTGTGGGCACAGGAGGGAGAGCCTGAAGGCACCCACGCTTGATCTGTACTGTCTTGGGTGCCAAGTGTCCCAAAATTGCCTTGGCACGGCCTCTGGAGTCCCTGCCCTTGCTGGGCAGCACCAGAGGTCTCTGCCCCCCGTGCCAGGTACAGGCAGCTGTGTGCACTGAAAGGCAAGAAAATCCAGCATCCATCTCACATTCTGCTGGGCAGGGAGGRAACCCCCCGTGTTGCTGAAGGTCCAAAGCTCATCACAGCAATTTCTCCCTTCAATTTCAAGTCCCTTTTTGAGTTCACTACCCAAAAGTCCCTTTTCTCCTCCTGAAGTTCCTCTCTCTGATGGATGCGTGTTGCTACAGAGGATCCAGGATTTGCTGGTGCTGCTGTTGGGGGGTGTCAGCCTGGGGATTTCTCTGATAAGCGATGTCTTGGGTACGACATTTCATCTTTTGCCGGGAGAACCAGAGGGTGTCTTGTGGCTGACAACGGGGTCCAACAGGATCAGAAAYGTGTGTTGCTCTGGGTATGATTTCCAAGGCACACAGGACACTTCTGGTCAGCTGGAATCTCTATTTGAATGTGCCCATGGAGAATCCATAATCTATACCACAGGCAAAAGGAAGCTGTAGTGCCCTGGACTCTACAGAGCAATCCAACAAACACATCTTCTCACCACTTCTCGGGGCCGGTACCATTTAACCCACAGCCCTGTGCTTGCTGGGAGGGCTCCTTCCCACTGGAAATCCACTTCCCACATGAAACAGCCCCACGGACCCTGCACTTGGAGCAGCAAAGGCTGAGGGTTGCTGCCCGAGGAGACATCCATGGAGGAGAGCAACATTGTTGCTCCAGCCTGGGAGGAGGGGAAGGGGAAGGGAAGAAGGATTTTGCTTTGTGGCTGATCTTTGACCCCTCCTTTGATTTTTGAGCTCAGTCACCTACACCGAGCTGCGTCCTGTGGGGGGAAGAGGAGGAGAAGGGACTTGGCAAAGGAGCTGAGTGCACGTGTTGGGTTTGGATGCTCTCCAGGCCTCCTCCATGCAGGTCCTGCCTTCCCCATGAGCATCCCTGGGCCATTCCAGTGCCCACCTCTGCGCTGCCACCAAGACCAGCTGCGGGTCCCCCGTTTGCTCCCATTCCCTCTGCTCCTCGTTGGCCTCTCCTCACCCAGCCATGAGGCAGAGAGACCCATCTCCCTCTTTCTCCCCCATCCTTCCCTCTCCTTCCCCCCCGTTCAGCACAGCGAGAACCGGCGGGAGTTGATGTTCATCTTGGTGACCCCGATGAGCTTGAGGGGCGTGGAGAGGCTGAAGGAGCTCACGAGGGGGAAGTCGCAGAAGAGGTCGGCGAGCTCGTCCCTCTCCTCCAGCTCGTAGGTGGCATCGTTGAGCATGCGCTGGTGCAGGTGGCACGTCTGCTCGATCTTCAGCTTGTTGATGTCGCTGCGCAGCCGCATGAGCTGCCTGGCCAGCTGCTGGTCCTGCAGACGCATTTCTGCCTGCAGCGGGGAGGGAAGAGGGTTTTTAGTGGCAAATTTGCTGCCTCCTGCTCGAGGCTGCACCAGAGCATGGAATGGAAGGATGCTGAGGYGCTTGAACACATCCAGAGAGGGGTGACAAGGCTGGGTCTGGAGCACAAGCCCTGTGAGGAGCAGCTGAGGGAGCTGGGGGGGCTCAGCCTGGAGAAAAGGAGGCTCAGGGAGACCTCATCACTCTCTACAACTTCCTGTCAGGAGGGGGCAGCCAGGTCGGGGTTGGGCTCTGCTCCCAGGGAACAAGGGACAGGATGAGCGGACAYAGCCTTAAGCTATGCTAGGAGAGGTTTAGGCTGGACATTAGGAAACATTTCTTCACAGAAGGAGCAGTTGGGCATGGAATGGGCTGCCCAGGGAGGTGGTGGAGTCACCATCCCTGGAGGTGTTTAAAAAAAGACTGGATGTGGCACTCAGTGTCATAGTCTGGTTGATAAGGTGGTGTTGGGTCACAGGTTGGACTTGATGATCTCAAAGGTCTTTTCCAACCTAGCTGCTTCTGTGATTCTGTGAACTCATCTAGAGGTGCTCCATCTGGGAGGGAGATGGGGATCTTCCAAGCCAGCAATGCATCCCAAGAAAAYACCAGCTCAGGATGGGGAATTTTTAACAATCGAGAAAGTCTGTGCCTGCTCATGTTTTCAGGAGCACCAGGAAACTGGAATTARAGCCGTGCCAAGGCTGTTGGCTTGGGTATCCATCAGGCTTCAGAGCCTCCATGTCAACGTTAAACAAAGCCCAAATTAATTTTGCTCATAAGGCAGCAGCCACAGGGAGATGGAGCAATTAGAGGTGGAAAGGACCAATTAAAAGAACACCAAATAACTGATCCCCAAATACTCAGCCTGGGTTTCCAGCCTGCATAAATCAGAGCTGGTCCATGACAGTCTCCACCTCCCCTGTGGCTTATTTTATCTCGGTGATTTGAAGTGGCTCTCAGGATGGGACCTCCATGGTTTCCCACAGGAGGGAGAACTACCACATCCAAGCTAATGATCTAAGTGTTTTGGAGGTATTTTTTTCTCCCCTGGCACCTGGCTTGGAAAGGTGGAAGATTCAGAAGTAACGAAAGAAAAGAGGTCTTTTATTCTTTAAAAAAATCTAACTCATAATTAAGAAAATCCATTGCTACAGGATGCTGTGGGTAGTGAAGGAAGGAGGTGAACACTTGGTGTGGGAATCAGCCTGGGGAACAGGAGCAGGCAGGGCTGGAAAAGCAGATCAAGACAATTCTCACTTCTCACCCCACTTCCCTCCTCACAGAAAAGCAACAAAACCACAAGAGCTGCAGAGAAAAGAAGGTGGTGGGGGAGAAGCCAAACAGGCCCACCAGAAGGGAGTGGAACAGGATGATCTCAAAGGTCCTTTCCAGCTCAGGCAGTTCTAGGACTCTATGGTTCTAGGTTTTGGGATGAATTTCCCTTTTCTGGATTTTAGCAGCAGGGATGTGGTCAGACAATATCAGTTTCCCTCCAGGCCCGAAAAAGAGCTGCTCAGTTTGTGGGTGCAGATGTAGCTCTGAGTGTAGGGAGTAAATTATTCCTGGCCTGGTGGCTTGTGCATGGAGATGCAGAAGGGGAGGGAGGAGGGAAAATTCCCCTCGAGAGAGCCCACAGAGACCCCGATATTCCTACATGAGACCTTTCCATGCCTGACACAAGGGCTGCTGCAAGGAGGGTGTCAACCAAAGCAGCCTCAGGGTTGCTTTAGCTTGTGCCATGATCCCTCCTTCTCCAGGCAATCAGAGAATCCCAGAGCGGTTTGGGTTGGAAGAGACCTTAAATCTCATCCAGTCCCACCCCCTGCCATGGGCAGGGACACCTCCCACTATCCCAGGTTGCTCCAAGCCCCGTCCGACCTCGCCTTGGACACTTCCAGGGATRGGAACCTGTGCCAGGGCCTCACCACGCTCATAGGGTAGAATTTCTTCCCAATATCCCATCTAAATCCCTTCAAACCCAGGCCATTCTCTGATTCTCTGACACTACAGAGGCATCCTGGAGGACCGTGCCTGATGCTCCCAGCCAGCAGCTGGACTCCAGCTCGGCTGTCTGGAGAGGATTAAGTCACCTTTGTACCAATCTCTGAGTGAATCTCTCTCCCTCTCTCAGGAAATCTCTCTCAAATTGTTGGCAGGCTTGTGGCCATTTACCTTTTTCAAAAAAACACTCCACTATTTCCTCTCAGACTTCATAACCTGTGCCCCCAGCAGAGCAATGCCACTTGGCAGGTTTTTACTCTCCCACCTGAGTTGCAGTAAAAAAAAAAAAAAAAATCATTCTGTTGATATTTTTCCCTGTCTCACAACAAATGCTGACATTTTATCAGGGAGGCGATCACAGGTGTTATTGAAGTGACCCTGGGTCATTCTTTCTTCTCGGTGTATCAAGTTACCTAAGAAATGCCAACAAAGGCTTTCATGGAATATTTGGAAAAATGTGAGATTAAAAAAGCCTCTGCTGCCAACAAAAAAAAAAAGCATTTAAAAGAGAATTGTGAGGTCATTGTGCAGAGGGGTGTGAGCTGTAGGTGCTTTTTTTCCTCTTGCAAACCAGCTTTGCATTTTTTGACTGGTTCTTGTTTTCTCTCTCTTTTGAGGAAGCCGTTTGGTTTCATGCAAGCTGGAAGGCAAAGCCCTCTAGCAAATGAAGATATGGAACAAAGCCTGGCAATGGTTGACTAAAACCACATGGATGTGGCACTTGTGGGCATGGTTTAGTGGTGGCCTTGGCAGTGCTGGGTTAACAGTTAGACTCAACCATCTTTGAGGGCTTTTCCAACCTTAACGATTCCCTGTTTCTATGAGAGGATGATGTGCTCAAGGAGGACATGGCACATGGGCTGAGGGCTGTGACTGCCTGTGCTCCTTGGAAGGCTGCCTTGTCTTCCCGAGGGCTTGGGAGTTCCTTGCTGGTGACAGGTCCTGTGGAGGCCGCTCTGTGGGGTGACATCTGGGCAGAGGGTGGAGCACGAAAGTCGGGCTGCTCTGCAGGGTGTGAACCCTCACTCCCCACACTCATCCCTGGGGCTTGGCTTGAGGTGCAAACCCCCTGTCCTGCATCCATGGAGCTGTCCCATTAAACACTGCTCTGGTCAAACCCTCCAGGAATATTTAGCAGAATTTCAGCCAGAACCCAGAAATCCTCGCTCTCTTTCCCTTTCCCAGAGGGTCTGCACAAATACTAAAACCATTCCCCCCCGTCCCATGCTGAGGACCAAACAATCKCTGGAAACGATGAGTGATGTCCCTTCAGAAGCAGCACTGTCAGGCCAGCAGAGCTCCACAAAGCTGCCTGGGAATGAATAACGGGATTACAGGGGCCACATCATGGGAAGCTGTGGGGTTTTTGGTTGGCAGAGTTCACCCACAGGGCCGGTCACCACGAGGTAACTCCACGCTCCAGTTCATCCGTGTGGGACGGCAGCAGGATCCCTCACACGGAGTGCAACGTCCTGGAGAAACCCATGGGGAGCACCTAGCAGAAGCCAGGCTTTTGATCTCCTTTGATCCTCTCATGGCCAGGGTAGGAGGACCTTAGGTGTGTCTTGCTTATGAAACCCAATTTTTTAACACATTCTGCCTCTTCCTGCACACYCAGCTCCAGCTGTTTCTCACCAGCATGGTTGGGGAATGCTGTCGGGATGGACAGGATGCTGGGTTGAACTTGCCAGCGCAGAAAGGGGAACCAAACTCAGGTCCTTCCTGGCAGTGAAGCGACTGCTGGATTGAAATGCAAAACTGGACTACAGACTCTTATGAACCCAGGGAGGATTTTCTGCTTGGATTAAGCCTCAGAGCCTCCCAGGGCTTTTTAACAGGGGCGAGGGAGAGAAAGCTTTGGATGTATTCTTTCCTGTTTTCTAGTCTAGGTGGCTCAGCCCAAACAGATACAAGCAGTTGCCTTCAATTTTGCCTTCAACAGACAGGAAGACCAATAATTTTCCCATTTCCAGCAGTCCATCTTTTCCCTGCATTATTGTGGGGGGTGTTTCAGCAGGGAGCACCTCAAGGCATGGAGATGTGGAGCTCTTTGAGATTTCCCTCTCCTCCCAAAAGAGAAGAGTCCCGTGGATGAARTCCCAGCCTGGTCCGTGAAGCTCAGGGGGATGGTCTGTGGAGAAACAGCTGCTCCCACAGGGCCAGCCCTTCTTATTTCCAAAAGATCAAAAGAAACTGAAATGTGAATTGGTGCTTTCCTGCGTGCAGCCACTTGGGTTCAAGCATGGAGAAGCACAGGCCACTCGTCAGATCCTTGCCAAACCCTTCAGAGAAGTCCACGTTGTCTGTGTTTTGGTTTGGGGCTTCTTCAAAGGTGCTCAGATGCCACCCTGTTGTGGGTAATTTTAGGTGCTCATGCCCTTGTGGTGCAGCCCACAGCCCCAGATGAGGTCACAGAGTCACAGAATGGTTTGGGTTAAAAGGGACCTTAAAGCTCATCCAGTGCCACTCCCTGCCATGGGCAGGGACACCTTCCACTAYCCCAGGTTGCTCCAAGCCCCGTCCAACCTGGCCTTGGACACTTCCAGGGATCCAGGGGCAGCCACAGCTTCTCTGGGCACCCTGTGCCAGGGCCTCACCACCCTCATAATGTGGAAATTTGGTGCTGCATCATTGTTTAAGTTCACTCAAGCACTTGCTCAGCCAATATCAGTATCCCAAATGATAATAATAGCACTTAATACATAATAATAAATGTCTGACCAACAGGACACCGGTGTTTTACAATTTCCCAGGAGAGGACATCAGACATTTGTGCCCCTTTTCAACTCCTTCCTGCATTCTGGCTCACACTCCTCAGATCTGAGTGCCAAACTGGTGAATTTGAGACAGAAAACTCATTTTTCCTAAGGGGACAAAGTTACAACTCTTCTAAGTTGTCCCTGTTCATAGGTTTGTACTTTGGCCATATTTGAGAGAGAGAGGACTTTAAGTGCTTAATTTTATAACTTGTAAAACCTGGCAAATTTCAAGAACGAAGAGCAAAGTGTGATGCCTCCAGTCCTCGAGTCTGTCACCATCCCCACGCTGGTGATRGTTTTGCTCTCAGCACGGATGAGGAGCTGCCACACAGTGCAAAGGCAAACACAAGGGCAAAGGAGAGGCAGGAGGAGCTGGGGAGGGAAATGCTCCAGCCCCGGGGCAGCTCAGCGCATGCTGAGAGCTGCAATTTGCTTCTACACCTCTACAGAGCCTCTGAGCACAAAAACAAGAGCAGTTTGCGTGTCTGAATAAATCAGCTTCTCGGGGCCAGGCTCTCAGCAGGGCCCAGCTGACGTGGCTGGCTGAGGCTCCGTGGGCTTATGTCAGTCCTACAAACCAGGGCCAGGGCCTGGTGTGCYGAACCAGGGCCTGGGGCAGGTCATGGGAGGTAACAGGCCAAGAAAAGCAGATGGACAATAAAACCTTGGGTTTGTCTTCGCTTCTGAACGTGAGCAGCCCGAACCTGGCTGAAGCCAAACCTGAGCAGACTCTGGAGACACAGAGGAAAATTCTTTGCAGTGTCAGATGATGACTTTTGTGTGAGTTGGGAGTAACAAGAGATAGGGCAAGAGGAAATGGCCTCAAGTTGTGCCAAGAGAGGTTTAAATTGGATATTAGGAAAAATTTCTTCAGGAAAAGGATTGTCCAGCCCTGGCGCAGCTGGCCAGGGCAGTGGAGGAATCCGCATCCCTGGAGGGATTTAACAGCTGTGTGGATGTGGCACTTGGGGACATGGGTTAGTGCTGGCCTTGGCAGAGCTGGGGAGTGGGTGGACTCAATGATCTTAGAGGGCTTTCCCAACCTAAACCCTTCTATGATAGCACTAAATTTACTCTCCTGCCTCTGCTGCTTTTGGCTGGGATAGAGTTAAATCCAAAGCTGGGTGGTCCTGTACCAATTGCCTGTTGGGAACAGCCCCCAGCATGTGCAGACTCCTGAGGCTCCAAGTGCTTGGCAGGATGCTCCCTGGGACAAGCCAGAACCATTCCAGGGTGATGCTGTTGAAACAACCCGGCCTGAACACGCCGGGAGCTGTGCTGAGGGTTGGGGGTGATGGAGCGGCACACTCTGCATTTCATTCCATGAGGACATGGCTGCTGCACTTCTTTGCTGCATAGAAAGAATCTCCACCTGCACCAGCTTTTGCCCTTTCATTGGATAGGTGAATCCTACAGACCCTAAATAATCATATCATGGAATCACATAATCATGGAATGATTTGGGTTGGAAGGGAACCTAAGATCATCCCATTCCCACCCCCTGCCATGGGCAGGGACACCTTCCACTATCCCAGGTTGCTCCAAGCCCTGTCCAACCTGGCCTTGGACACTTCCAGGGATCCAGGGGCAGCCACAGCTTCTCTGGGCACCCTGTGCCAGGGCCTCCCCACCCCCACAGCCAAGAATTCCTTCCCAATATCCCATCTATCCCTGCCCTCTGGCAGTGGAAAGCCATTCCCTGTGTCCTGTCCCTCCAGGCCATTGACCAAAGTCCCTCTCCATCTTTCTTGTAGGCTCCCTTCAGGAACTGGAAGACCACAATTAGCTCATCCTGAAGCCTTCTCCATGATGAACAATCCCAATTCCCTCAGCCTTTCCCACAGCAGAGCTGCTCCATCCCTCTGATCATCCTGGTGCCTCCTCTGGATTTGCTCCAGCAGCTCCAGGACCTTCCTGTGCTGGATGCCAGATCTGGGGGCAGCTCTGCAGGTGGGGTCTCACCTGAGTGGGGCAGAGGGGCAGAATCCCCTCCCCTGCTGCCCACACTGGGGGATCAGCCCAGGATCTGGTTGGTTTCTGGGCTTCATCCTGCTATGGAGCCCTCCTGATGGCTTTCTTACCGCAACATGAGCAAAACCAAGGAAAAATCCTGGCTGTGTTGGGATGTTTGGAAGTTTGTTCCTTTATTTGACAATAACCAGGATTTCACCCTTGAAATGTAATGTGAAATGCACCTTTTGGTTCCAGCACCGTGATGGGATGGGCTGGCTGTGCTCCCTCTGCCTGCTGGCAGCTCTTACCCACACTCGTGCCTCCAGCACAGCTATTTCTCCCTGTGGTCAGTCAAAAAATTGCTCTCTGTTTTAGGGAAATTGTTCTAAATTACCAGTCACATCCAGATCCAGCAAAGACCGGTGCAATTAAGTGGCTGGAAAATGGAAAGTGAGGAACAATTAGGGTTTGCTTGGCCTTTTCTCTTCTTTAATTTAAACTTTCAGTTTTTGACAGATGATGGTTTAGATACTGCACCCCAGTCTAAGGGGTAGAATCAGACTCTGAGACAATTTATACTTCCATCATGGGCAGAGATTGAAAGAAAACCCCAAATCTTTCCAAATCCAGGGTTCTGAGAAGGAAAATCTGCTTCTTACTCTCTTTGATCATCTTGAGATTCGGGGTTTACATCAAGTGTGAGTCTAGGATTGCACCCAGATTCAGGTCACACATCTGGAGCTGAGGTTCTCCAGAGCACTGAGGGGTCGTAGGGGATCATCTCAATGCTGTTCCTAATAGTCCTGAATGCCTGAAAGCCACGATCCTGAGAAACAAAGCCACCAAGGTGCAGCACCCAGAACCACCTCTGTAAATAAATTCTCAGGGGATCAGAGGAGTTGGGTGAATGCAGCAACAGAAAGTTGACAAACCAACATTACCCGAAGCAAAAGTCACAAAGAAATCTTTAAAACTATTATTCATTGTCGGCAGAAGTTCTCCTCAAAGATTTCAGTGCTTCCCAAAAACAAAGCGTCTGCACAGGAACATTTTCACGAGTGTTGGCCAYAAGTGATGTCCCAGCCCCTGCTGCAAATATTCCTGCTGGGACTCACAGGCAAAATTCCAACTGGGCAACAGAAACAAAGCCACGTGTCATGAGTCACTTCCAGTAATTTGGGCCAAATAATGACTTTTCATGCCAGTGAGGAGAAAGGAAGGATCACTGGGAAGTGTGTTTTTGGAATCTGGTTGCTTCTACTCTTGTGAAGAGCACCTGGACTGGTTCTCCAGCCCTGAATTCAGGATACCCTGACAGGGACATGTCCATACTATCGACCTCCAGAAAATCATAGAATACCCTGAGCTGGAAGGGACCCACAAGGATCATTATGTCCGACTCCTGGCCCTGCACAAAATCACTCTATGTGCCTGAGAGCGTTTTCCAAACATTTCTTGAACTYTGTTAGGCTTGGTGCATCCTCCTGGGAATTATCCCAGGCCGTGCTGAATCCTGAGCTGGGCTGGGAGCTGGGTCAGGCCCAGGATAAATTTGTGCCAAAGACCATGATAGCAAAGTGACAGAGAAAAGGTGAATTCCAGCCCTTGTGCCCTGGCTCTGTGGACTTTCCTAGCACACATTCCTAGAAAAGACAAAGCATTTTCATCCTCTCTTTCTCTGGGAAATGTCCAGAAATAAGCAGATGTGCGAGACAGGGCCCAAGACTGGGATGGGAGGATGACTGAAATRTGGACTGGATTTGAATGAAGAAAAAAGGCAACAGAAGATGGACCTGGAAGAGCCAGGTGTGGAGAACACAACAAGTGTTGGAAAACACAACGAGTGATGGAAAACACGAGTGATTGTTGTGTTTCCACCTGGGGCTGAAGGCAGGCAGGAATGAGGAGTTTCCCCACTCTTTCATTTTTATCCCTCTTGAAAATTTGTGCTAACAGGGGACAGGCAGTCACTTACCAGCTCCTTCCTGAGCCACGTCAAAGCTTCGTCGATGCTCTCAAAGCCGCCGATTCTCCCTGAGGTGACAGTCCCCTTGTCCTGGGYAGGGCTCCCGTTGAGGTGCAGCTGCACCTTCCTCATGGGGACGGTCTCCCCCGGGGTCTTTTTGGCCTTGGTGGCCTCGTCCTCCCCGTCTCCCTCAGGCTGGGGGCTCTTCCAAGCCTGCTCCTCCAGCTTTGCCTTCCATTCCAAGTAGGAAGGGCGCCTGGTCTCCAGTCTCAGCTTCTCTGTCAGTGCCTTGAGGGTCCTCAGGTGATCGTCCGGAGGAGGAACCCCCCCAGAGCCAGCATCCGTGCTGTCCAGTGCCTCTTCTATTTGGATTTGGGGGACAGACATCCTCTCTGGGGGTCCAAAGGCATAAGGGTGGGCTGGAATGGGCCAGGGATGGGGATGAGAACCCTCAAGGTTTGACCAGGTGTCACAAGGTGCCCAACACAGCTCCCTGGAGGACAGCTGAGGTGTGGGCCCCCGCTCAAGCAGCAAACCAGCCTTGGATGAACACCTAGAAGAAAAAAAAAAGGATTGGTTTTGAGAAGGAAAAGGGAGTGAGGAAAGAGAGATAGCTCTTGCTGGAGCAGGGGAGTGAGGGCTTTGGGAGAGGCTCAGTGCCAGGGTGCTGCTGGGGAGGGTGACCTCACCTCGGTTATCTGAGTGCTTTGGGGCAGCAACAGATGGGCGCTGGCTTTTAGCAAAGCTCTGGTTACCTGCACCTCCAATCTTAACTCAAGGGGCCATGGAAGGGTTGCCAAGGAGGCCAGGACACATTCCCAGACCCCAACATTCTCTGAAAACACCAGTGGATGCTGCTGGATGTTGGGCTGTCTGGTTTTGCTGATTTTCTGCCTGGCAAACCCACATTTTCCCATTTGGGCAAATCAAATAAGACAACCTGAAAGAGGGGAAGTTTGGATGAAATATTAGGGGGAAATTCTTCCCTGTCAGGGTGAGGAGGCCCTGGCACAGGTTGCCCAGAGAAGCTGTGACTGCTCCTGAATCCCTGGAAGTGTCCAAGGCCGGGTTGGACAGAGCTTGGAGCAACCTGGGATAGTGGAAGGTGTCCCTGCCCATGGCAGGGGGTGGGAATGGGATGATCTTTAAGGTCCCTTCCATCCCAAACCATTCTGGGATTCTGTGAACCCAAACTTCTTCCAAGAGTTTGAGTCAAAAGGAGAACTGGAAAAAGGGATTTATTCTTCCCCACACCACACCCCCCTCCAGTTTTAGAGATCGGGGTTTGCTGAAGATGCAGCTTTAGGATTCAGCTCCCTCCTGACCCGCTGGCTCCAGCCTGGAACGTGGTCCCAGCCATGTGAGGAACTAACTGGGCTGCTGGCATGGTTTGGGTTCAGACGTCCAGGGAGACTTGGAGTTGTGGTTTCCATCACCGACCATGTCCAGTTTATCCAGTGGGAATGGTCTCTTGTAACACCCCTCAGGAGCAGTAGCACAGAGAAGCCAGGAGCTTCCTCCCCACTCCTGCTCCTGTCAGCACTCATGGAAGCTGTGCCCAAAGCTGCTCTGACAAACCCTGGGACTTGGAGGGGCAGAGGACTTGAACAACTCCTCAAGAGTTAAGCTCACGCAGCTTCTGTTTCATTTGCCGGCAGGATCAGGTAAGAGACGTTCTCAAGGTCGTGTGCTCATCTACAGCTGAGCTAGGAATAGATCCAGAGCTCTCCTCTGAATGCCAGGCACAAAACAAAATACTTTTTTGCCTGCCTGGTGAGATGCCTGGAAAAGCAGGCAGGATGCGTGCAGCTTCCTAGAGTTACTCAGCCATTCTTCTCCCTGCCATTTCCACAAAGGCATGTGCGGCTCTGAAATCCAGACCATAATTACGCCTCTCCAACCTTTTCAGTAAGAAGATTCAATTTAAAATAAACACCRAGAGAGAGAGAGCAAGATTTATCCCAACAATTGTGTGGGGGCACATGAGCTGAAGGAGGAGTTGATAGCGTACACACAGACAGTGTGGGGGTGGAGGATTAGTCATGTTGTGGTCTCCTTCCTGCTCGTATTTATGTTAATGAGAGTTTTACGGGAGGGGGAGCCCTCACAGACACTCTGTCAGGTTGAAGCCAACAGCTCTCCTGCCTGGAGCAGCAACAATTTTCCTTCTTCTGTCGAAAAATAGAGAGGAAAGCAGTGGGCTGCCCTGGTGGAGGGGTGCTCTGCAGGGCTCAGGGCATGTCGATGAATTTACCTTTCCTCCAGCTCCAGCCTCCCCAGATCAATAAAGGAAAAGAAGCAATGACTTTAAAGACTTCACTTCTGAGGGTTTTTTTTTTTTTTGTCCATTGAGACCTCTGTGGAGATTGCTGAGGGTGGCCCAAACCCAGCAGTCCAAGAGTCTGCTGCAGTTCCACACTGGGCTCCTGGGTTTGCTAATCCCCAGCAAAGATCATATTTTTTATCATTTTCTGAATGCCACAGCTACAAAGCAGAGCCCCACACAAACTCTTTTGTCCTGTTCTTCAGCATGTATGGAATCCTCAGGGTGGGAAAGGCCCCTGGTATTTGAGCCCTGGGCACAGCTCAGTTAACATTTGGAGCATTGGACCATGAAAACAGGACAGTGGCTTGGAGCATCCCCTTTGTCACAACCCTGCTGTCATCTCCCCCTCCCTGTCACCACAGCTCCCAGCTGCTCTGGAGGAGGTTTGGTTTTTCTACCCTAAAAGCAGCATTGATTCAGCCCGTCCTTCACTTTCTCTCTGGTGTAACACGAAAAGCCTCGTTCCCTCTGCAGGGACACCCCCTAAATAAGCAGCTCTGTTCCCCAGCCTGTCCAAACTCCAAAGTGACAGAATGGAGCCACCTCTGATTTCCTATCAATATCTTGGACTTGGATCAAAGACCTGCTGTGGACAAAGAGATCTGAAAGTTGTAAGCGTGTGAAAAATGCCTTTGTGCTGTAACACAAACCCTTTGGTGCCGGAGAGTTACCAAATTCCCAGGAACAAACCTGCCTCTGGCTCAAATCCACATCCTCCCAGCCTCCTTGCCCTAGGCTTGGCTCCCCCTGGGCTGGCCTGTGTGAGGGGATTTAAGTGATTAATCCTTGATTTGTCTCATTATCACACTTGCTGCAGGGAGATCCTGCCAGTCCTAATTAGGGGTAACAAGTTCAGCCCCAAAACGGGACGAAGGTTTGCTCACACCTCACTAAGAACCTTTGCTCAGGGGGTTCCCCCTTCCTTTAGATGAGTCCTGAAAGCACAGGACACAACAGGTCACTGAGACAACAACAAAAAACCCTTTAATTTCTTTCTTGGGTTAGGTTTCCATCGGAGAAGTCAACTGCCCTACCCCAAGGGATCAGCAGGAGCACAAGCCTGGGATGGAGAAGTAACAGGAATGTTAAACTGGGAGTTCAGCAGTTGGCTGAGGTGGAGGTGTGGGGAGCAAATTATCCTTCTTCCTTCGCTGTTCCTGGTGGATCCTCGGTGGATCTTCAGTGTTCCTGTGGATTCCTGTAACACCAATTCTTGCTGCAGAGGAGCAGCAGGGACTGTAGGAATCTGTGTTAGAGGAATTCTGCTCCTCTGGAGGCTGGGAAGGCAAACAAGCCCCGATATGAGACAAAACCCCAGCTGACAGAAGCCCTTTGGCCCACACAGACCATGGATGGCACTTCTGGCAGGGAGCAAACAGGGCAGAGGCGATGGCCAGCCTGTGAATGACCTTCAAAAAGCACCTCAGCCACTTTGTGCCTCAGTTTCCCTCTCACTGAGAAGTCGGCTCATGCAACAGGCCTTCAGGGAAAAAGCTCTGAGGACTTTCAAAGGTGTATTCACCTCTGGTGTCTCCAGGTCTCATCTGGGTGCCCATGCCCACACTCCAGTCAGTGCAGGGACGCCCTCTATGATCCATGGAGGCTGGGATGTGGTTCCCCTGACCTTTTGCTCCGAAGGTTTGCACAGGGGTCACCCTGGGCCATGCAGACACCCCCTGATCCTACAGAGGAAACCCCTGGAGTAAATCCAACCTGCCAACATCGCCATACAGCTCTCCCAGTGGGAGAGGAGGATCCTGAGCCTGAAAAGGTGGGATGAAGGAGCACTGAGGTAGAGCGAGAGGTGGGGGACAGTGCCTGGTGTGCAGGCAGACCTGTATTTGCTTCCCTCCTTGGCACAGCAATGACACAGGGATGGGGTGGGGATGACTGACCCCCCTCGAGGTCTCTGACCCCCCCGGGTGTCTGCAGCAGGTTGGGAGAGGGGCAGAGAGGAGGAGATGCCTGTGAGAAGGGGTTGCCATAGCAATGGAGTAAAAGGAGCACTCCAGCTGCTCACGGGGCTGGATGGATGCTCCGCAGCATCCTCGGGGCAGCGGAGACTCAGAGGCCTCAGGAATGGGGTGAGGGAAGGAGAGACCCATCAGGATCAACGCTGCAGCTCCCTGGAGCTGGTGGTTCCCTTTCAGGGTGGCTGCACATCAGTCATTCCTTTCTCCATGCCAGAATGAGCTCTGTCAGGAGAGGAGCTGCTGTGCTCTGTGGATTTGGTGAGCTGGGGGCTTCCTCACCCTGCCAGAGCCCCCTGTCCTGCTGCTCTGCACAGGGGTCCTGCAGAGATGCAGAGCAAATCTCCAGCCACCCSACCGACTCTGAGGAGAGCTGGTTTCCCTGGATTTTATCACTTAGTGTTTACCCACCCAATCCTTTCCTGCAGCAGCTGAAATCCTCTCCTGCAGAAAACCAGCCTGGTCCCAAAGTGACCTTCATCCTCCCTCCCCTCAAAAGGACAAGACTCCAGCACCATGAGGAGCTGTCTGATCCCGAAGCCAGGACACGCTCCAGGGCTGGAATTGGTGCTGTCAGGATCAGACGCTCTCTGCCTGCTCAGCATGGTCGGGACTGGATGGAAAGGGCTCTGCCCATGCTGGAGGAATCATGGCAGAGGCCTCAGTGCCACTGGGCACGGTGCCCACAGAGACCTTCTGGCCACACTCCTGTACTGTGAGCTTGTTCCTTTCCCCACGGAAGGATGACAGCACAGATGTGACCAAAATGGGCATCACAAGCATGGATGTGGACATGGCATTCACAGAAAAACAGGGAAAAGGGAAAAAGAGGGGCTTTCCATTCACATACGACCTGGAGCAAGAYGAGGGTTTGCCCTGGCCCATCCTTYTGCCCAAGTGGCCTCCAGAAAGAGCCCTAAACACTGCAAGGGAGGAGGGGAGAGCAGCTGGGGCTGCAGAAAACCCATCAGAGGAGTGGAGGAGTGCAGAGATGGCTGCCCCTGGATCCCTGGAAGTGTCCAAGGCCAGGTTGGAYGGGGCTTGGAGCCACCTGGGATAGAGGAAGGTGTCCGTGCCCATGGCAGGGGCTGGAACAGGATGAGCTTTATGGAAGGGACCTCCCTTCCAACCCAAACCATTCTGGGATTCTGTGAGATTAGGGGGGACCAGTTTGCACTCCCTGCCCCGAGGCACTCCTCCCTGGCTGATTTCCAGCATCACGGGTGGAGTCAGAACCTGTTTCAATAAACACATCTGCACCTTCCTGCCCGACTACACCTCATCCCTCCTGTGTCCCCCACAGCTTCCAGAAGGCTCCTGGTGAGGGAGCAGGGCTGAGGTTGCTGCCTGCTTCAGATGGACCCTTGTAGCTCCATTTTCAGACCAGTCAGACTGCCCTCRATCAGCAGATTTCCAGGCTTTGTGTGGAAATCCTGCATGAAGAAATATTTGGCATTCCAGCAAACCAGTCTTCCAGTTGGTTGGAAGTAGCTGCAAACTGGGGAGCTGGACGGGGTCAGTGCTCTCAACCCATCAGCCCAAACCAGGTAGGATTCCTCTGAGCAGGAAAAGAATTAAGGAGCAGAGCAAAGGCGAGTTTACAGGCTCTTGGTGAAGCCACCATGTCCACCCTCGGTGTGTTCTGGTGAGGTCTGTGGAGCCACAGATTATGGGCAAASGTTTCTTCTCCACGCACTGCCCCAGGCTCCCGGCAGGTTTTGGCCCTAATCTCTGAGGTAGCAGGGCCAGCCTGTTCCCAGAGATGGCCCCAAAGGACCTGTGGCTTGGTACAGCCGGTTGTCCCTTTATTTTCCCTGCTGCCACCCCAAGCACKGCCACGTTTCAGCACGGAGAGGCAGGGACCTCTGTGCCCGTGTGCCCAGGGTAATGAAAAGGGCTGGGATTCCTTGGGAATGAGCCAGGGCAGGCTGAGAAATGGCCTCTTCCCAGGAGACTAGTACGGGGAGTTATTTTTTCCCCAAATGCAGCATGCAAGGGTGTGTTTTCAGAAAGAAAAAAAAAAACCACCTTTTTTTTTTTTTGGCTTTGCTGAGCTCCAATCTTCCCAGCACCGAGCTCAGCCCCTGCAGGGACAACGCCAGGGCCAGCTCCCACTGGAGACCCCCAGGCTCCAAGTTAACGTGATCAGGGGAGTGGGGTCAGCCCCTCGGTGACCCCCTAATCCCCTTTACATGCCCCCTGTCCCATCCGATTATCTGARCCGTGATCCTCCAACCTCTGTCCTCAGCCCTGTCCTCTCCCAGTGCCGAGCTGCGCTTTGGGATTTAACATCATTTCAGATCAGCTGGTTGCAAACAGACCCTCCTCTCCCTCCCCCCAGAAGGGCTACGCTGCTATGAGGCTGATTATTTTTATTGTTTTTTTCTTTTCTCCCTGCAGTGTCTCTGCTACATTTTGCAAACACCTAATGGCTGCAGGGCTGTTGCGAGCCCGGTGCCCGGGAGAAGCCGGATTCCTCCCATTCTGCTGGATTTTTGTGGTGCGCAGGCCCCCCCATGAAGGATGAGGGAGGGGGGGGAATTTCATGGGCATTTGAAAGCAGAGAAGAGCTGGGACGCAAAACCCAGCAGCAGCCCCCGTGTGCTGAAATGATGGCTGGCACAGAGCGAACCCACAGCAGCCAAAACAGGCTCGTTCCCGCTGGAAAGTGAGGAGTTCCTCGGATACGAGGGATGAGCAGACAAAGCCAAGGGAATCAGCTGGGCACAGCTCCTCGCTGGAAGCCAGGAACTTGATTTTCATCCATTTCCCCCCCCCCCCCCCACCCGCTCCGCTGAGGTCCCCGATGTAGAAAAGCTCCGGAGGGTGCAGGATTGTGGAATAACAGGGGGAGCATGGCAGGAAAGCAGGGAGGGGTGTCCTTAGCGAGGTGCCTGTGCTGGGAGAGGTGTCACCCTCCCGGGCCGGGCTGTAGGATGGGGATGGTGCCCTGGTGTGCAACACCCCGGGGCGTTCGGGCTGGGCTTGCACAAACACTCGTGCTGGGAGGGGTGTGGGCTGGCGCTATTATTTTAACAATTAGCCCCCAAGCTGTCATAAAGGGCTCTGAAGAAGTTCTGGCTGGGGTTTTTTTCCCCCCTCCTTGGTGTAAACGTGAGCTGCGAGGGCCAGCCCTGAGCAGGTGGAAACCTGCTCTGCTCAGCACACGGTGCCTGCTTCAAAAACCCGAGGTAGCTACGCCCTGCGAGGCCCCCGCGCTCATCCCCCCATGTCTGCACTGCACAACCCCACAAACCTTTCCAGGGCTCCTGCACATCGCAGGCTGGGGGCAGAGGGAGCAACAGGTGATTGTCCCGAAACCCGGGCAGCCTCTTCCCTGTTACACCTCACCCGGTGCGGAGAAATCCTCCTGGAGGGGGGTGAGGAGCCCCACGCTGCTCCCAGCTCGGAGCAAAATCCACAAACATCACCGGGAAGGAGGATTCAGACCCTGCGCTTGTTCCCAGTCACTGGGGAGCCACCGTGCCGCCCATGTCCAGGGAATGCCGGCGAGGCAGGAGACTGGGGCTGGGGGGACGCCTTGCAAACCCCAGCCCCAGGAGAGCAGAACCAGCACGCCAGACCCCAGTGCTGGACCGGTGCTCGGTGGRGTCCCCACCACCCCTCACTGCTGCTCCCCAGGGACCTGGTCCTTGCTGCTCCCCCTTCCCGAGGGCTCAAAACGCCGGGGGTCTCCTCCAGCAGCCGGCAGCGCTGCAGCAGCTCCCGTGCTGGGTGTCCCCAGCGTGGCTGTGTCCCCCCAAGCCACCACGAGCAGCAAACTTACCGGGGCTGGAATCAGAGAGGGGATTGCACGGACATCTTGGCTCCCTCCTTCCACCTCGGGTCCCCAACTTGRTGTTTGCAGAGCGATGTCACCAGTGCCTCCAGGAGTCTGTCTCATCCTTCTCCTCTGTGTCTCGCTTCAGAAATCTGTGCGTGTGGTGGTTTTTTTTGTTGGGTTTTTTTTTCATTTAAGGGACTTTTTTTTTTTTTCCCCCCCAGCGGTTGCGTCAGGGCTGTTGCCTGGAGACAGGCGAGCTATTCCAGTTTGAGCTTTTCAGTGCCGATTTCCTCTCTCTCTTTCATTCATACCACCAAGCCCTGAACCTACCTCCCACCAAGCAATAACCCTGGAGAGACCTGAAAGGGAGGAGCTGCACAGCCTGGGTCCTAAACATCCTCCGGCACCCAGGAGAGGGAGGAGGATCAGCGGTGCTTTCGGCGTGGAGAACAGGGATGGAGCGGTCCAGTGGCGGCCAGGTACCTTCAGGGCTTGCAGGAGATGCCCGGAGAGCTGCTGTGCTCCCAAAGGAATCTGTGGCTTTTCCCGACACCAACCGGGCTGGTGTCCCCGTGCTACTCCTGTTTCACACCACGGCTATCAGCCCTTCAAGGAGCTTGTCGTCCTCTGGCACTCGGGAGAGCCTTGGGATARCGTTTTCCAGGTGCCACAGCTTGCCCAGGGCGACTGCGTGTGCCGAGGGAAATTTTGCAAAGATGCATCAGCATCTCTGGGAAGCCCCAGGGTGGTGCCTCAGGGCACCGTGGCTGGTACCAGCTTGCTGATACCATCCATCCCCGGGCAGAAACCACCTTAGGAACCAGCCTGTGCCTGAATTTTGTTCTGGGAAAGCGCCTGTTGCTTCCACAGCTGCCCCAGTGGGGCTGGAAACCATTTTAGCTGCTTCCAAGGAGGGATGAGAGAGGCAGCGCCCCGGCTGCTGGCTGAGTGGGGTCCAGAATCAAAGGCAGGGGACAGAGGGGGTTTCCTTCCTTCACCAGAAGTTGGAGGTTAACCCCTCGAAGCCTGGGGGCTGCTCTCCAAAGCACCCCACGCATCTCCCAGCTGGTGGCTCAGAGCCACCACCCGCATTTGCAGATCTGGTGTCTGGGAAGGGTTAAGCGCTGGCCAGCGACCCCCAGCCATCCAGGCCCCTTCCCACATTCCCACATTCAGCTTTTGTGAGAGAAATCCCTTCACAGCTTTTTTTCTTTCTTTTTTTCACCCTTCCTTTCTCATGCCCARACCATCCCTCCTCCTCCCTGTGGGCAACAGGGAGAGATTTACAGCCCCTTCCTGAGCTTTGCATGGAAGGGATGGGATTTCCCACCTTCCTTCAAATGCCAGGGGTACCCCAGACCCCCCCAGTAATTTAGAGGCTGTACCCATACAGGATTTGGAAGTCTGGAGTGCAGAGAAGGGGGGTGCCCTGGATGCATCAATGCAGATTCAGAGTGAAGAGCAGCATTTTCACATTTCTGATGAAAATGCAAATTTTTAATTTTTTTTTTTTTTTTTGCTTTGCCAGCACCCGTTTTTTGTCAGATTTGAGATCTGCATATGCAAACTCAGCCTGGTGATCAGCTCTCGCTGTGCTGCAGGGATGCACCTGAAGGCTGATGATGATGGAGAGGCGCCAAGGGAGATGGAAGAGCTGTTGCCTGCCTGTTAAAACTGTCTGACAGAGACCTACAGCTGCCTTGGAGCTCTTAGCAAGGAATCCCAGAATCCCAGGGATGGGTCAGATTGGAAGGGATCACGGTGGGTCAACTGGTCCAGCCTCCCTGCTCCAGCAGCGCCATCCCAGAGCACAGGATTGTGTCCAGATAATTCTGGAATATCCCCAGTGAGGGARACTCCACACCCTCTCTGGTCTCTGTTCAGTGCTCAGTCCAGGGAAGTTCTTCCTCATATCCAGGTGGAACTTCCTGGGCATCAGTTCCTGCCCATTCCTGSTCTCCTATTGCTGGGTCCCACGGAGCAGAGCCTGGTCCATCAAGCACGTGGAGGTTCAACATTTCCTGCAACATCTCATCYAAGCCAAAACTGGGTCAGGGAACCCAAAGAGCACCAGGGAACAGACAGGCACAGGGTGAAACAGCCCCTGGCCTGGTTTTGATGTGGGATGAGCAATCCCAGGACATGGCTCAGGAATGACCAAGACTGGGGCCCCTTCCGGACAAACAAGTCGGATTCAGCCACCCAGATTTGATAGCCAGGAGAGCTGACTTCGCAGGGACGTGGCCAGACAGGGTCAGTTGGCCTCAGGGCCAGAGCCCAGGTCTAGCAGGGTGAGTTTACAGCAAAGGTGTTGCTCCCAAGGCTGGATGTCTGTGTGTCTGTCTGTCTGTCTGTCTCCTCGCAGGAACAGACCACACACTGTCACCCGCTCCCTCTTCTGTAAATGTTTATTTTTAATTCAGTTGTGTAATGGATTTCAAATGAGCTGCCATAAGATAGCAGTGAAAGGCTGCAGCCGTGTCCCTCTGAAGCCAGTCCATGGAGTCTGAATGTTTTTTTGGCCCAGATTTATCTTGGATAAGTTGTCTTCATCCAAAAAAACTGGTGAGGAGCTGCTGAAGAACAGTGGTGCTCCCACTGGTGATGCTCTAACACCAACCACCTGCAGTGGACACCTGAGATTATGTGGGATGAGTCGAAATAAACCTGTGCAACACCAGCACTGTCCACRCCTATGGCTCAGTGTTTTCTTCTTTTCCTCAGATACAAGGAATCCTTTCAGTTGCACTCAGAGCTCCAGAGACTGCCAGTTCCCACATCATCCCTGGGCACAGGACCTTTTCCAGAGGACTGATGAATTCTTGGGAACACATGGATCCAAGTCTGGGTTCTTGCTGGGATGTGGTTTTGCAAAGCCCAGGCCRGGAATTTCTTGTTGTAGTGGTGATTCGTAGAATCATGGAAGGGACCTTAAAGATCATCTTATTCCACCCCCTGCCATGGGCAGGGACACSTTYCACTATCCCAGGGTGCTCCAAGTGCCATCCAGCCTGGCCTTGGACACTTCCAGGGATCCAGGGGCAGCCAGACTTCCATGRGAACTCCTGTGCTGATCTGAACACCACAAATGCTGTAAGCTGCCTTATAGTCCCCTAAATCTTACCTGGACCTTCTGAGATGCCTTTTACCACCCAAAATGGGCAGAAATGCCCATTCCTCTATCATAGCAGCAGCTCAACTCAGTTTGGATTTGAAYCTTCTGCTTCTTGCCCTTTCTGCTGGATTTGGGTGATTTCTCCTTGCAGGCATCCTGCTAACAAAGCATGGAGGAGCTGGATCTCCTGGCAGATTTGTGTGGCCATTCTGTGGGACCAGTGCTGGAATCTCACAGGACCATCAATGGATTCTTCTCAGTTAGTCYCCAAATAAATGCTTTTCCCCTAAAGCAAAGTCCCTGTAAAGAAAAGTTCCTAAAGTACCTGAAGGGAACTTACAGGAAAGCTGGGGCAAGAACATGGAGTGACAGGACAAAGGGGAAAGGGTTCAAATTGAAAGAGAGTATCTTTAGATGAGATACTGGGAAGAAATTCCTCCCTGTGAGGGTGGGGAGGCCCTGGCACAGGTTGCCCAGAGAAGCTGTGGCTGCCCCTGGATCCCTGGAAGTGTCCAAGGCCAGGTTGGACAGGGCTTGGAGCAACCTGGGATAGTGGAAGGTGTCCCTGCCCATGGCAGGGGGTGGGAATGAAGTGGTCTTTAAGGTCCCTTTCCAACACAAACCTTTCTGATCCTATAGTTCCCTGGGGCTCAGCCTTCCAAGGAGGGGAAGACGAGTCTGTGGTGCTCCTGACCATCATCATCCTCTCCTAGCCAGGTTCAACCTCCTTTGCCTCCACAGGGACTTGTACTGGGAAAAGTGCTCTGGCATGGCTGGAGGATCACCTGGGGGCCAATCAACCTGGACACGTGGCAGAGGCACCTCCAGAGGGCAGCAGGTCTCCAGGTGATGCTGTCCCCCAGTGTCCCCAAGGGCTCCAGAGGTCAGTTGTGGTCACCTGGCTGCTCATCTCCGTGGATCACTGAGGGACCTGGCACTGGCCTGTTTCAGCCTTCCCAGAATCACGGAATGGTTTGGGTTGGAAGGGACCTTAAAGATCATCTCATTCCAGTCCCTTGCCATGGGCAGGGACATCTTCCACTAGATCAGGTTCCTTCCTCGGAGTAGCTACATGATTTTCTCTATGGGTTTCTCCCAGGTGAGTCAAACATCAAAGACAAAACAGAGGACAACTGTGCCTGAAATCCTGCCAAAGCCATGGTGGGAATTTTCAGCCCATTTGGTTTTTTCAAAGGTGAAAGCAGATCCACATGGTGATTCCATAACTAACTTTGTAAGTGTGTGTATTGAGTTAGTGAATTATTATTCCCTCAACTCAAAAAAATTTCTCAAGACCTGAAGAACTAGAAATCATTTCCAAATAAAATCAAGACCCTTTGCAAAGATTTTGCCTGATTTGTAATGGCTTTCCTTTGATAAAGCTACTAACCCAATCCATTGCAGCAATCCATAAAAGTAAAAAGCATTTAAAATCTTGGGACTGATATATATTTTTTCCACCTCTCTTCTTTGCTGGAAAAAAGGGATTTCAGTTCCACTTTCACTCAAAATATTTGTTGTAAATTAATTCCAGAAGTGCTAGTGGATAAAAATTCCCCCTCCAGTCTTACCTGTCCACCCTATAAGGCTTCATCACCAAAACCCACAGGACTGGAGGGGTCCTGAGTGAACATCATCTCCCCAAAATTCAGTTTAAAAATGCTGTGATTGCCCTGGACTTATTTCCTTGACTTTGTGAGGAAGGAAAAGGTAAGAAAAGCCCATCTCAGACCCCTGCTTTAAGTTGGGGTGAATGAAGAGTGGAGTCCAAGCTGCAGCTTCCCTCCCCTGTCACCCCAAAGTCACTTCCTGCTCACTCCTGCAGCGAGAGCTGGGTGAAATTTCCCGGATTTGTAACTGACTGTCAGGAAACACAGTTCTACTTCAGCAGCTGGTGGCTTGACAAATGGAGTCTGGACAATCTCCTCAACCCAGGACAATAAAATGAAAGGCAAATAATTGGATTTTTTAATCTTTTTTTTCTTTCACCCCAACTGTTGGGTTTTTTTTCTATTTCTAAATCAAACGGACTCTTTTGGGGACGTTAAAATGTGAAGAGCTCTTGAAATGCGTTTGCTTGTTAGATTCCTCTGCTTTGCTGTTTGTTCAGCCTGATGAATGAGCTATAAAATCAAATGCTGCAACACTCCCGATGTCCACTACTCCAGAGAGATCCATACTTTGGAATTTGCCTCCAGACAACTTCCCCTGCAGAAATCCATCGGTGGGAGGGTGTTATCTCAGCCAGGGGTGATCCTTGAAACTGCAGGACCAAGAGTGAAGATCCAAACTTCTCCTATATAAGCTTTTCAGCCCTCATCTCAAAAAAGAGCTGATAAACATCCCACTGCTCAGCTAGTCTCRGGCAGGATCCCTGTTGTCCTGTTTGATGAAGCTCTGGCTGATTTTCCTTTCTCCTTGTCTCAGCGTGCAGAGGCTTTATCCAGAACTCAGCAGGATCTGTAGGTGACACTCGTCAGCTTCCCAGCCTTCAGATGAGTTGGTGGGTCTGGAACCCTGCAGGTGAGGGTGGAAATGAGAAGGGTGGAGCTTCAGAGCATTGCATGGTAAAAACAGGAAGGACCTGGAGCTTCTGGAATGATTCCAGAGGAGGCCATGTCACTGTTTTCTCCACGGACGAGTAGAGAAACGACACGAAGTCCAGGCTCGGGGATAAATGGATGATGATTTTAATGAATTCTCAGAAGACTTTTGTATGTTAGTTCGCAAAGTGTATTAAATGGCATAAGGTAATTGGTTTTTGCCATCCACCCCCCAAGGGGATTGGTCAAGTTCTAAGACACCCATCTCTGAATGTTTTTCTAGTTAGAACCATAACAATTCTTCCAAAACAATCCGCAGCTGCAAGAAGTTTACAAAACTGTAACATTGTTTTGTCTTACTTGCATGGGAAAGACAGAACTCTCAGAAAAATGCTGCAGAAAGCCGGAAAATCTCTCTGCTAAAGCTTTTCAGTGTCCACAAGGCCATGGAGATGCTCCAAGGGCTGGAGCCCCTCTGCTCTGGAGCCAGGGTGGGAGAGCTGGGGGGGTTCACCTGGAGAAGAGAAGGCTCCAGGGAGAC
>RAHM01000252.1:939683-963859 GCA_003713295.1 Parotia lawesii
TTTGGGTGCTCAGCTTCCAACTCAGCAACCTTTGGGTGCTTGGATGGTGCAGAGAAGGGTCAAATCTTTAATTCCCCATATTTGGAGAAGCACGTTTGGGATCTTTCAGGGTTTTTGCTTTCCTCTACCTCACAGATGGTTTAAATGGTCTCTTTGGACGTAATATTTTGTTTTCACCAGCTCCTCCACTGAAGCTGGTAAAACCACTGCAAAGGTAATGCTGGTTGTAGACAAAGCTTCTGGCAAAGCTGGAAATCTCCAGCAGAGCTATAGGAAGAGTGGACTTGCTGCTTCTACCCTGGTCRCTTTGCAGGATCTGCACTAAGCCCATAACTTTCATTCCTGATTAAAATTTAGRTCAGGATCAAAATTCCAGAGCTCTAAGTTGGAGCGTGGATATTTCGGGTTATCCGTGCTTGCTGTGACACTTCTGGGAGAGAAGAGCGTGTGCCGTGTTGTGGGGTATTTGCATCTCAGACCTCCTCAGGTGTTTCCTCAGGGCTTTGTGGCCAGTGATGCCCCACTGAACGCTCTTCAAAGTGCTTTAGTTACCCCACTCATGATTTGGGGCTGTTTCTTGCCTCTCACGCCGGGCTGCTCTGGTATTTAATTGATTATGGATCTTTAACAGTGCAAAACCAGGACACTGCCAGCAGTGAGGGTTCCTGCTGCATGCAGAGCACACGCACATGGTCCCTGCTCGGGTACGTGCTGGAGATGGAGAAGGCAGATGGAAATGAGGAATTAAAAAAGGACAGCTGCAGGGCAGCCCAGGCACCCTCATTAATATGCTCGGTCAGTCATTCTGTCAAGGTTTAAGTCATTTTTGCCAGAAGATTTGAGGGCTGCAGAGCTTGTGATTTCTTGTTCACGTTTTGCTTTCTTCTCCCGGACCTCCTGCAGCATTTTCATTATATTGGTACCCAAAAGTCAGTGAAAAAACCCTTCTGGCACATCCTTGTTTTGTTCTGCCAATGCGGGGCTATTGCTGCCCCATGAGGATTGTGAAATCAAAACTTGAATTTTCTGATGGAGGAGGAAAGACCCAAGGCATATTTAAGTGAAAATTTCGCAAAGGTGCTGCTGGTTATTCTTCATCTTCTTTTCCAATGAATTCCCATGTTTGGTTTAGTCAGCGTGGGGTGTTCTGGGATGCTGTTATACCCCGGGCTCTCAGCTGACATGGTGTGCTCCCAGCTCCCCTTAACTAAACCCAAAATATCCCAGGATGGGCATCCCATTCCCTCATAATTTGGGCTGTGTGTTTGTCTCAAACACGGCTATCAGCTCCTTCCTGACTGACCTTTCAGCCTTTAATTCTCTGTGGTGCCTTGATGGGCGCATCAGCATCTGAAAAGGCCTTGAGGACATTTTCAGGAACAGCTCAGGTTTTTTGTCATCTCAAGCRGGTGTGGAAACAGGGACTCACATGGATGGATTTCACAGGGATCACAGGGATCTGTTGAGCAGAGTAGGAGCTCCTGGGCACACTGTTACTTCATCATTATTTGCCTTCCTTCCTTCCCCTCATTCTTTCCATTCCATCTGTCTTAAAAAAGGAGTTTTCTCACTGCTCCTTCACGGTTCACGAGCCTCTGGAGGCAACCAAGCGCTGCCTCCATGTGGGTGAGTTCCTTTGCAGCCAATCATTTCCTGCAGGGGTTCTATCACAGGCAAAAAATCTCTCAGGAGACCTGGGGCTAACTCCTGCTGGAATCCTCGCCAGCCCCAAAGTTTCCATCCATTTCTTAGCTCCATGTGGTGCAAATCAGCTTTTTTTCGTTAGGCTGACACCACATTGCAAGATTAGAAGTAGCTGGGGGGGTAAAAAAGGATGAAATTCCCACTTGCAGAGGCCTTGGCAACAAATTACAGCCCCAGGGTTCTGATGCTGCTTGTGGAAGGAGCAGTTGCACCACTGGACATCACTGGACAAAAGAGGCTATGCAAGGTCACGGTTCTTGCTCAAAAATAGATAGGAATGTAAACCAGAATTCCAATGTTTCATGCTGGACAACACATTTTCTTCTCACCCATCGTCCTGCTTTCCATATCAGGTTTAAATCCATCACAATGTCCAGCCAAAAAAATCTCCCCCACCACCAAAAACCAAGCACAAACGGCAGCAGCTCCTTGGGTAGAAGTAAAAAAATGGGGTTTAATTATAATTTTTTTTCCGAGAAAAAACTGCAACTGAGCAGGAGAACAATGTTCCTGTGGTTCTACGGAGCAATTTTGTCTTTGTTAATGTTAGTCAGTTTTAATTTCAAAAACATTGTGGCCTTGCCCATTCAAACTTCCAAACCCAGTGATAAATGCCTGAAGGAGAGGGACACGATTGAGCAGAGGTGTGGGAAGTGTGGACTGTGTGGAATTACTGCAAGAAATGACGTTGCTTCTCTTGCTGGAGACACAGCAAAGAGGGAGGGAATAAACTTGTTGTCCACCATGGCATCCTGGAATGGTTTGGGTGGGAAGGGACCTTAAGGATCAGCTCATTCCAACTCCCTGCCATGGGCAGGGACACCTTCCACTATCCCAGGTTGCCCCAAGCYCCATCCAACCTCGCCTTGGACACTTCCAGGGATCCAGGGGCATCCACCATGGGCAGGACAGGCAGTCATGGGTCTTTCAGTGAAGGAAATTAGTTCTGGTTGTTAGGAAGTAATTTTAAGGCTATGGGAATTATAGGGCTGGGATAGACTGATAGGAAGCAGTGGGAATTTCCATCACTGAAAGCTTTGAAGCCCAWGTTAGGGGGTTTCTGAGATTAACAACCTTCGTGGTGCCAGTCCTATGTTTCTGCCACCCTGTGAAATGCACGTGGCTCCTGAACTGAAATGTGCTTTTCGAAATCATCCCCCTGCACTTCCCCCTCTTTATTTGTTTACTTACACACTTATAAAATCATTTTCCAAATTTGATCCAATCTCACTGACGATTTCTGCTCCTCTGGAAGCCGTGGAATTTGTTACTGATCAAAAAGCAGCCAGCAGCACCCCTGCGGTCCTGTGTGTCAGGCACGTAGGAGACATGGCACAAATAAAAAACCTGTGGCTCACAAATGAATTCTTTGCTACTTCACGAGCAGAGAAGAGTGAAAAATTACTCCGTGTCCAGTATGTCTGGCCTGCCTTGGTGATGGCGGAATCGGGAATGATTTTGGTGGATGAATGTTGGTTGAAAAACTCTTTGTCCCTAGATAAAAGGAATGTATAGCCAAGAGGCAAAAGAGATGCTGGGCCCTGTGCCCAGGTCCTCATGGCCCCAATTTACTACAGGATGGTGTTTCCTCATTCTTGGAAGGTCCCTCATCTCCATGAAACCTGAAGTGGGAAAGAAAACCCGTAACAAAATGCTGTGGGCAGAGGAGCTGCTGGATTTCTTTCAGCCCAGGCAGTTTTTTGCCCAAAACCTGAGCCATGGTGGCATCGAGGGTTATGTGAACGAGTTGGAACCRTGAAATTTGGGGCAGAACATCTCAAAATGTGTCTATGGGAGGATGATGCTTGAGAAGTGGGCTTTGAATAGAGGYAAAATTTGACCGATGGAAAAATCAAGGCATCACCCGCAATGCGTGACGGAAAGAGGGAGAAGTGATATCGTGATAAGCACGCAGAGGATCTGATAGAAAAGCTTTAAATTGACTTTTATCTCGACAGTTTTTCCTGGCTGTCTCTTGCATATTTGGCCTTGACCATTTTAGAAGCAGAGGAAGAAGAGCACATCTGCTTGAGACATTAACGCAGCAAACTTGCACGATTATTATTCTTTTTTTCCAGTGGAAGGTGCCAATATTTGTGGTGTTTCTGTGACAGAACCTTTTGAAAGGTGGTGATTTCCCATGAAATGCTTTTTTTTCCCTGAAAACTGTGGTGAAAAAGTTGGAAAAAGTCACTGAGTGGTCTGCCAAGGAATAATAAACGTGAGTAGAAGGGAATTGTGAATGTGGGACTTGGTACAAGCCTGGTGCTAATCAGGTGAGAAGAAATCTTGGTTGTTTTAGTGCAGTACTGCTGRTGCCAGGCAGAGCAGGGACACTGGCAAAGCAAGAAACTTTAGGAAATAAGATTTCTTCTGGCTCTGAAGCAATAAATTCAGACCAGATCCAGTGTGGGGTAACCTGAGAGTGGATCAGCCCCATCACTTCTGTGCCATAAATAATGACTTTCTGTCACAAACCTGGTTGCGAGGTTCGGCCTTGTTCTGCCRCATTTCTGTCTCCTTCGAGCACCATAAGGATGTTTCAATACCATTTTAATTCTGAAAATGGAGTTAATCTTCTAATTTTGGATAAGGGATTAAAAAGTAATGGGTTCCTTCTTTCTTTAYGAGCATCAGAAAGGAAATAATATTGAGACGAGATCTTGGCTGCTGCAAGTAGCCAAGAATAGTCAAGTTGTGAGTGTAGGAGAAGCCTGGCAGGGAGGACTGGTCTGGGCAGGAGTCACTTTCTCTGTCCAAAAAAGGCTTTTCCTCACGGGATGCAGACAAAATCTCTTTGTGGCCCTTCCTAGCAGAATATGTCCCAGCTGCCATCAACCAAAACCCGCATTTTCATCCCAGTCTCTGGAGATAGCCCTGCAAAACCAGAGGGATTTAATAATAAATAACGATAGTGAAACAAGAGGGAGTACATCCTCACCCTGCGCTYGGGGTGATCTGGTACCTGGTGCCTGTGAGTGTCATCCCAAACACAGGGATGGGATCAGGGAAAATCCTCTGTTTTCCTCCAAATCAGGGGGGAAGGGACAGCCTGTCCCTTGGAATGTGAGACCAAACAGGAGGGCCAGTGAAGTCAGGATAGATTTTAAATAAACATAATAAACGTATATGGATAAATACAATCCAGGAGCCGCCACAGCTCCTGTAGAACGGGGACCAGCAGGGGTTTGGATGCAGCCACCAAATTTTTAAGAGTGGGAGAGGAACCCCAATACTGCCTGTTCTAGTAGCTGAGATGCTGCCTCAGAGTTCAGAAAGTCCTCAGAGGGCTCCAAAAGTCTCAAAATGGAGTCTGGTGGGTTGTCTATRACACATCGGCCTCTTTCAGGAGCAACAGGACGCAGTAAATAAGCTTCTAATCTGCTAGAGGAGTGGGAACAGGGACATTCTGATGGTAAAGGAGACTATTCATTCCTAAAAGGGAAAAGCATGGCCAGCCTGTGAAAACAATGTCTGGAGGATATGAGCTGCCCAGCTTTTACAGCAGCAGGATAGGGGAGCAGTCCTGGGGGCCAGACTGGAGAGGAGAGCTACCTTCATCCCTCTTGGTGGGTTCAGTGCAAAGCTGGAGTCACCTCTGCAGCAGAAATCCCAAGAGGAACACCTTTGTTTCAGCGTGAAATGGATAAAATGCCATGGGATGGGCATTGCTGCACAGGGAGGTTGTGCAGGGCCCACCACTGCAGGAGTCTGGCTGTGGGGTCATCTGGAGGGAGATTTCCTCATTTCCCAGGAATGGCTTCAAACTGACAGAGAGTAGATTTAGGTGGGATATTGGGAAGAAATTCTTTCCTGTGAGGGTGGGGAAGCCCTGGCACAGGATGCCCAGAGAAGCTGTGGCTGCCCCTGGATCCCTGGAAGTGTCCAAGGCCAGGTTGGACGGGGCTTGGAGCAACCTGGGRTAGTGGAAGGTGTCCCTGCCCATGGCAGGGGGTGGAACAGGCTGATCTTTAAGGTCTCTTCCAACCCAAACCATTCCATGATTCTATAATTCCATGATTTCACAGTGCAAAGACACTGGAGAACATCTGGGAGCTGATGTATGGGAACAGGGTGGAAGCCACCACCAGAAAGACCCTGCTTGTCTGGGTGAGATCACAGCCTGTGCTTTCAGGTCTGGGGAACAGGGACAGATGGAGCCCATCTGGAGTGACTGGGAGCTGCAAATGAGAGACTTTCCCCCTTTTCAGTGCCCTTTCTCGCCAGCTTTCTCAGGGTTCTCCCTCTAGCCACTTTCAGAGGACATCCCTGGGCTGAGTAAGCAAATTGTGTGGGCTTCTGGACTCCAGGACTCATCTTGTGGCCATGAGATGTCCAGGCTGGAGGAAACAGAGGAGGCACAAGGATGAAGAGATGTGCCCCAGATGACACACAGGATACCTTAGATACCAGAATGACCTCCCTGGGATGCAGCAGGCAAACCACACCGTATCCAATTTTTTTATTTTTAATTCTTGCTTTTGAGCTGCTTGAACTGCGGCCATCACTGGGAGAGCCTTTGCAGCAGACGGCTGCAGCTGCTGGGTTTCCCCGCTGTCGGCGGTGGGAATGTGTCTCAAATCAGAAGCAGGTTTCTGTCTGGAGCTGCCGCGCTGTCGCCCTGTTCCCGGGATGACTTGGCAGACACTACTTCACTGCTCGGCCCTTGCTGCACCTCGTGGTAGCTCCTCCTTCCCACCTCAGCGGTGGATGACAGCAGCTCTCTAAAAGAGCAAACTTCTCTTTTCATAGGGATAGGAAGTGAAGCTCATTTAGCAAAGAGAGGTCACCCACCAAATGATGAGGCCCTGCCCTAAAGCTCAAAGCACTCCACCTAACCTGACACTGTCCTCTTCTTCCCCAGCCCCAAACCTGAGCAGCTCCGCCTCCAACCCCTGCCCTTAGCTGGAGGAGAATTGGGAAGGGAAAATGCGAATTGGCAAGGGAGAAGTTTGGCAAATCTGCAAGGGCTCCCTCATTTCTGTGTCCCTAGGAGCAGGCACACCTGGCTGAGGCCTGCTGGGCTGGGTGTCTGTCCTGGTTGTCTTTGGAGTCACCCAGGCTTGGAGGGTGTCAGAGGATGCTGCCAGGCTCTTTTCAGTGGTGCCCAGCCACAGGATGAACAGCAATGGCCATAAAATATACCACAAGAAGTTCCACCTCAACATGAGGAAGAAATTCTTAATGTTGAGAGTGTCAGAGCCCTGAAACAGCTGCCCAGGGAGGGCGTGGAGCTCCCAGTCTGGAGACATTCCAAACCCACCTGGACATGTTCCTGTGTCACCTGTTACAGGTGATCCTGCCTTAGCAAGAGGGTTGGATTGGGTGATCTTCAGAGGTCCCTTCCAATCCCAAACTATTCTGGGATTCTGGGATTCTGGGATTCTGGGATTCTGTGATTATGGGATTCTGGGATTCTGGGATTTAGAGATTCTGAGATTCTGTGGTGACCCTCCAGGACCAGGGACACAGTATGACCCCCAAGGACTTGCAGCCCTCCATGGGGTTGTCTTCCTTTGTCAGGAGCACAGTGATAGAGCCAAGGCTGATTTCCATCCTGTGTTTCCAGAGGGATGGAAACCAGGCATGTGCAGCCTGGAGCAGCCGCCCCCACCTCACACATCATCGTGTCCTCAGCCACCCTCTTGTTGTCCTTGTGTCTGATGGCTGGTAAAGGTCTTCTGCCGTGACCTCAGCTCAGATCTGCCCCGTGAAGCTTTTCCTCTTGTAAACAACATCACCAGTGTGGGGTGACCTTTATCTTGTGCATCACACCCGGCAGATGTCGGCTCGTGTTTGTCCTGCTCAGTGGGGGCAGCTGAAGTGTAAACGATGTGAGGTCATCCCAGCCTCGAGCTGGCCGAGACCGAGTGTCCTTTTCCCTCCTGCTGCCACGTCCAACGCAAAGATGTTGTCATGCAATTACCCACAGAGGTTTACGTGGTGGTTTCTGGGGCCTCGTGTCTGCAACAGCTTAAGAAAATACACTGAGAACACCCCGGAGGAGCCAGATCATTACACGCCCGCCATGGGGAGCCTCCGTAGAAACAAATCCTGCTTCTTATACAACATTCATCTCCCAGGACAGAGTTTCGGTCTCTCAATTGAACATGCTGAGGCAAAATGAGAAAGTCACTTCCTCAGAGCCACCCACAAGTCCCTGACCAGGTCTTCATTCGTTAGACCACGCTGCTATGGTTGAGTAGGTTCATAGAGGGATGGGGCTGGCTGGAACAAGATGCGTTTCATCAGAAAAAGGTCTTTTTTTAGCCACAGGAAGGAAAGATAATGGCAAAGCCAGTTTTTTGGGTTTCCTAAAATTTGGTGGTTTGCATAGTGGAAGCACAATCCATTCACAGTCATTTTCGCTGTTTTTAAAGACAGCTGTTAATAGCCTGTGGCGTTTGCTGGGGTTTGTGCCTGGATTCTCTTTGTGTTACTCGCCTTCCTCGTTGCTATTTTCATTGGCCAGGTTGTCTGGGAAGTGCAACTCCCACTCCCTCTCAGGTGATCATTTTTATATTCAAAATAGAGCAAAGAATCCTTAGGGGGTGAGAAAGGAGTCAGTTCTGACACAAAGACCTAATTAAAAAAAGAAAGCCCATTAAAAGCGTTTGCAAAACCAGGCTGCTCCTGCGATCTGGGGGTGCAAAGCTGTCGGTCCCATGGATGGTGTGGATGCGGTGGAAGCCAGAGGCCTCTAAAAGAAAAATTTGGGAAGGGCCTTCAGCCCCATGGAGCATCTGTCATGGGTCCGACCGGTGGCTCGTGCATCCTCGGATCGCGTCCCCAGGAGCAGCAGCGTAGGAAGCAGGCAAGTTGGGAACATCCCACCCCCATCCACGTTCCCCTGAGGGGGGGGAGAAGCCCAGCAGGTTTTTCTCTGTCTTCATCCACTCTCCCATCCCTCCTTGTCCTATTTCCTTTCCCCACAATCTGTGGGTTAAAGAGATGACGGAGGCACTTCCCAGCGACTGCTGGATCCGGCACCAAGGGATGGTTTGCAGGGATGCTGTTCCCTGCAAAAGGAACTTGGTCTGCTGCAAAAGGAGGGGAGGACAAAGAAGTGCCAGGTGTGCACATCCTGGCACTCCCATCCTCCCCTGTCCCCCAGGGCCTGGAGGGGAAGAGAAGATTTATGTGTGGGGAAGGCTGGCAGGAGCTGGACACAGCTGTGATGAGGAGGGAAGTGCTCTGGCATCCCGTAGCTATTCCTGACATGCAGCTGGAGGTGTTCTGGTGGGGAACTGGAGATGTTTATCTTTCCCCATAGCCCTTCGCCTCCACTGAGGGTGGTGGGAGGGAGCATCATTCCCTCTGAGATCCAATCCAAGGAATCTAATTCCTGAGCACCAGCCTGCCACCAGCTTCATTCCTCCTCTTGGTCCTATAAAATGCTGTCCTCTTCCTAGGAAAAGTCATCCTCTGGGATGCAGGGCCTTTCCCAGGGCAGAAGTTTGGGTGGCCACATACAGGGGTGTGGAGGAACATCCTATCCATCTCCTCATGTTCTGAGGGCTGGGAGGGCCAGGACCTCCCCACATCCCTACAGATCCCTATGATGTGTCTTCCAAATGCTGTGAAATGGAGCTTCAGGGATTCTGGCCAAGGGACCACGGCCTGTGCCCACTTCCATAGGGTTTGGGTGTCAGATAGGGGTGGCCTGCAGAGGGGATTTTTCCCTGCTATGCTCCAACTCACCCACGACCCATCCGCAATTTGGCCTGCACCAGCATTGGGCAGAGAGAGGTTTGAGTTGAAACCTGAGTTGAAATTTCAGGCACTGCAGGGATTTCTGTCTGGAAATGCAGTTTTGTCATAAAACCTATCACACCTGAAGAATCATGGAGTTGCTTCAGGTACCCAAAGAGATGTGCCTTCCCTCCTCCTTCTTGGCCATTCCAGTGCACCCCACATCTCCCAAGTCCTGCAGAGACATTCCCAGCAGACATTCCACTTGGCTGCTGGAACACCTGGGCTGAGCTCATGAGGGAAGTGTGTTGAAGGGAGGTGGGACAAGCAGTCTGCCCTCCTGCTTTTCCCCTCTCCAAGACCCTGATCCCTGGCTCTGTTTCCTGGCCCGCAGCCTCCTGCAGCCCAGCCGAGCATCTGTCGGCTTCCAGCGGGATGCAAAGCACAATGTAAGCAGCCATTTTTCCTCCAGACAGATGTTTTGATTACAGAATGACCACTCTGGCAACAGGAGGCTGTTTTCTACTTCTGGAGTGAGCAAGAAACTTTTATTATCTTCTTCTCTTTATTTTTTTTTAATTCCCTGTCAAAAAACTTTATGCATCTGCTTAAACTCAAGGTCCTGGAAATTTGTGCGCTCCCACACCTCCCCAGCCTCACACAGCCTTCTCCCATGGATTGTCCCAGCTCTTCAGAAAGGCCTGGAACAGATGGATTGTCTGCTTGGTTCATTTGCTTGGGCCAGGTTCTCTTGCAAATCACGGCCTAAGAAAAATGGTAGATTTAGGGCAGATATAAGTTGTAATGGAAATGGAAAGCTGGCTTGGATTGCAGCAGGAGATCCTAAAATAAGCCAGTGGGCTTCAGTCTCTTTCCTGAAATGCGTACCCCTCACTTAGGGATAAATCACGGGACCACAAAGCTCCCAGGTTTGTTGTTGGTCTGTCCTGGGCTGGTAGGGAACAGATATCTCCAAGACAATTTGGCTACACTGTCTGTGCCTGAGACTGGGACCTGGACAGGGTCCAAGACAGGGAGGTGGGATGCACTGGAGTGGGGAAGGAGGAGGATGGGGCCAGGAGAAGGAGGCACCTACAGCTGCTTTGGGGCTCTTTGGGTGTGAGAAGTTTTATGAGGGACCAGCACCAACACCAGCACCTCACCTCAGAGGGAGAGCCCGGCTGCTCCTGGGGGTTTTTCGCCTTCCCTCAAGGACCTTTTACATGGACCAGAGTGTTTGAGAGAGTCCTCAGTGCGCAAATGCAGCCTGGTATCTGTCAAAGATCAGGACTGGAATGGGTTTGAACACTGCCAGTAGGATATTCCTGGTTATTCAGCGAGGATGCAACACGCAAACCCAACATCTGCTTCACTCCCCAGCAAGAACCACGATGCTTCTTGCTCTGGGCTCTCCAGCTCTTCACGGGGACAGCAGTGCTGGAATAATGGAATCACAGAATGGTTTGGACTTGATTGGAAGGGACCTTAAAGCCATGGGCCTGGACACCTTCCACTAGACCAGGTTGCTCCAAGATTCATCCAACCTGGCCTTGAACAGTTCCAGGGGTGGGGTGGCCAGAGTTTGGCTACCTTGTTACAGAGGATGGTGGCCATAGCCTCCACCTTCTGCCTCTGAGAAAGACCTTGTTCATGGTTTCAGTGTTCTTTATAGCATAGTGCGTTGGTTCCAAGTTGTCTTCTTACCTTCTCTTAGCAACAAAGCTGCAAATTATCTCAAAAAATGAGCTAAAAAGGACTTGACCGAAACCCAGCAGAAGTAGAAAACGGTCACAGCAAAAACCGCTTCAGTAGCAAATCTTCCTTCTTATTTAAGGAGCTGATCCACCAAGATCTTCAGTAATTCTTCAATTTTGTGTCTTTCAAAGCGATCCAAGGGTGCCAGGTCAGGAAGTGTTTTGAAGAGCTATTTTATTGAGGGAAAAGAGAATTGAATGCATCTGTGATGTGCTGAGAAGTGGAGGAAATTTTTCTTTTACTGAACTTTTTTGCTCCTCGCTGATGCAAAAATGCAAATCTGGAATACTTAAATTATTGCATCTGAAGTGAATTGATTTCAGCAATTCTTTCAGGATGGGGGAGGACTTGCAAAGAGAAATTCAGCATTTAAAACCCTTCATAATAGGTTAAATCTGCATTTTCAAAGTAATTTTATTTAGGGTTTTTGAACGCATTTCCTTTTAAAAAATGTGTTCTTGAAAAAAGATACATTCTTAAGTTTTAAAATGAATTGAAATATCTGATCTTAGTGAACTGTTAAAACACTTTGTTGCACCCACCACAGAATCTGGATGGAAAGGGGGCTCATTCTGTGATTTCAGTAGGCTTAGGGGTTTTTTTGGAGCTGCCCTCAGAGTGAAACTCTATTGGCTTGCTTGGGTATTAACCTCTTTTTCCATGGCGGTTTCATGGGGTTGAGGCAAATGGTGAGCCAAGACTTCTGCTTTTCTTCTCTATTTGGTCTTGTTTCCTTTCCTGCGCCCGCCCATGCAATCCCAAGGCTGCCTGTCAGTGTCATCCACATCCCTCTTGCAGAAAGTGCTGGATTAACATCAGAAATGACTTTAGATCTCTTTTGCCCTGGTAGAGGAAAGCAGCCAACGGCAGTAGGTGGTGCAGGGCTGCTCCCTGTAAAAACGAGATGGGCAAAGGTTTGAAACTACAGAACCCGAGGCAATGGCATGAAACTGAGTCCAGGGAGCTTTGGGTAGGATATTAGGGAAAGGTTCTTCACCACAGGGTGCTGGGGCACTGGAGCAGCTCCCCAGGGAATGGTCACGGCTCCAAGGCTGCCAGAGCTCTGGGAGTGTTTGGACAACGCTCTCAGGGATGCACAGGGTGGGATTGTTGGGGTGTCTTATGTAGGGCCAGGAGCTGGATTGATGATCCTTGTGGGTCTCTTCCAACTTAGGATATTCTATGATCTTCAGAAGAGCTCCCTTTGACACATTCCTGCAGGAACATTTGTACCTGCATCCACCTCTCTGTAGCCAAAATGCCACCTCAGCTACCCCTCTGAAGGCTGACAAAATTGCATTCTGTCATCCCCCGATGTGGGCACTCAGCACGTTTTAGAGGTTCTGCCCCTGCATCCAGTGTTCTTGTGACCTTCGTGTCTGTCCCACACTAATTCAGAGCTGGCTGCCCCACGGAGCCCTTTGTCCTGGTGTCTGTTGGCTTCTTCAGCTTGGCTCTTCCAGGAACACCTCTGCATCACATATTTTTGACTCATGACTTAGCAGCTAACGGGAACTCATAAAATCATAGATTATCCTGAGTTGGAAGGGACAGATAAGGATCATGGAGTCCGACTCCTCAGCCTGCACAGGACCACACCAAGAACACCACCATTTTTTTTCTAAAACTGTTTTGTTGCTAATTTTTTTTTACGTATATAGAATCATAACATCCCAGAAGGGTTTGGGTTGGAAGGGACCTTAAAGATCATCTCATTCCAACCCCTGCCAGGGCAAGGACACCTTCCACTATCCCAGGTTGCTCCAAGCCCCGTCCACCCTGGCCTTGGACACTTCCAGGGATCCAGGGGCAGCCACAGCTTCTCTGCGCACCCTGTGCCAGGGCCTCCCCACTTTCACAGGAAAGAATTTTTTCTGTGTATAGAACCTAAATTTCATTTCTTCAAGTTTAAACCCATTACTCTTTGTCCTATCACTACAGTTCCTGATGAAGAAAAATATGGAAAAACTTTGTGTTGCCTGAAAACTTTTTTGTTCTGCTTTGATTTCTGGTCACTTTAAAAAGAACTTGTTTTATCAATTTAGGGGTTTGAGGAAAACAGTTTCCCCCCTCTCAGTTATTAAATATAAACCAACATTTTTAGGTGTGAAAAACTATAAACTCACGAAAGGAAATTTCTATGCTTTTCTGAGTTATTGTGTTCTCCCCAGCGCTCCTTTCCACTGGAAAAAAAAAATAAAAACAGGGTGGGAGAACTATTCTGAGTGTCTTTTCTCATTTGTTTTTTCTTGTGAAGATAATTTTTAAAAGCACTAATCTGAAGTGGAAACACGTTGGCACAACGTATATTCAACTCAGCCGCCTTTATTTTTGAAAACAGAATTACTTTTTAACAATTGAAGGTTCCACCAGCTGTGAAATGGGAACCAGCAGCTCTCTGTATCCGACAACATTTGTCTGCAGGACTATTTTGGGATTTTGCAAAACACCTGCTGGCCTGAAGAATGGTGACAGAGGCAACTGAGAGAGTGGGACTGGTGGATTTTGTAGGGACTGTGAATCCCCAGAACTGTTCGAACCCCTTCTGTGCGTGTGTGGGAGTGAGTGACCTTTGTGGGAGGCTTGACCGGAGGTGGGCCGTGTTGTTCCCCTCTCTGAGCTGCTTTTGCATGACTGTGTCTCTGACCTGTGCATGAGGACAAAGCCGAGCCCGTGCAAGGGTGCAGGGAGGTGTTTCCAGTCTCAGCAGGGTGCAGAAAGGGCTGCAATGTCCCCACAGGGGTGCACAGGACAAGTCGTGGTCCCCACTCCTCTCAAACCCTACCAGAGAAGCCACAAGTGCCTGGTGGGACTTGCTGAGGTTGATGTTCCTCCAGGCCTTTCCCATTCTGCCCCACCAACGCCATCACTGGGTACCACAGTGGGTGAGAGAGGGTTCTTGCCTCAGTGGGAGGAGTAGGACACGGTGACGATGTGGATGATTATGATTAGATTTATAGCTAATACAAGAAATATGACCAATAAATATCTAAATAACAGCTCCATCATCTATTGAAATGGTTATAGTGTCACCAGGTTGTAGTTTCTCCTGTTGAGTCATGAGACCTCCTCACTTTCTGAACTGCTCAAAGAAATCTAAGCGTGGCTCACTCCACTTAGTCTCAGATTTGGTCAACAGCCTGTGACTAAAGGATTACGATATAAGCAAGTTCAGCTAGAAATGTGGATTTTCATTCTTTGGCCCTGCAGAATTCACAATTGCAAAGCACCTATGGAGCTACTTCAGGATTTATCTCTGTGTTTGACTGTGTCTGAGAACTTTTACTCACCCACCCAAAAATGAGTGTTCCCCATCTTCGGGCTGGATGTCCTGCAGGTGTCCCTGCCAGGGTGAAGATCCATCCAGAAGCTGCCTTCCATCTTGGAAGACCAGTTGGTCCAGTGGGTCCAGTCTCCAACAGCATTTTATACCCCTTTGCAGGCCCCAAAATCATCGCAAATATATTACTACTACTACTACTACTACTACTACTACTACTACTACTGCTACTACTATTACTATTACTTTTATTATTATTGTTATTATTAATTATGTATTCCATTAATCATGTGAGCATCTGGTGTTCTTGTGTTCGGATGAACTGCATTGCCCGACATAGAGCGGAAGGGGAGAGGGAGGATGTGTGTGGGTGGATATATTTGAGGACCCAAATATCTTTCGTTGCCATCACGCATTGAGAGCAACTGAAAACCCCGAAAGATGCATCCGTGATCCCGTAGATGGTCCATCGATTCCCTCATGAGATCATCCTGGTGACATGACTGACAGTCAAAGCAAATTGCTGACCTGTGCTATATCTCACATTCCCTAAATCTGCCAAAAATATGGCAATTGCCCACATTATCTCTCATTTGGGAGCAGAGTGTATCAAAGATCCCAGGATTTTCCTATGAGACTGTAACAAGGACCACAGACCGTGTCCAACATGTAGATGGATTTTCTGTCTTTCACGGTTGGTAATGAGTGATACCTAAAACTTCTCCATCATCCAGCCTTAATTAAAATGATACCTTGCTGTTCCCTGGGCAAAAAGAAAATTCCAGCCACTCTCATGGCAAAAAAACCCACGATCCAGAATCAGAAGTCCTGGCACAAAGTCATGAGTGGAAGAGCAGGAAAAGTTCCCCTAATAAATCCTGTGCCATTGCACCACCAGATCTGCTAAGCAGAGCAAGCCCTGGGTGCAACCTGGAGGCTGCCAAATGAAAATGAAATTGCTGCAGGAACTGCTCTGGTTGATTTAATAGGTGAAACTCCCCCTCTGCCCTTGCTGTCAGTGCCTGGAGCGGAGCTGAGGCCTGGGGACAGATGGATGGGCCATCTGTAAACTCAGGTCAAAGGAAATCTCAGAGGTGAAAAAGTTTTGGATGGGGGGAAAATGTCTATTGGGCTATCCTGAAATATTTCACCAATTCCTTCCATTTTTCTCTTTATCAGTGATAATAAAAATGAGGCAGAAAGGAGAAAACATCTAGAAAAATAACACCTTAAAATATTGTGATGGCTCCATTTGGAACCTCATTTCGGAGTCCCACATTTTGAAATGTTAGATCCATGCTGGAAAGCAAAGAAAAAGAGTTGCTTTTACTGGAATATTTTTTCCTGTAAGTCTGGTTTGCTGGGAGCTTTTCTGAACACACCGGTCAGAGTCTGACTACCACAACACAGTGCCAGACTGACATTTGGGGGTGTTCCTGGGCCTGAAGTCCCTGATCCACCATGATCACTGCAGACTTGAGGTATTTTGGCAAGAATAGGAGTCAGTGTGTCTCTGCACAGCTATGAGTATTCAGGGTTTGGATTTTGGGGTTTTTGGGCATGTAGCCCATAGCTTCCAAAGCTTTTGGTTCAAAGCAGGGACTGGGGCAGACTTTTGCACTGGGTGTTGCACTTCAGTAACACTGGCTTCATCTGCTCCTTCATTTTTGAGGCTCCAAGCAGAGTTTGGCCATTTTGGCTACCCAGACCCATTATTATCCTTGAATTCCTGACCGGAGCTGAAATTACATTTCTAGGATGAAAGTCAAACAGTCCTCAAGCCCGAGTTTGGAAACCTTAATGCAGACCAGATGATGATCTATGGAAAAAGTTTGATTCATTTGTGTCTGGTGATCCTTGAGGTGTCCAGGAGATCTGAGACACGCATAGGGTATAGGGAAACCTAATCCGTGATTTCTGGGAGGACCCAGAGCACATCAAAAAGTACCAGAGTATTGCAGGTGGATGAGACAAGCCCTCAGCCCACACTTCACAGGCAGGATGGATGCAAGCTACACCATATTCCTTAAATTTCTTGCAGTATTCCAAAGAGTCAAAGAGGTCCTGTGGCTTCCTGGACAAACCAAGTGGGAGTCTGTGCTGCTGAAACGTGAGGAACAGCGGGACTGGCTCCGTGCACGGCGCGGCCACATCCGCGCGCTGCCCTTGCTGCGTGGGAGGGACGCGAGCTGCAGAAAGCTCTGAGCAGCCTGAGGTGACTCGTTCTTGGGCCAGGGACTGCGTGACCCTCCTGAAGCCCTGGTGCAGCTGAACAGCTCAGCACAGGGCTATTGATAAACCCATCTTCATCCCTCTGGCATCACCTGGCTCTGGAGCAAGTTCAATATCAGTTGGGGATTTCTGCGTTGGAGAGGAGATGTATCCAAAGCAGTCATTTGTGCCTCTTTTTTTCCCTCTGGTGACTTATAGTGTCTGTCTGAACCTCATTTGCAAAGTGTGAAACACCAGAGTCATGTGGGAACAGAAACCATGGGGTTCACAAGGTCCAAGGTGGCAGGAGGACTGTAGGCAGGATGGTTTTAGACTCCTCTCTTCACTGTCCCATTATTCCTGCATTCTGATCTTCTCCAATTTGTTCTTCATGAACGCAAAGACTGTTTTGTCCCTCAGCGCCTGCACCTTTCCCCAAGAGCAGTCTCATTAAAAAACAATTTCTGCTCTTCCTTCCAGGATGGGGTTGTTCGGCAGCAAAAATCAGCTGATGCCCAATGAGAAACACACTTCCGGAGGCAACTCAAAAACCAAGGGCAAACCTCCTCCTGCCCCACCCAAGGTAAGCCTGCAGTTTTGTGTCCTTTTGGGATCCCCCCACAGCTCAGTTGGTGTCTGGAGCGATGCAGGCAATATTTAGAATCACAGAATCACAGAATTATTGGGGCTGGAAGGAACCTGAAAGCTCATCCTGTTCCACCCCCTGCCATGGGCAGAGACACCTTCCACCATCCCAGGTTGCTCCAAGCCCTATCCATCCTGGCCTTGGACACTTCCAGGGATCCAGGGGCAGCCACAGCTTCTCTGGGCAACCTGGTCCTCCCAGCTGATCCCTGTATCTTTTGCACAAGGGTGGGAAGGGCTCTGAGGAACCTCTGTATGTTAAGAAACCCTAAACCACAGTGTGTTGGGACTTAGAAATATCTTCTCATCAGCACTTTGAAACCCAGGCTGATGTTGCTGACTCGCAAGATGGGTCAGATTCAGGCTAAGATTCAAAGTTGCAAACCACAATGGAAACTTCACCACTGTGAGTCCTCAACGGCTCCAGCAGAGGGTCTGCAGCCAATCTGTGTCGGGGTGAGCTGAGAATCAGAAACGCTGGGCATCTGCTGCTCCCTTTGCAGTCACCCAGCCTCTGCTGGCATGGACACAGAGCAGGAAGGAACTGGGGCAGGATTTAGGAGATCTCAAATGACAAACTCCTTGTTTAAACTTTGCAAGTCACTTCACCTCTGTTGCCGTCCAGAGGACATGAAATTGTTTTGTCTTTCCTTGCCCCTGCCAGCACTGCAGCCGGCAGCCAGCACAAGAGAAACTTGAGGTGCAACTCTCATGCGAAAACCATCTCGAGCCCTGGGAGAGGGGAGGAATTGCCAATTATTGCTTTTTATGACAGCTGGAGATGCTTTTCACTCCTTTAGTTTCATTTCTGAGTTCTCCCATGGCTATTCAGCCCAGTTTTCATGACAGCAGATGTCAAATTGACCAAGAAGATGTTATTTTCCTAAATTTCATTCTCTCCAGCTCACTAGAGAGGAGCCACTATCAGTATAAATACAGTATCATTGACCATTCATTATTTTTTGCCACAGGCACTCAGCTCTCACATGTCAGGGGAAATCCAAATTTCTTGCAGTTAAATGAGAAATGGCAGCAGATGAGCAGCTCTCCCACCCCACACTGCTGCTAAGTAGGGGTCAAAGGGTGGTGCAGGCAGAAAACACGAGGTGTTTTTAGTTCTGTGTCTGTATTTCACCACTTTTGCATGTGTATAAAAATACCTGGGAATGGTCAAACACCACTAGAGGCACTGGGTACCTTGGAGTGATCACAAGGCTGGCATTGGAACTTGGGTGAAGGTCGATTTCAAACTGTTATCCCCCAAAACAAGGTGCTTCCATCCCGGCTCATTTGGAATGATCTGTGGACAATTTGCCAGCTCCAGCAGCAGGGCCAAACCAAACCAGGGACCACGTCAGCGTTTTAAAAGTGTGCCCAGATGAGTTGCAGTGACTTGTTGCTATTTAATTTCACAGTCTGTAACTTCCTCCTGAGGGGCAGCGGAGGGGCAGCTCCGATCTCTGCTCTCTGTGACCAGGGACAGGACCTGAGAGAACAGCTCGGAGCCATGCCAGGGGAGATTTAGGCTGGATATTGGGAAAATGTTCTTCCCCCAGGGGTGGTGGGGCACTGGAACAGCTCCCCAGGGAATGGGCACAGCCCCAGGGCTGCCAGAGCTCCAGGAGCCTTTGGACAACACTCTCAGGGATGCACAGGGTGGGATTGTTGGGGTGTCTGTGCAGGGCCAGGAGTTGGATTGATGATCCTTGTGGGTCTCTTCCAACTCAGAAATCATGGAATCATTGAATCATAGAACATCCTCAGTGGATATCCACAAGGACCACCAAATGTTCTATGATTTCTACAATTCTCTGATTAATTTGTTGCTATAGTCACTGCCTCTGTTTTCTGAATGTAACCCTGAGCAAAGGATATTCCATGAGCCTTGGGACAATCATGGCAGTCAGTACCTCTGGGTTTCTGCTTGAAATGATACTGCAATGGCCATTTCTCAATTGGACCATTCATATCTCGTCCCTCACTGATCTGAAATCTGGCATCAGATTGGATAGAGCAGAGTCCGAAGGAGTGGGCAGCAGATTTCTGCTTTAACTCGGAGGGAAGCCAAGGGTTATTCCAGATTTCTGTTAATTCAGCTATGAACACCTCATGGCAAAATGCGCTAAAGCCATCACAACACGTGTGGAGCCAGACACAGGGGCTGCTGACTGACTGCAGTGGTCTCTGGACCAGACTCCCACTCGTCTGTGATGCTGAAATCAGCTCTTCCTGAAACACAGCAAAGTATAAATATCTCCTTTTTCCTTTCTATTTCTATCGCAGGGGAGACAAGTTATCAACAACCCTCATCTGAACCAAGCCTCTGCACAAGGTAAGGTTCTGTTTTCTTTGCCTCCCCGTGGGGTTTTGCAGGGTGGTGGTCCCCAAATGGCAGGGTTTGAGGACAAGCCATCGCGTCACAGGCGTGTGGTTTCTGTATCTGCAGCCGTGCCAGGCAAGGAGTTTATCAGAGTGGTTCAGAAAACTCAGTTTACATCGCCAAGTCTTTGCAGCTGCCAACTTTCCCCTGCTCATCAAAGAAACCGAGAGGGAAAATCACTCCCTCTCCTTTGGAACCAGGTGATTTTTAAGGTCGCTTCCAATTCTGTGATGCCAGGATTGGTGGAGCAAAGGGACATCTGAGACTGGAGCTGTGTGAGATTGTGAGAGAGTGACAAGTCATGGACGCTTTATGCAGCCAGCTGAAAACTTCAGAGTGAATCGCAGGCATCAGAGAGCCCAGAGAGGCTACAAAGAGAAGGAGAAGAAAGGGAAGAGCACAAAATAAGGATACACAGAGCCCCTGCCTGGAGATGGGCTGTTGGCTTCATCCACCCCTGCAATTACCTGTGGATCACAGATGGTGTTTGGAGATTATTGTCTTCTAGCAGGGAGCCCTCTGCTCCCTCTGCCCAGCCTCCAGCAGCAGCTCCTGTGTATTCTTGTCAGAGAAGTTCTGCAGATTAAGGACAGAGAGAGAGATAATTAGGAGAGGGGGAAAAAATAGAGGAAGCTTGGAGGAAAGCAGTCAGCAACCCATGAAAGTTCTTCAGGTGGATGGAAATGTAGGATTAGGGGAGACAGGGCATGAGGAAAGAAAAAAGGGGTGATGAATAAATGGGATGGGTGGAATGACAGCATTAGGTCTTCTTAGATCTTGTGGATGATGAGGGAGGGTCCTTGCCATGGTCCAAGCACGGGAATTCCTGCAGCACCAAAATTTTCTTCAAATTCGGCATTTGTTATGGAGATCAAACCTGTGGGAGGTGAAGTTCTTCAACCATGTGAGCTGGGGTGTGTTTTCATGGAAATACCATTTTTCCAGAAACCACATTTTCTTTTGCAGAGTTGTTTTCATGGCACATCTCCAAGAGGCCGTGCTCTGCTACCTGCCCAGCTGAGCAGAGATTGACAGTTTTTCACAGGGTTTTTATCACAGGGTTGTTATCACAGGGGTTTTTCACCCTGGTCAGAGTCACAGCAGAAATTGTGATCAGGGAGGCGGATTTTACTTCTCCTTCATGCCCAAAGGCAGAAGTGGAAAGACGCAAAAAAGTGGATTAAGTACCATATTAGCCATTTTCAGCTCTCAAAAATAATTTTGTTCATTAGATTCAGTTCCAGTTCTGGAGGAATATTCACACTGACAGTCTGGGAGACTTCCTATTTTTCTCTGCCAGTGTCTGAATTTCCTGAAATGATGGTACATCTGACTGTGCCCTTTGTGGCAAAATGGGCTGATAAGAACCATGCAAGATATTTGAGATACCAGAGATCTTCTCCTAAATGACAGCAATTCAAGTGAATCGAAAGAGAAAGCACAAAATTCAGGCCATCACTTCATATAAAAAAAATTCAAAGAGATGAATTAAATCCTGTGGGAGCACTTAAAATTCAATCAGGGAAAATTATTGGCTGTGGAAGTGTGGCATGTAATATAAAATCAACCCTTTTTTTCCCCTTGGTTGTTTTTTTAAATTTTTGTGGGCTTTTTTTTGCTCTCCTTGCATTTTGAACAATTTTTCTTTTCTGATCTCAAGTTGGTGAAATTGTTTCACACTTTCCAGCTTTCACACCCCATCTCAGAATTTATTTATTTGTTTATTTGTTTGTTTGTTTACTAACTTACTTACTTACTTACTTTTAACAAAAGCCTAACTGCTCCTGACATTATTTTTCCTCATGGCAGTAGCACAAAGCCAGGCAAGGGGTGCAGAACTCTGGATTCAATGTGGTGCACGTGGCATCACCGATCCTTTTTTTTCACTTTAGGTGGTTCTTCCCCGGTGTGAGTCTCCCATTCATTTTAAAACCGTTCCCTGAGCAATCACAAAGTTTTTAAGGCTGGTTTTAGGTCTCTGTGGAGTCAAAATTTTAATTCTGAACCCCCAAAGCCCCCGGCGCAACGAAGTCCTGGCCCATGGTGGGCCCCAAACCCAACAGTCCCATGTTAAGCTGCTGTTTGCTTGCATTGGATGGGTAAGACATGGAAAATAGGGAGAATAACCCCTGCCCTTGCCCTGCCAGCTGCTCACAGCTGGATAAATCCCACTAATGGAAAGAATTGGTTGTTTTGGGTGCTTGTCCTCAGGCATTTTAATAACCTGCAACAACACAAGGAGTCGAACGCTCTGSGAGGTCGTTCCTTCTGATGAGGAACCACAACTTCTCCCACCTCTTCACTTGCATTTTGCTGACCAAAATACGAACAGGGCTGAGTTTCAGGGGGTGGAAGCTCAGCATGCTCTGGAACTTGAGATCTTTTGCGGCATCTCAAAGTTAATGCCGAAATTCTTGGTCATTTTTTATTGTTCCCAATACGGTTTTGTGTTTGAAAGGAATTGTGTCAGAAATGTGGGTTTGAGCTGAAGTGGGAAAAGGAAGGGTTGTTTCTACTGAAAAGGCAGAGTTTTCAGTGAGAAATTAAAACTTCTCATCAAAAATGTTTACTTTGATCTGAAGCACATCTGAGGAGGAGCAGCTGAGGGAGCTGGGAAAAGGGCTCAGCCTGGAGAAAAGGAGGCTCAGGGGGGACCTTCTGGCTCTGCACAACTCCCCGAAAACAGATTGTAGCCAGTTGGGGTTGGGCTCTTCTCCCCGGAAAAAAGTGAAAGGACAGGAAGAGATGGCTTCAAGTTGCACCAGGAGAGGGTTAAATTGGATATTAGGAAAATTTTTTTCACAGAAAGGGTTATCAATCTTCAGAACAGGCTGCCCAGGCAATGGAATCACCATCCCTGGAAGGATTTAAAAGCCATGTGGATGGGGCACTTGGGGACATGGTTTAGGGGTGGCCCTGGCAGTGCTGGGTTAATGGTTGGACTTGATRACCTTAGAGGTCATTTCCAACTTCAGTGATTCAGTGATTCCAACTGAAACAGTGATGCCAGGCTGAAACAGAAAGCTGACCCCATTTCCAGCAGCAGTAACTCATAGCTCAGTGCACCCAGCTGGCCAACGTGTCCTGCAAGTTGTCACTTACACCATGGCCATCCTAAAAGGGCTCTAAACCAATGGATGATCCTCTGGGGCACCCTGGCACAGTCTCAGCCYGGCTTCATGGCCACGAGACGGTTACAGAGACCTTCCATTTGAGACAGGCCAGCGGTGGGAGGACTGGTTGAATCATTCCTATTGAGCCACCAAACTGGCCCTCAGCCTCTGCAAACCCCGCTGRTATCAGACTTTCCTCACAGCAGCTCTGAGCCAGGATGTGTTTGGCTCCCCATCAAAGTCCCGGGGCCAGCAGCTTTATCTGCAGAGCAGTCGCTCCTCACAGCCYCGACGGCTTCTCTGCTGCAGAGCCTCTCACGGCCTGAGTGGATCAAACAGGCCAAGGCGGTGTTATCCATGTGTTTCTTGTGGGGTGATGGACTCAGAGACAGGAAGAGCCCCTTTCATCCTGAGATGGCAACTCCTGCTGGCTCGGGCAGAGAGAGCTTTTCTTCTGGCTCATTTTTAGTGTGCGGTGCTCTCAGCGCCTGTTTTGGGATAAGAGGTGATAAAGTATTTTTTCAGCATACAAACCCTTTTTGTCCTTGCTGTATTTGCTCTTTTTAATTTCATTTATTTTCACTTACGTCAGTTGCTTCAAGATCAAAACTCCATTTTCATTTTCTGGAGTACACAGCCACTCTGGGCTTGACGATATTTACACATTTGCTCCTGTTTTTCCAAGCATGAGTGTGATCACTGCATTATTCCCCTTTCAAGAGAACCAGGAGGGTGTGTGTGGATCACAGGCTGGTTGTGGACACCTCGCAGGAGGCACATGACCCAAACCCTTTCATGTCAGAGCAGAAGTGTGATAACAACTTTCTCAAGGAGGCAGACGGAGTTTGGGTGCATTGCTAATTCGAGCTGCCTCAAGGGGAAGCCCCCAACCGTGCCAGCTATTTTCAGACTTCAAAGCATTCTCCCTTGTGACTGATCTTCTCCTTTCCCCATCCTGGGAGAGAGGCTGTGCTGGAACCTCTCATGGATCTCTGATTTCGTTCTCAAAAGCCTGAAGGGAGCTGCTCAGGGCTCTTCTTTCCAAAGCTGCCTTTCCTCCCACGCTCACCCTTTCTCCTCYCTAACGAATTGCCACCGGAGCAGCAGCCAGCCTTGCACAGACACGAACCCAAGTTGCCCCAGAGACACTGTTATCTTGCCGTGACAAAGGGCCAGTCTGGCTCTCTTGCTGGTGGCATTATTTGAAAAGGTCACCCAGAGACAGTGGCTTGACAGGCTGTTTTGAAAAATGCTAATAATAGGCTGTCCATCGCTCTCACTGCATTAATTAGGCTGAGCACAAGCTGAAGCCTTTCTGCAGCACAGTTCCCATTGTCTTTTTCTTTTTCTTTTTCTTTTTCTTTTTCTTTTTCTTTTTCTTTTTCTTTTTCTTTTT
>RAHM01000252.1:964259-1155214 GCA_003713295.1 Parotia lawesii
CTCCTTCTCCTTCTCCTTCTCCTTCTCCTTTCTCTCCTCCTCCTTTCTTTTTCTTTTTCACCACGGTGTTTTGGTTTGATTTCTGTGACCCTGTGCATGTGCTGGTCTTTTTTATAAAGTTAGATCTGGCCCAAAATAGCTGCTCTTTTCTGCTTCAGCAGCTCCGAGCATGCAGAGCACAGGGGAAGGGTTGCACAACTTCCCCGAGAGCAACCCCAGCACCTCTCGGCTGTGCAAACCAAGAGATTCAGCCCCAGCCCACAGGGATCTGCCCCGGGCTGTGTCAAAGGATTRCACATGGACAAGGCTCATAAAAAGGAGAGAGAGGGACTTTTTGTATAGTGACAGGTAGTGACAGGACAAGGGTCAGCAGTTTTAAACTGTTACAGGGCAGGTTTGGGTTAGATGTGAGGAAGAAATTGTTCCCTGTGAGGGTGGTGAGACCCTGGCACAGGTTGCCCAGAGAAGTTGTGGCTTCCCCACCACTGGGAGTGTCCAAGGCCAGGTTGGATGAGGCTTGGAACARCCTGGGATAGTGGAAAATGGGTTAATGGAAAATGTCCCTGYCCATGGCAGGGGGGTGGAACAAGATGATCTTTAAAGTCCCTTCCAACCCAAACCATTCCATGATTCATTCTATGATCTGCAAGGAATCGTGTGCAAGAGGGAGGGATGGCAAGATACYGGATGAGCCCAGAGCACAGGCCACAGACCATGAGCCCAGGGAGAGCTAAATTCTAGAAAAGGCCTCAAACAACAGAAACTGAAATGACTTTACACTTTTTTCAATCAAAAACCCCACGTCATTTCGAGTCAAATTCCACGGCCACCCTGCAAAACGTTGCTAGGGCAGTTTTCATTTGTCACAGTGTAAAACTCAGGCTGAACTCTGAGTGGTTATTTATGACCCTTCTAATTCCACACAAACCCCTTTTTCTTGTTGACACTCTGGGTTTTGTGAATGGGGGGGGGGGGAGTGGTTCTGCAGTGTTTAAAAATACATGCACAGGAAATGCTTTGTTGAATCAGTGTTAATCCCTGAGCAGAGGTTGTGGTGAGCAGGAAAGCTGGGTTGGTGGAAAGGCTGGATTTGGGAGTGAGAGGGTGACAGAGCCCCATGTTTAGGGGCTGAAATGCCCCACCATACACCCGGGTTTGCATCAAGCCACTCAGGGAACAGGCTGGATTCAAAGGAGTTAATTCTTCTTTCAGAGCACTTGTTTGTGGTTGCACTGTACGATTTTCCTGCCTCAAGTGACCGTGACCTAGAGCTGGTCAAGGGGGAGAAACTCCAGGTCCTCTCCAAGTAAGTGACCTGCTGCCAGAAGGAAGTTCAAAGAKGAGCACGGGGAGGCTGGGAAAGGGGAGACCTTGGGGTCAGCCACCACTTTGCAGCTGACCAGAGCTGAGCCTGTGCCTTGGCTCTGCTTCAGAGCGTGGCTGTGGGTGCCCTCTCCTCTCTGCACGGTGACACTTCCGTGGGTCACAGATACTCTGGGGCTGGGTATTGTCCCTGCCTGGGGACAGGGAAGGTTCTGGGACCTTCTTTGCTGTTAGGGCCTGTGGGTGCAGCAGTAGCATAAATAACAACAAGAGAAAAAACCAGCTCCTGTCCTGTGTTTGTGCTGATTGTGCTTCTGCAAAGGATGTGGGTTGGGTGTAGTCAGAGGAAAGGACAGAACTGAGCCAGAGACTTGTGAGGTTTCATTTCAACTTCTCAAACTCACCACAGAAGAGGCTCAGTCCATAACAGGGCAGAGGTGGGCTTGGGGCCCCCAGACCCTGTAGGGTTGCTCAATCCTTGGCTGCTCTGTGAGGTGGCCTCAAGAGGTGACGTTTCTCACCCAGATGCCGTAGACTGGGACCTGTGGGACAGGGAGATGGAGAACCCCCGYCTGGGGATGGCTTTGGGTCACGGCTGGTGGCTCAGTCAGCATTGGGACAGTAAGGTGGGGTGTCTGGAAGACAAAGGAAKGAGCAAAAAGGACCCTCAATGCCCTGTTCAAGAGACAAAATGAACCCCATGACCCAGATTCCCCTCCTCTCACTTGAGGTGTGTGGCAAAGGCTTGGGTCCGTGGTCGCTCCGCATTCATGGAAAGAGCCTGACACCTCCACAAGTCCCTGAAACACCAACAGCCTCCAGCCTGGTTTCAGTCCCAGGGAATCCAGAGGGAGCTGCAGAGTGCATAAAGCAATCCTAGTCCATCTGCAGTGCTCAAACTCCACAATCCACGTCCTCACAGCCTCAGCTTGTCACAAAACCCCCTCTGGGCACTCACACCTTTTCCTCTGCTCCCTTTGCAGCGAGGGCGATTGGTGGCTGGCGAAGTCCCTCAGCACTGGGAGGAAAGGATACATCCCCAGTAACTTCGTGGCACAAGTGGACAGTTTGGAAGAGGAAAAGTAAGTGGGAAAGCTTTTGAGTGGTGAACATGGATGCAGTGCCCTGGATCTCAACAAGCTCCAGGATGAGCTTTATTGATGGCAGGAAGATGTCACTGCTACAACGCTGCCCAAAAGCTCAGGGCAAGTTTTTCAGCATCATATTGGGGTGAAAAGGGAGGATGAGGTTGTTATGGGAAAGTAGGAAAAGGTTCTTGTCCCACCCACTGTGGAAAACAAGGATTTGGGGGGGACAACAGAAAGGTTATGGTGACAGTGCCAGGGACCATCCTCTGGTCCCACTGGGCCAGTCCACCCACACAAATGGTGTTAAACCTCTTCACCCTCCAAAAGGGTTCCCGTATGTAAACTGGGAATCTCTGGATGGGGTGCATTGATCCAGGTCTTGGATGTGCCAAGGACCACACCAACAATTTAACAGGAAAACTGAGTGCCAGTGCCCAGACCCACAGGGCTGCTTTTTTAACAAGCCCAGATGCAGCCTCTCTGCAAGGAAGATGGAATGAAAGACTGGAGCCAAAAGAGTTTATTTTGCCTATAATACAAACAGAAGGAGAATTTTTTTCCACGAGTTATCTTCCTCTATGGCATTCGGCCCTAAATGATCAGTCCTGCTTTCAATCTCTCTTGGAGGGACCCAACCATCACTGARTTCAGCAAATATTTAGCAGCACACAGAAATGTGGCTGAGACATAAAAGCTCTTTGTATCCAAAGCCTGAACTTCTCCCTTGTATGGGATCCTGCACATCCCATCTACTCCCTGTGCTGTCTGGATTTCCAGGCTGTGAAACAAGCCCGAAGTGACCCAAATCTGGTGTTAATCTACCCAAAACAGTCTATTACTGCCACTTTCCAGCAGATAAAAAACTATTTGCTGATAAAAACAACCCTCAGTTTTACAGTGAAATGATAAAAAAAAAGAACTAACTGGAAAGAATTCCATTTTTGTAGAGTTTTTCCTTTTCCAGCTATGATTTTGCCTTTTYTCTCCCTCAGGTGGTATTTTAGAACACTGAGCAGAAAAGATGCTGAACGGCTGCTGTTGTCTTCTGGGAACAAAGTTGGCTCTTTCCTTGTCCGGGAGAGCGAAACCACCAAAGGTGAGATCTGTGGAGCACAGGTAACTCCTCTTTGTTGCCCAGGGTTGGAAAACCTTCAGCAGGGCTCTAGGAGCGAGCTGGGGGCTTGGAGGGCAAAGATTTGCTTGTGATGCCACTGAGATGTGCAGTTCTGGCTGTGGTGAGAGTGGCTCTTCCACCAGAGTTCATGACAGAGACACAGGAACACAAATAAGCAGATTTTCTAAAACAGTTATGGGTTTTTCTTTTTCTTTTCTTCCCAAGGAAATGTCTCTTCTTTTTTTTTTTTTTTTTTGAGATATTTCTATTCACTCCTCTTGAAGGAGTATTTCTCTGGTTTTCAACAGAAACTTGCAGAAATTTGGAAAAAGTTCTTTTCCCAGGGGAAATATGTTTTTTCTGATAGCAAGGGGAATTCATACAAACCAGAACTTTCGGAAGGGGACTGTCTGGAGCAGGATAGATGGATTTCATCCACTTTCTTTCCCTGTGAACATGACTTTTGAAGAAATGATCCAGTGAGGATGGAAAGGGCACAGCATTGTGGCCACTCCTCTTGGATACTGGGTATAGTTATTAACCACAATATTTAACCATGTAATTTCAATTTCTTTGTTCTGTGCTATTAATTCATAGAGTTTGGAAGTTAGTTTAGGTTGTCCCATGGGAATTCCATATTGTTTCTTTCCTACATTTTTCTCCTTGTTTCCTCTGGGCCATCATGTGTGTTTACAGCATGGAGGAAATGATGCTCATGGTGGTCCCATGGTTCTGCTCTTAACCAGAGCCAGGGAGTAGATCAGGATCTGCTTTCATCAGTCTTGTTGTCATTTGGTTCCTTTCCTTTCAAATGGATGCAGGAGTCTTTCCTTGACAAACAGAAAAAGGTGCTTTGYGTCTTCCCAGTAGAATCAAGGAATTGTTGAGGTTGGAAAACCTCTAAGATCATGATGTCTGACCATGACTTGATCGGTAGAGAGTTGGAGCATCCATCTGAAATCATATGGAACATTCTTTTCCTTGACTAGTTTCCCAAATACTTCCAAAGGCCCAGGCCGAACAGTAAGAGAGGGAACAGACAGTCTGAATCCTCCATCCTACACCTGGCTCTTGCCTYCTGTAGCTTCTCCTTCTTCCTTTCCTGTCTCTTTGTTCTCCTATTCACAAGGGAGGTCTCCAAGGCAGCATCTGCTCCTTCCACCATGGAAGCATTCCTTCCACCATTGCCGGAAAATTAAATAGTGCCAGGCTCTGGATGCAGCAGCTGGAATCTCATCCTCCTGTAAATGTCTCCCTCAGCCCTCAGGCAGTGTGGCTGTGTCAGACTTTAGCCCCCTACTTTGAATTTCCCCCTCTGCCCCGTGCCTGGGCTCACCTCCCCACACCCCTGCTGAGCTGATGGCAAGCAGGAGCAGCTTTCAGAATTTTTAGGGATTTGCAGCTTTCAGAAGTTTTAGGGAGCATTCAGTTCAGGAAACATTTAAAAGATTTGTTCCTAAGCATTTCACTTTATAAGTCACTTTTTCTGCTGTATCTGATTTTCCCTGCTACCTTTGTGGTGCCTTTGCAATGATCAGGCTTGGACTTGTCACCAAGTGCTGCTCTTCTGTTTATCCCATTCCCACTCTCCCTCTGTTTGCTGGGATATTTGGGGAACTCGTGTGATTGTTTGTTGCACCCAGGAAGAGCAGGGAGCAACACAGAGCAAATACTCGTATGCTGTGTCTGAAGCTCTGTCCACGCGTGATCCTGGTCTTTGTGACATCTCTAGATGCCACACATGCATGGGATCAGACCTTTCCCTACACTTGTTCAGGACAATCGTCCCCAGCTTCTGCAATTATCTGGAGTTTGGGTGGTTCTTGGTCACACAGGGCCTGAGCAGAGGTGGTGGAGTCCTGAAATCCAAGGAGAAATCACCAGATCCTTAATGCCCTATCTGCTGTCAAGAAGGATGAGGTGTGGGATATTCTGCATTAGCAGATGTGGTGGGTTCCACTCCATGGAAGCCCCATGTGAGTCCCAAATGCTCAGAGATCAGGTTCTGCTCTGAAATGTGTCCCTGCCTTGTGCCTTTTCTGATATTTGGTATAAAATATGGGTGTTCTTCCTTCGAACACCTCGTCCTCTGAATCATCCTGTGTGCCCAGCTGCTACCTGAGCACCCCGTGCTTTGGGCTGCCTGAATGACCATGTTTGACCCATCCTAGCYACAGCTTCCTCCTCCCTAAAGAGAAGGGGAAAAGACAAAGCCTTGYATCTCCAAATGTGCCACGGAGCTGAATTCCCTGATGTAAAGCACCCTGTGGCCCACCAGGAGATGTCCAGAGCAATGCCATGGAGCTAACCCTGCCCTTAAAGCACAGCGGTTTTTTCCTGTTTTCCTTCCCCATGACRTGTGTATTCGTTCACTTTGCACATCACCACCAAAATTTGGCCATCAGGGACAAGCACTGGGCTGAGCTAATCCCCATTAGTGACTTAAACTGGGAGGTGGTTGTCTCATACCGGGATGTCTCAGGCACAGCGGGATGGGTTCTGCACCCTGACCAAGAGCAGCACCTATTTCCAGCCCATCCTGAGCAGAGTCTCCTTTTCCTCATGGTTTGAGATGCAGAAACTCTGCAAATCTTCAGAGCCAACATTTCCCAGAGTCCACAAAACRCACATCCAGCATCCTGGGAAGATGGGAATATGGGGACAAGTGTGGGAAGCAGGCCGGCAGTGAAATCATCRGCGGAGCACTGTCCTTGCTGAAGCTGCTGCAAATAAACAAAGTCCCCCTGAAGTAATAATCATTCCAAAAGCTGCAGGAACACATTCTCCCAGCTGTGCYGAGCCACAGGCTCCCGGCTCCCAGCACGATTCCTGCGTCTCTGCTCCTGGCAGGAGGGACCTCGCTGAGCTCAGCCTCTGCATCCAGCTGAGCTCCTGCGCTTCCCATCGGGAAGGATTTAAGGGGCTGCTGAGAGCTATGGGAGCAGGAAATGGACTAAACCATATCCCCAAGTGCCACCTCTACATGGCTTTTAAACCCTGCCAGAGAYGGGGACTCCACCACTGCCCTGGGATGCTGTGCCGGGGCTGGTCAACATTTTGATGGAGAGATTGTTCCATAAATTTTGTACTCCGGACTCTTTACCCAGGTCTGTGCCAGGATGTGGTGCAGGACTGCAGGACAGGTGAATGTCCCTCGTGGCTGAGGAGCAAGAATTCCTTTTGTCTATCCTGGGTGTATCATTGGGGGAATTAGGAATCCACGTAATGATCTTCATTTGCTTCTGTCACTGGGAGCAGGGACCAGGTTGGATGGGGCTTGGAACAAACTGGTTTAGTGGAAGGTGTTTCTGTCCATGGCAGGGGGTGGAACAGGATGAATTTTAAGGACCCTTCCAACCCAAACCATTCTGTGATTTTGTGAGGGAAGAGTTGAATCTTTCCAGCCTTGGTGCTTTGCCTCTGCACAGCAGCTCCCAAGGGAGCAGTAACCGGCCATGGAGAAAGACAGGGAAGCTCCACCACACTCCCTGCAGCAAATTAACTGTGACTGGGGGTGAAATTCAGTCATTAGCTTAATGACAGGGTAAGAATTAACACTGGTAGTAGGCAGCTGAGAGAGTGGCCCTGTCTCTGTTTGAAAGGTGCAGGAGAGTTTGAAGGGTTGGTGGGGCCTGGAAAGGAGAACCTGCAGGAGAGGAAGCATTTTGGGTGCAACCACACTGGCAAACAGGGCAGGTCTCCTCTTCCCTGCTGATTCTCAGCCCCCAGACATTCCCTGGCAGACGTGTTCATCATCAATTCCTGGATTTCCTTCTGCAGGGTTGTTTGGCCTCAGTGCAGCTGCCTTCACACCACATTTGGCTCCTTCCTCAAGCAGGCCTTGCCCTGTAAAAATCCCACACAAACCCTAAGCCGTGTCCCAGGCACACCAAGCACCCTCTTGGTCTTGTGCCACATGAGCCCAACTCTCTTGGGCTGCAGTCTGGCCTGGGCAATATTTCAGTCTCTTTGAAACTGGAACAACATCATCACCCCTCAACAGCAATAATGGAAGTTAAWAATAGTAATAATAGTAATAATAGTAATAATAGTAGTAATAATAATAGTAGTAATAATAATAATAATAATAATAATAAAAAATAGGTGTTGTCATCATTGTCATATTCTTCTTCATAGAATCACAGAATCATTTAGCTTGAAAAAGATGTCATAAGATTTTCAAGCCCAACCTTTGGCCTTGATGTTTATTATCATTATTTTGGAGCTTAGGGCCACACGGGTCCCACAGAGGAGCCAGAGGAGCCATTCCTTTGCCTTCCCTTGAGGTTTTATTGCCCCGTTGAAGGTGTTTCAGGGCTGTTTCTCAGTTGTTCAGCTGCAAGACTGATCAAACCAAAAGGGCTTCTCAATTTGTCTTCTGCCTGACGTTCAAGGTGAAGGCAAGAGAAACAGGAGAGCTTCCTCTGCTGAGGAGACCACCACGTCAAATTTGAGGTCCCTGGCCCTGCATTTAAACCACCAGGTTTTTCCATGAGCTTTACACCACCAGATCTGGTCTCTGCAGGAAGGGAGTCCCCTCAAAATGATTGCTGGCACTTGGAAAAACTTTAGACTCTTCCAAACTCTGCTTGTAAAGATTTATGATCACTTCAACAGAGCAAATGTCCACAGAGGTGGGGGTTTTTTGCTGCTTTTTATAAATGCAAATGGTTTTCAGGCATGGTGTAAGGAAAACCGCTGGTGCTGGGATGGAGAAACACCAGCCAGTGAGGATTTTATAAACTTTCCCCTCACATGCAGGATTAGGGTTTCAGAGTTGCTGTGGATGGCCCTGCATCTTTTAATGTTCCTGCATGAACAGACACACACTTTTAAACATGTACAGCCTTGCCTTTTCATTAAAAAAACATCCAAAATGGGCAGTTTATCAGCCCAGGTGACATATTAGACTTAGAAAAGCCCAGCAGGCTTGTAACAACTCACTCCAGAAATATGATCCAGACAAAGGGGAAAAACCCCCACTGCTGAGCTGCGTTGAATCGCACTGACGCAGGCTGGAAGTTCTGCTCTGCAGCAACACCTAGTGATGCTTTTGTGCACTGAAAACCAGCCTCGGGTTAGATTCTCATGGAGGGAATAGGAGGTTGGAGTGCTGGATGGCTGAGCAGCTGCCTGGAAACCCAAAAGGGACAAGATTCCGGATGGGAATCTCTGGGCCTGGTTTAGCCACAGTCACAAGTTTATGGCTGAACAAGACAAATCTCCTGAACTCCCCTTCTGTACCTCCCAGCTGAACCACTGACCTTGGCACAAAGGTTTCATAATGTTTAATTGAGAGGAAAATGGCTTTAAATGGCTTTAAATTGAAAGAGAGCAGGTTTAGATTGGATGTTAGGAAGAAATTCTTTCCTGTGAGGGTGGGGAGGCCCTGGCCAAGGTTGCCCAGAGAAGCTGTGGCTACCCCTGGATCCCTGGAAGCGTCCTCCAAGGCCAGGTTGGACGGGGCTTGGAGCACTCTGGGCTAGTGGAAGGTGTTCCTGCCCATGGCAGGGGTGGAATGGGATGAAATTTAAGGTCCTTTCCAACCCAAACCGTTCTGATTTTGTGGTGCTGAGGTTGACAGAGCTCAGATGGGAATACAGAGCTGCGGAAAGACCATCCCGGCCTAAGGAACTCTGACTGCCCTGCCTGGGGAGGTGCTGCTGCTTCCCACAGTGCTTCCATGGGGCTGTTGGCCACAGCACAGGCAGGTCTTACTCTGGGAAGCCTGGACAGCATCAATTAAGCTCTGATGAATTTTCATCCTCTCCTCTCACCTCGGAGAGAGGGAAGCGTGTAGCTGCAAATTCTGGGGCACTTACCCTGGAAAGGCACCAGCCAGGGCTGGTTTGCAGCTGCAGGCAGCCAAGGGAAGAGGAGGCAGCTCTGGCTGGGGTGCAGTTTGTCCTCACAGCTCCTTCTGCTCCTTCTCCAGATGCCTATTCCCTGTCCGTGAGAGACACCAGCTCCGCTCACGGGGACATCATCAAACACTACAGGATCCGCTCCCTGGATGGTGGAGGGTACTACATCTCCCCCAGGGTGACTTTCTCCAGCCTGCCAGAGCTCATCCATCATTACAGCCGTAAGTTGTTTGGATTTGTGTCCTGGAAGAGAGAGGGAGGATGGACTTGGGAGACACCACAGCTGCTCCAGCTGCTTTCATGGGCCAGGTGTGATCCTACAACCAGAGCCCATGTCCTGGTTTCCATCCTAGGGAATTGCAAGGGTGAGCTCTGCCCACAGCCCTAAAGTCAGGGAGTGTCTCCCATCAGGAAAGGAAAGAGATGAATGCTGTTGGGATATGCAGGAGGGATGCTTGGGAAGCAGGGTTTGGAATAACTGGGCAGGATAATTTGCTCCTCTATTGCCCTTTGAGCTTTTTCCTTTGATTGGGACCATTCTGGATGCCTTGATCCCCGTGGCTGAAACTTTTCATGGAATCACAGAATTATTAAGGTTGGAAAAGCCCTCTAAGACCACGGAGTCCGAGGCARAGCCAAGGCCACCACTACCYCATGTCCCCAAGYGCCACATCCACACAGCTTTTAAATCCCTCCAGGGCTGGGGACTCCACTCCTGCCCTGTGTGGTTGTGGAGGTTCCCATGGGCTGATTTTTCCCAGCATGTGTGGATGGATGGAGGAGGTTTTCTCTGCCACCCCACTGAGCTGTCCTGTGCTTTGTCCTTGTACAGAGAAAGGGGACGGGCTGTGCCAGCGCCTCACAGCTCCCTGCACATCCCTGGTTCCCCAGAGACCCTGGGCTCAGGACGAGTGGGAGATCCCTCGGGATGCCCTGAAGCTGGTGAAGAAGCTGGGCAGCGGGCAGTTTGGGGAAGTGTGGATGGGTAAGTGGAATTCCCCCCATTCAGGACATAAAGACATAAAGAGAGGAGGTGGAAAGCCCTTTTTTTTTTTCCCCTAAGGCAAGACTGTTCTGGGAGTGGGGATCCTTAAGGATGAACACATATTTACGGGCACACACACAGCAGTAGCTGCAGGATTCCTGGGAAGGACCGGGCAGTTTGTGATTTCGCAGATCAGTGGCTGAGCAAGGGTTTCACAGGGKGTGGGTGTTGAAGGCACTATTTATTCATCTCTTGGGATGTGCTCTCATTCCTCCTGAGAGTCCTGGGCACAGCTGTAGGATCCTAAGTCACACCCAGCAGGGTACATGGRGGACATTTTCCACCTTTTTCTGCTTCCCTGTTCCACTTTATACCCCAGATCTCAATCCCTGATGCCTTCCTGCCCACTGCTAATCAGCGGGAGAGGAAGTGGGGGGAGCTCAGCTTCCTCTGCCGCCCTCTTTGCGGTTGCTGGTTGCCTTGGAAATCGAGATTGTGGACAGGACCAGGCTGAGTTCATGTCCTGGCTGCACAGTCCCGCCTTTTTTTGGATGGCATTTGGGTGATTTGAGAGCCCAGCTGGTGAGAGGCCSCAGGGGTTTCACCCAGAAAGGGGTTGGGAGGGTTGTGTGAGGATGGGCTCATTGCAGGGCCGAYCCCTGATGCAGCCTCATGGATGGACAGCTGCTGTGACACGAGTGTCCCTTCTCCTCTCACTCCTGCTGGCACTGGCATTTACCATGTGGTTCTTCATGAGGGATTCAAGCTGTTCCTGTGGGTTTCTGCTCCATGAGCTCTTCTCCTCCTTATTGCACAACCCAACAGTGCCTGCAGAGAGCCCCAAATCCCTCAAAGCATCGTTCTCTCTCTGCAGGCTACTACAAGAACAACATCAAAGTGGCTGTGAAGACCATGAAGGAGGGCAGCATGGATCCTGACGCCTTCCTGGCAGAGGCAAACCTGATGAAGAAGCTCCAGCACAACAAACTGGTCCGGTTGTACGCCGTGGTCACCAAGCAGCCCATCTACATTGTGACAGAGTACATGGCCAATGGTAAAACCCTCCTGGAGCTCTTTGCTGGGCTTCTGCAAAACCAGTTTGGTGAACTGGCTGGTGCTCCCATGCAGAATGGRGGTGGGGAGGAGGGGGTTGTACCAAATCTGCAAGAAAGTGACCCAAAAGTTTGATTCTAATACAGAAAGAGGCTTTCTGGGCGATGGAAAAAAAGATGGTGGTGCCGCATTTGAAAAGTATTAAAAGTTCTCCTCTCCACTGTTCTCACTGGAAGTTTGGTTCAGGTTTTTACTCCCCTCATGGTAAAATTGTCCTTTCTTTTGCCCCTCTTGTTTATAACAGTTTAAATGATGAATGCCCAGCAGTTTGCAACTGATCTGTATGAAACAGAGGGGAATTTGGGCTGTTTGGGAGCTTTCCTAAAGGAAGATGCTCCAGTGGACACCCATTCTGGTTCCTCGGATTTTCTCTAGGGTGGAGGCAGATTTGTTGCCTATGTTCAGAGAAGCACCAGGGAAAACAAATTTACAGATTATTCGGAAGAGTTACAGCAGTCCCTCCTCTCCTGCAGGGTGTTTGCTGGATTTCCTGAAGACAGAAGAAGGAAGCCAACTGAACCTCCCCAAACTCATTGACATCTCTGCTCAGGTCAGTGAACAGTCACTGGGAAAAGGATCCAGGGTTTGTTATTGCCTCAGTGGAATTCCTGCAAGTCTGAAGTCAGTCAGAGCAAAGATGTCCTGCAGAAAAACAGCTCCTCCTGGTGTGTTCTCTGAGCGATTCTCCTCATCCCTCTCGTGTCCCTGTGCATGTCAGCTCTGTCCTTAGGGCAGCCTCTGATAGCTTAGTGCAGGGCTAGAGATCCAGAGTTTGGGGTTTTTTGGGGGGTGGTTGAGTTTATTTTGGTCCGATTTTATTTATTTTGCTTTTCTGCCTTGCTGAGCAGGAAAAAAAGTTTCTTTTTCTTTTTACCAAAAAAGAAGAAAAAGCTCAAAAAAGAGACTCCCAGTGCAGGACCAGCAGTTCTGCCCCTCTGATGATGAGGCACAAAAGATGTTCTGACCCTCAAATCTGGGAATATTGCTCTTTATGAAGACAAACTTTTAACTTTCAAGTTAAAAAGCTGCAAATCTTAACAGCTGCAGCTGCACTGTCACGTTTTAGTCCCGAAGTGCCTCTAAACACAAATAGGGCAAAATTAGGGAAACCACATGAAGAATGAGAATGGCAAAATCACTGCACTTTGGTCCCAGCCAGCTGCTGACAGAATTTGGCTCACCCAGAGCAGAGTTAGGCTAATTAGGAAATATTGGGAAAGCAAAAACTGAAGCATCAGGCTGAATAAAGCTGAATAAAGGCGTGGGATTTATCCACAACATCACTCAGCCTCTCTTGGCAAAGTGGGCCTGAGGAAAAAAATGTGTAAAGATTCGCTGGTTCCAGCCATTAAATAGAGTTACTTTTTAATGAATTAACAACTGGAGAATCTTAATATTTGAGGAAATGTTTTATGATAGTGACAGACTTTCCTTCTTGCTTTAGCCAGGATGAAAAAGTTTAAATACTTTAAACTTTTTTAATTACTTTTAACTTCTGTCATTTTTACTTTGAACCATCCGTAGGGGCGCAGAGGAACCTCTTTCTGTTCCTTCCCTCTTCACTACTGATAAATTTTGTGTTTCTGCAGCTTCATCATTGTTGTCTGTGAGATGTTATGGAGACAAATGCACCCTCCCTGTTTAGTGTCTTTGACTTAATTACTTCCCTCCTTCCCTTGTCTCTTGAAATCCCTACTTCCCTCCCTCCATCTTTCATTGTTTCAGCCCCTCTCTTGAAAATTATAGCCTGTGGTTTGTTTTAAATTCCTGAGGGTAAGGAAAATGATCCCAATTAATCCATATTACAGAGCCCTTGGGTTTAGTGGGAGCATTCCCCAGAAATTGCCTTGATGCATTTCTGTGCAGGAGGAAATTCCTGCAGCCAGAGCAATCTGTGTGTGACTCAGAGCAAAGATTTTGGCCAACGTTACAGAATTATGGAGTCACAGAATGGTTTGGGTTGGAAGGGACCTGAAAAATCATCCCGTTCCAACCCCCTGCCATGGGCAGGGACACCTTCCACTAGCCCAGGGTGCTCCAAGCCCTGSCCAGCCTGGCCTTGGACACTTCCAGGGATCCAGGGGTAGCCACAGCTTCCGTGGGCACCCTGCACCCACACACCAGGACCAGGACAATTGAACACAGACCAAAYCCCCTCACCCCAATGATGCCAAACCCACAGAAGTCACCCTCAGCACGGGGTAGGAAGGATTTTACCCATCCCTGAGGGATTGGTGTCAATCGGAAGAACAACTTCCAACCTTCCCTCTCCCACCCCAGCACCACCTCCCCAGGACAGGGGCTCAAACATTCCCTGGGTATCTCTGGGAGGAGCAGCAGGAGGAAAGGGCAGTCTACTGAGCTATTTTGCAATCTGTTTATCTGTGGTGTTGGGGTGACATCACAGCCCAACAGGCRCCCAACCCTCTCGAGCGCAATTTTTGATCCAATGACATCCGTGGGAGTTAAAATTAGAACAGTCTGGGCCCATGCACTCGATCCTGTGGTCAGTCTTGAGGGTAAATGCTTGAAAACACTCTGGGCTGGAAGGGGCCAAGCACCAGGCCCTATCTCATTAACATCAGGACAGGAAATTACATCAATTCTTCCATTTTCCACTGCAGAAAGCAGCCCTTGCACTAGAGGGGTGTTGACACAAGTTAGAAATGCAGCACTGGAAAGTACGTGTGAGTATCCTGTTTGAAACCACATGTGAGTTCCGAGGCTCATGAGAATCTGCATGGAGTGGAAAATTGCTCAGCCCTCACCCACAGGCACCTAAAAGCTTTAATGAGTGCTACCCAGTGCTGGCCAGGGCTGCACAGACCCACTCACCTTCCCAATAAATGCCCAATCCAAGTCTGAGACTCAGCCTGGCAATCTCTGTCTTCTATCAATCCCCCTTTTCAACCCCCAGCACTCATCAATGAAATATTGCTGTGGTCATTGATAGAGGCTCATCACACACCAGGTACCCAAATAAGATTTTAGGAATAATTTCTTCCCTGTGAGGGTGGGGAGGCCCTGGCACAGGTTGCCCAGAGAAGCTGTGGCTGCCCCTGGATCCCTGGAAGTGTCCAAGGCCAGGCTGAATGGGGCTTGGATCAGTCTGGGACAGTGGAAGATGTCGCAGACCATGGCAGGGGGTGTAATGAGATCTTTAAAGTCCCTTCCAACCATTCCATGATTCTATGATTTGCTAGTTTGGTTTTTTTGTGGGTCTTTTTCCTTTTCTTAATTCACAATTTAACCTGGATTGTTTATGACTAAAATCCTCACTGGAGAGGAGAGACTTGTGGCAGAAACTGGGAATCCAGTGATGTGGTTTCAGCTCTCGCTGCAGACACAACTCAGRGCTGTGACTTTTGAGCAAAACAGAGAGTGGCACTTCTGTTCTGCTTCACTTGGCTGCTCAGGCTGGTGAAACTGAATATCTGCACCTGTACAAGGGCAATATCAATTTATTTACCTGTCTGCTGATCCACCTGTCCATCCATCCATCCATGGGGAACGTAGGCACATCCACGATCAGGGAGAGATACCAGCAACCCCGTACAAATGCTTTGTAAAGGTGGGTGGAAAACAGCTGAGATAAAATGGGGAGGTGATGATGCCTTGAGAGGCCACCTAAAAACAGAGACTAGAGAAGAATAAGGGAATAAAAGTAGGTATTTATTTGAAGGGCCTTCAAAGGTACCCCTGGGGAGCCAGAGGCTATTGCCAAGATGGATCCCAAGATGGATGACAGGTCACGAATTCTTCCCATTTTATAGGTTTGGTTCATTTGCACATCAGGATTAATTCTCCAATTAAAGCTTCAGTTTAATGATGTAGTTTCCCCTCTGCTTGCCCCCCTTTAGAGGCTCTTTGGTTTACACTTTTTGGGCCTAGGTCGGTCTGGGTATCCTTGGAGAGCAGGCCCGGAGAGGCTTTGTTATGTCTGCCCAGCACAAGAGAGCAGAAATTGACAGGCTACAGGAAACTTCAGAGTTACACACTAGGCAGTACAGGATTTGAAAAATATGAAAGTTAAAACCTAAGGCATCAGTGATGATGAAGAAAGGCTCTTCCTCCCCTCACAGGTGGCAGAGGGCATGGCCTACATCGAGCGCATGAACTTCATCCACCGGGACCTGAGGGCTGCCAACATCCTCGTCTCGGAGACGCTCTGCTGCAAAATCGCTGATTTTGGGCTGGCCAGGCTCATCGAGGACGAGTACTTGGCACAGGAAGGTGGGTGTCCTGCCCAGCATTGCCCTCATCTCCCGCTCTCCTGCCCTCAGGAATGCCAGGACACAGGGCTGGGATCAGGCACAGGGCACCAGGGCCCACATGGCTGCTGCTGCCGGCGCCCAGGCAAGAGGCAGGGAAACAGAAACACCCAAAAATCCAGTCCTGGGAGAGGCAGCAGTGCTTGGGGACTATAAAACCAACTGAAAACTGCAGAGAGAAATGGGAAAAACCCCTTTTGGCTCTGTTTGGGGGAGTCCTGCTGGCCCTCCAGTTGTTTGCTGGAGAAATTTGGCCTCTGCTGATGAAAGCTGCTGCCTGTGCCCAGGTTTTCCCAGGGATTCAGTCCAGAGGGAAGGAAATAACAGAGTAACTCGGTCACTGCACTGCAGAGCGGAGCTGGAGGCACAAATCTGGGCCCAGCAGCAGCTTCCAGGTGTGCCAGGCAAACCAAGCCCTGAACACATCAGGTCTCTTCCACAGCAGAGGGACAACTTTAAAAACAATAAATCACAGAATCGTTTAGCTTGGAAAAGACTTCTGAGATCATCCCTGTATTGAGCCCTGACTCTGAGGTCAGGTATGAGATCAAATCATTCAGATTGCAAAGAGACTCTACAGAGCATCAGGAAAAGCAGCAGCAGTGGTTGAAATAACACAATTAAGTCGGGCCCAAATGGCACTGATCAGAAGATTTTCGAATTTTGGAAATCTGTCCTCCCCTAGAGTTGGGATGAGATAAAATTCCCCTTAAGACCTACTCTGAGGAAAGGAACTTTAATAGTTTCTGTGGGCTTTTTTAATAAGATAAGAAACATTTCTTTCAATTTCCTGTCCCCAAAACACTTTTTGATACAAATTATACCCATTTCAACGYGCAAAACAGAGTAGTAAAAGATCCCAAATGTAATTTGGAAATTGCCGTGAAGGGGAACTTTGACTTTGCTGCAAATTTTTAAGGCAGTTTYATCCTTAAGAGAAGCTTTGATGAAATCAGTGTAATTCTGTTAACAACCAGAGGAGCTTCTTTTCCAGCGGAAAGCAGCTCCCATCAGCATTTCTCCAGCTAGCTTTGCTCTGGAATAACAGCTCCCCTCTATCTGCTCTGAGCGATTCTCACTTCATAGATTGCATTTCCCAGCCTTGTCACTCAGAGTGTGATGTGCAACAGCTGAGGCGCTTATTTCACACCCTGCAGTTGGATTTTCAGTCCTGCGAGGATGTGTATAAATAAAAATGTGGTTTCGTCTGCAGGGTAACATGATCAGTTCTCACTTATCAAGGTGGTTTGGCCGCTGGCTGAGTTTTTTTTCTCTTAGCTAAACTGAAATTGCAACCTTATGGTCATTGCCATCCACAGTGGGTTAAGCAAGACCTTGGTGGACAAAATAAGATGGGGTTTATTTTGGTTTTAATATAAGTATGCAGCTTTAAGGACTGAGGAATTTCTATTTGCTGTAATATTGATGCATTTTTGCTAAAAACAATCCCCTTCTAATAAGTGGTTTCATAGAACCAGAGTACCAGTTTGGAAGGGGACCTCAAGGATCATCTGATCCAATTTTTCTTGGCAAAAGCCAAAGAAATTTTATACAGAATAAAATCCTGCTGTTGTTCTCCGATAATAAATCTGCCAGAGACATTGGTTTTGAATYCTCCATCCAGCTCTGGGGCGGAGCAGGTCCAGAGGAGGCCGTGGAGTTGATCAAAGGGATGGAGCCCCTATCCTAGGAAGAATCACAGAATCGTAATCAGCAGCCCAAAGGAGCCAGGGATCAGTTTTGGGGATTTGCTGTGCCTRTGGGAGGTGAGGGAGATGCTCCAGCTCCAGGTGTTATTTCCCTTTGTTTCCTTTGGGACAGGTGCCAAATTTCCCATCAAATGGACGGCTCCAGAGGCCATTAACTACGGGGTGTTCACCATCAAATCTGACGTGTGGTCCTTTGGGATCCTCCTGACAGAGATCATCACCTACGGCAGGATCCCTTATCCAGGTACAGGATCCCTTATCCAGCTCCAGGGCTCTGGGAATACCGGATGAGTGTCCAGCCACTTCCAAGCATCCAGAGCTGCTTCAGGCTTGGAGGCACTCACTGACGTGTGCCCAGACACACTCAGCTGTCTCTTAGAATCAGAGAATCCTTTAAGTTGGAAAAGGCCTCTACATTGATTTAACCCAAGGCCACCACTGCCCTATGTCCCCAAACACCACATTTGCATGTGTGGGAAATCCCTCCAGGGATGGGGACTCCACCACTGCCCTGGGCGGCTGTGCCAGGGCTGGACAACCCTTCCAGTGAAGAAGTTTTTGCTAATATCCAATCTAAGCCTTCCCTGGTACAGCTTGAGGCCATTTCCTCTTATTTTTTCACTTGTTCCCTGGGAGCAGAGCCTGACCCCATCCCTGGCTGCCCTCTCCTGTCAGGGAGTTGTGCAGGGACACAAGATCCCCCCTGAGCCTCCTTTTCTCCAGGCTGAGCCCCTTTCCCAGCTCCCTCAGCCACTCCTGGTGCTCCAGCCCCATCCCCAGCTCCGTTCCCTTCCCTGGACACGCTCCAGCCGTCCAGTGTCTCTCATGTCCTGAGGGGTCCCTCAAGCTGGGTTTCCTTCCCTCAGTTCCCTGTGCAAAGCCAGACTTAGAGAGGGGAGTAGGGGATGGGACAGAGGGACGGAGGGGAAGCTCAGCCCTGAGGAAGGGATGATTCCCAGGCATGGGAACCACCGCAGCCCCTCCAGCCCTGCCTGGGTGTGAGCTGCTGGGAGCGCTGACCTTCCCCCCTGGGGTGCTGGATAACTCCTGCCGGGCTGTGTTCCCCTCCAGGGATGACCAACCCCGAGGTGATCCGCAACCTGGAGCGGGGCTACCGCATGCCCTGCCCGGAGATGTGTCCCGGGGAGCTCTACAGCATCATCCTCAAGTGCTGGCGCAGCAACCCCGAGGAGCGCCCCACCTTCGAGTACCTGCAGTCGGTGCTCGAGGACTTCTACACCTCCACGGAGAAGCAGTACGAGCCCGAGCCGCAGCCGTGAGCCGCCGCCCCGCCAGCTGCTGGGGACAGCGCCGCAGGACAGCCACCACCCGCCGGTGCCTCGGTGCAGGCATTTGCCTTCCTCCTGCCCGCGCGTGGAGATGGGGAATGAGGAGGGACATGAGGGACGCGGATGCTGCCGGCTCTGTGGTTGTCGCAGGGACTGAAGAGGTGCCTGAGAGACGGCACAGCTCCTTCCTCGTCCGCCTCGGAGGGCCGTACCCGCTTTGCAGGCATCACCTCTGGCACGAAGGACAGAAAACTCCTTCGTGACCCACCTGGATACAGAAAATCCCCTCAGCCCCTAAAATGCAGCCCCGGGAAGAGGGTACCGTGGCCAGGGTGGTGGTATGGGGGTGAAGAATCTCTGCCCCACCTCTGATGCCACTGCTGGCAATGCTACACCCCCTCCGTGCCACGGGCAGGGTGGGAGCGTGTCCTGTCCGCACCTCCTGGGGCCACACCAGCTCTGGAGCGATCCTTCCAGGAGATGCCTCCGCTCTGCCTCAAGTCAGTAACAAATAAAAAAAAACTGGATACGAGGATTTCCCATTTCTCTGTTGGGGCGTCAGGGTGCGAGTGAGCCCCTGTCCTTCCCGTGGCCAGCCCCTGTCCTTCCGCTGTCCTTCCCGTGGCCACCTCCAGCCCCTGGAGGAGAAGGGAGAGGCCGGGGGGCTCCGCGGGCAGCGCAGGGTGATGCGCGGGTGGTACCCGGGGCTGGAAGGGGAGGATGCTCGAGGAACTGGAGCTATGTTCGTGGTGTGGCCACGAGATGTCCCTCCTTCCCAGCGAATCTGGACGGCTCATGGGAAGTGAAAATTCATGTAATAAAATAGCTCAGAAATAAAACCCCTCCTCTCTTGGCTGAGCCTTCGCCGCACAAGGTCCCGGTGCAACATCACGGCCGGTCCCGCTCCACACCCAGCCCGGGAGGGTTGAAATCCATTTCCCTGGTTTCTGGGGAATCTCCGACCCGGGGAAATGCCCTCAAGAGGCTTCAGGCTGGTCTCCAGTCAGGAGTTTCACTGGGCTGGTGAGTGGAGGGCAAAGAAATAAGGCACAGATGGCACATGGGAGGGGTGTGAGGACCACGGGAGTGAGCACTAGGATGGGACACGGGGGACTCTCCAGAATCATCCCCCCGGGGTGTTTCATCTGCTGTTTTCTTCTCCATGGAGGAGATTTTGAGTCCAGCTGTAGAGGRTGCGTTTCACAGTGGAACAGGGGTGCCATGGGAAAGAAACAGCAGAGATGGAAAGAGAAATCTTCTTGGGTAGGTTCACAAACTGAATTTGAGATTTGACCTTTTAAGTTTCAAAGGGAGCTTATAAGAAAGATGGAGACAGACTTTTTACCAGGATCTGTTGCAACCGGACAAGGAGTGATGTTTTTAAACTAAAATAGGATCKATTTAAACCCTAAGGAAGATACAAGGAAGATGATTTTTTACAATGAGGGTGTAAAATACTGGCACAGGGTGCCCACAGAAGCTGTGCCTGCCCCTGGATCCCTGGAAGTGTCCAAGGCCAGGTTGGACGGGGCTTGGAGCAGCCTGGGATAGTGGAAGGTGTCCCTGCCCATGGCAGGGGGCTGGAATGAGATGATCCTTARGATCCCTTCCAACCCAAACCATTCTGTGATTCTATGACCTGTGTGCCGGAAAAAACACCCAACACACCCCAACACATGACACACAATTATCTGTTCATGCCACTGCTGCACAAGAGCCTCAGAGAAAAAGGAGTTGTCCCTCAGAGGGGGAAAGAAGGATTTAACAACAATTAATGATCTCCCAGACTCAGGAAGAGGGGAACTGGCTGAGATGATCCAGCGTCAGAAATGCTGGTCTAGTGGAGGAACCCTAGGGTGTCTGGGATTTTTCCATAGGGATGGTGGATGGAAGTCTATGGGAGACCTGCACCCCTCTAGGACTGCACTGGAGCTGGATGGGAAACCTTGGGCTGTGGAAAAGGTCTCCATCCTCACAACCGGAACCCCATGAACTCAGTGCTAGTAAGTCCTAGAAATAATTTAAGATGAATCAGCCTCGGCCCAGTTTCTTCATGGTTCCCTAGGGACAAGTTACTTGTGCTGTAACTACACAAAGCCCATTTTAAACCACAATGGGGGAAAAAAAAGCCATTTATTTAATAACTTCATCGGAGTTGAAGGAAAAATCTTTCCCCTTGCTTGAACTCCAGCTTGGTCTCTCCCAGATCCCAGGAACTCCATGCAGAACCAGCAGATTCCTGTTAATGAGATGATAGTCAGGAAATAAGTACAGATGAAAGCTGTTTGACTCCTTGGCTGTTAATATTTTATTGAAGTGAAAACTGAGGGTTATTTGTGCTGGAGCAAAGCAGGAAGAAGGGCTGCAGGGTGTCTGCTGAGCACTTGTACATTGCATTATCACCCAAGGCCAAAGTGTCAAGTGTTGTAGCTCAAATTAGAAAGGAAATGGATATTTTTATGGCCAGTAGCAGCACGTGGCCGAGCCCAGGGTGAACATAACAAGAGCCTGTGAGCTGAGCTTCCTCTGCTCTGGACACCACGGTCCTTTTTGTTCCTGCTGCACAAACACACTAAATTTGTTCCCTGCAGCAGACCCAGCTCCATAATCTCCTCCATGAAGGCCTGGAAGAAGCCACTGGAAACTCCTCCCTTGCTTTGGGGAGTGGGCTGGGGCTGTGCCACCAAGCTGAGCCTCTCCAAGGGATGGAGGGAGAGCGTGAGCCCCGTGAGCAGCCATGGTTTTAAAAAACATCCCCGGTTTCACAAAACACCCCCACAAACCGCTGGGAAATGGAGCCTGCTACTCCTCCACCACAGCTGGACAGAAAAGGACCTGCCCTCCTGAGCATGGACACCAGAGATTGCAGTCACAATCCCAGGTGAGGAGTGGGGTGCTGTCCTCTGTGACCTCCAGCCCGGGATGGCTCCAGTGCCATCAGAAAGCTCTGCAAGAGCCCCTTTGTCCCCATATTGACCTGGCAGCCTAAGAGGTGTCTCTTCACATGGGTGAKCTCCAGCCAGAGGCTCACAGGGGTGTCTTGGAGCAGGAGAAAGGTGATGAAAGTGATCCAGGCTCTCAAATTCAGTTTGGGAACCTACCCAAGAAGAACCTGTCGGGCTGTGCAAAGGTGTTTTACAAGAGATGAGTCAATTCCTGCCACAGACAGAGCATGTACTCCTGAAGGGCCCAGACAAGGATTAAAATAATTACCCAGTGATGTGTATCCTGCAAAATATCCAAGATAATCCTTTAATTCCTTCCCTGGGTGCCACTGGAATGGTCTTTCCAATTCTCACACTGAAAGATTCAGACTTCCTTTATTGGTCTTTGCTTTCCCATGCAGCCTCGGTCCTGCTACTGCATCCCCATCTTCTGTCTGAAATTTCATCTCTGTGGGTGATGTCTAGTCTTGTGCTGAGTTTGTCGTTATTAGCACCCTGTTCACAAGTGGTTTGAGGCTTTGGAGAGAAGGTTTTTGTGGTATTTCTCAGTTCTTCACCTTGCAGATGCTGCAGTGTAAAACCTTCTCCGGGCAATAGCTGTGCACTGTGACATCTTGGCAAAGCAGGAAGTGCATCTGGAAACTTGGAGCCGGGGCCAGAGGGGGAGACAGGCGTGGAAAAACCAGCAGGTGCTGAGGGGAGAGAGGTGGGAGAGGGAGGGAGAGCAAAGGAAAACCAGTGAGAGGGCGGGACTGTGGGGAGCTGCAGCACTGGGTGGTTTTTCTGCTGTCTGTCTCGCAAGGTGTGAGCTCCAGCTTTGCTCAGAACCCAGGCACTCCCAGCAGTGTGGATTTTCTCACGACCAATAGAAGACTCAGCACAGCACACGCTCCATCTGCAGCTGGACCCTGGAGCTGCGAGATGGGCTTGGGCAGCTGGGTAAAGCAAGAGCAAAGCAGCACCAAAGTCACATCACAGAGCCACAGAATCACAGAACGCTTTGGGATAGAAGGGACCTGAAAGTTCATCTCGTTCCACCCCMCTGCCATGGRCAGGGACACCTTCCACGATCCCAGGTTGCTCCAAGTCCCATCCAACCTGGCCATGGACACTTCCAGGGGTGGAGCAGCCACAGCTTCTCCACAGAAAAGAATTTCTTCCTGATCTAAATCTACCCTCCTTCAGCTTAAAGCCGTTGTCCCACATCCTGGGAAACAGGATTTTATTTCAACACCATCCCATGCTGGGTTCTTGTCTGGAGCAGCGCTGGCAGGCACAGCTCACCCACATGCCCGCTGCCACATTAGAGGAGCTCAGGATCTCTCCCAAATGGATGATCCGAGTGTCTCCACCTTCCCTGTGCAGGACAGGGTGCCTGGAGCTTGCCACGCTGCCGCTGAAAACCAAAGCATGGCTGCTGGGGAAGGGAGGTGCTGAGGAGCCCTCACCTCGCTCTGTTTTACCTCCACCCACACACAGCGGGGTAAATATTCCCCGGCAAACACTGCAGAGCAAACAAGGGCACCAATGTCCTGCCAGGCTGAGCTCTGGTCTCCGAGCTGCTCCACCAAAGGGAACAATGACCACTTTTTCCAGGAGGGCCCCTTCCCCTGGCCAGGCAGCTCAGTAGCCTGGTGCCAAGGAGATTTCACCTGGCTTGCTTCTCCAAGGAATCTTGGTTCAGAGCACCCCCAAGGGTTGTGGCGCTCCAGGCTGGTTCTGAAAAGCATTTGTGGCCATCCCTGAGCACCTCTAACCAAGGAGATGCTGGGGCCATGTGTCACAGCCAGGCTGTGAGGGTGGYAGAGAGCAGAGATGTGTTCCTGGTGGGAAGCAGAGACAGAGTCCTCAACAAATCTGCCCGAGGAAAGTCCTCTCCATCCCCAGTGGGTGCTCAGGGCATTGTTCCATCTCTGATACCAGCCAGGAGAACTCTTCATGGGTAAGAGGACTCAAGGGAAGGACTCAAGGGAAGGAGTAAGGCTTTCCTTAATCACTCCGGGCCTGTGGCTGCCCCAAAGAGGTTTGTGTTGGGTTGCAGGCAGAGGGCTGGGGCTGTTTCTGGAGAATTGCTCATCCCTCGAGGGGCTGACCCAGGTGTTCTGACACCATGCCTGGCTTGGAAAGTCTCTAAATCACTGATTTCTTGTTCTGCTCTCCCAGGGCTCGGGCTGCACCCTTCTCCAGGGGATCTGGGATTGCCCACCACTGCAGGCAGGCTGTGACCTGCCATGGGTTCTCCTCCCCTAGGCTGCTTCCAGACCTCCTTTCTCCAGGGTTTCCTCCTCCCTCAATCTGTCCAAGGTCATTCCCAGTTAAAATTAGGAGTTTATCCAGCTTTGGAGAGAAGGGATGGGCAGCTTCTCTGGCCTGCTCACAATCCTGGGAGCTGGCAACAGGAAATCCAGCTCCGACTGTCCTTGGAGATGAGGATGGCCTTGCCATCCTCATGGGCACAAGCGAAGGATTTGCAGCCAGCTCATCCTCTCTGCCTCAAACCTGAGCTCCAGCTCTCTGCCAGCAAAGCAGGAGGAAGGAGCATCTCCCTGGAGCCTCCAATTCCTCTCACCATCCTCTAAATGCCAGATGTCACCCTAATTGTACCAGAGACAGATGTTTTACTGGCCATCATTGTCTCTGTGATAGAAGGAGATTCCCCTCAGCCTTTCAAATCTATATTTAACTCATCCTCACCTGAACCTTCTTCCTGGCCTTATCTTTCCTCTTTTTTTTTCTCTTTTTCCAGGGCAAGCTGAAGCCACAGGGTGGAGACAGTGGAAAGGCAGCTCTGGCAGGGTGGTGGGAATTTTGCTGTGGTCAGTCCACTGCCCTGGGCTGAGGATGCTCAGGATCACGACCAGAAATGGGAGTTAAAGCCATATTGGTGTCTGGGAATGAGGACACTGCTGGAAATGAGGGAATGGCCTGCCCAGGGCAGTGGCTGAATCACCATCCCTGGGAGGATTTAAAAGATGTGTGGATGTGGCACTTGGGGACATGGGTGAGTGGTGGCCTTGGCAGTGCTGGGGGATGGTTGGACTTGATGATCCCRGAGGGCTTTTCCAGCCTAAATGATTCCATAACCACAGGGAGCCTCCAAGCCACAGGGATAAGCCTTGACTGGGGATTGTGCTCTGGTAAGCAGGGGGATCTTCAGCTGCTCTGAACAGGTGAACCTGAGAGGCTTTACCCCTGTTTTCTTATCCACATCAAACCCCCAAAACAACTGGCCTGTCCCACCCAGGAGATCAGAAATTAATATCAAACCTTGCTTCTCCCATCTGTGTCTGACCAACTTTCATAAAATCACAGAACCACAGAATGGTTTGGGTTGGAAGACACCTTAAAGATCATCCAGTTCCAGCCTCCCTGCCATGGGCAGGGACACTTCCACTAGACTTTGCCATTGCCATCTTCAAACAAAGACTCAGGGGCCTTCTTCTGGCTTGACAAACACTGCCAGGGCTTCTCTGTCTGCTGTTGACTTTCCAGTACCTTAAACTTTGGCACCTGCTCCGTACAGCTGTGCTGGCAAACAAAAAATACCAGTTCTTTCCCCTGATCCTGAGGCCAGTTGGTCTGCCCTGGCCATGTCCATGCTATTAAACTCTCTCAGCCTCCAGAACAGTGTGGACAGATCCAAGATATATTTTGGGAGCAGTTCTCGGTGTGTGCTGTCTCCAGTCTGATGCCCAGGGATCGTTTGGGTCTTTGATAGTTTCTGGGAACAGGTTAAGAGTTCAGCAGTGCAGATGATCAGATTCCTGGCTGTGTTGAATTTAATGCTACAGATACATCCAATAAACCCCGTTCTGCCTGAAATCACCAGCGCTGGTTTTCATCTGGTGGACAGAGCCACCTCTCCATGCGCCAGCACCACAGAGGACGCCAGTCAACCCAACAGGTCAGACTGGAAAAAGTCACCTCTGCCGTCCATGGTCCAGCAAATGTTTATCCCAGGTGTTTAGATGCTCCTGTAGGCTCCCAGCCCTGGCTCTATACAGGCCAGGAGCCCTCTGTATCTCCAGATCTCCTCCCCTTGGGCTGTGCAGCATCTCCCCACAGCTCCCCTCACACCCTAGGTGGTCCCCCAGCCCCACCGCATGGTCGCTTCCCCCTGATAACTCCAGGGTCTCAAAGGTCACCCCAAGGGCAGCGGGGGGACATGTATCAACCAGCCCCGACACGCTGCACTCCAGGAGTAGCTGTGTTTAGAGCCAGCAACTCTCTGATCTTCAATAACCTGGCAGCAGCTTGTAAACAGAGCGTTTGACGTGATAGCATCCTCCATGAGCAATTTACACCCTTCCCCCCCAGCCCCCTGCCCTCTTCTCACTCCCACTTTGGCTGCTCGGAGGCAAAATTGCTGGGAGAGGCTCAGCCTGGGGCTGAGTGTTGGATATGGTGGGCTGGGGAGTCAGGGAAGGCTGCAGGGGTGGGAGCACTGGTTTGTGTGTGTGCTCTGCGTGCACAGTTTGAGCATGTGGTGCCAGAGAAGCACCTGTGGGTGTTTCTAAAATATTGCCTTGCTTTGTCTCTTATGGATTTGATCTAAAAGGAGTGGGACAGTGGAAGACTGCAAAGCCTTTGACATGGACCAACAGCATCCCAGCCCCAAGGTGTGGCCTGAAAATTAAAGCCATTTGTTGGGATAAAAGCAGCATGCACCAGGCTGGTGATCTAAATTCACGTCCAGTTTCATAGAATCCTTGAATGCTTTGGGTTGGAAGGGACCTTAAAGATCATCTTGTTCCACTACCCCAGTTTACTCCAAGACCTGTCCAACCTGGCCTTGGACACTTCCAGGGATCCAGGGGCAGCCACAGCTTCTCTGGGCACCCTGTGCCAGGGCCTCACCACCCTCACAGGGAAGAATTTCTTCCCAATATCCCATCTATCCCTGCCCCCTGGCAGTGGGAAGCCATTCCTTGTGTCCTGTCCCTCCAGGCCCTTGTCCAAAGCCCCTCTCCAGCTTCCCATCATCAGCTCCTTGTACACAAGTAAGGACGGCCTGAGCCCTGGGGATGGGCTGTATTTTACTCAGAGGGATTCTCACAGCCTTGTCCCACTTGGATGCAAAAGAAAGGAATATCAGGATAATTTGTTGCAGGGGAAATGCCCAGCCAATGCTCCCTCTGAAGCAGGAGGAGCTCAGAAAGATGGATGGAGGGAAAGGGGGTGACCCCATTGCTCTCTCTCTCCTAGAAACATGGAAAAACCCCTTTGAAGCTCCACCTCCAAACTGTCCATCCTGCTTAGTCTGGCGCAGCTCTGGCTTGGCCTGGGTAGCACTGACCCAGGTGAGTCCCAGGCATAGTTAGGGGGAGTTTTATGAGCCAGACACCATTCCCAAATTCCCAATAATCATTGTGAGTCTGGCCATCCTTTTCTGAAGGTGAAGAGAGTTTAACAGGGTGGACCCAACCCATGCTGCAGGAGCAGAGGGTCCTTCCACCTGGCAAGAAAACAAAGTATGAAAGCAGGAGAAATCAAAGAGCTCTGCAGCCACATCTCCCCTTTCCTTTTTTCCCCTGGCAAAGCAGCAGGTGAAGGCCACGGGACAGAGCCCAGCTGTGCCGGCAACTTCCAACGCAATCTCCCACGAAATCCCTGCTGTCAGCCTCACTCTTCCTCCTCCTCCTCCTCCTCCTCTTGCTTGGAGCAGGACGGCAAAACAACCCTGCTGCGTCCCTGCTCGCTGCGGAGCCGCTCAAGGTGACCGTCTGTGCGCATCTGTGCCCTGTCCCCCCGGCCACCCCTCGCCTCCCCTCGGGAATGTTCTGTCCCCGGGAGCGGCAGCGTCACCGGGGGAGCTGCCTGCGTCAGGCTCTCCTGCCACGGAGACCTTGACTCCTGCCTGGGAACGGGAAGGACAGGCCAGGGCTGCGCCGGCAGACAAGTGTGGAGTAACGGGGTTGGGCTGCAGGATGCTCTGGTCCGGTGTCCCCTCCCCAGGCTGGTGGCTCCAGGGTGATGCTTCAACAGAAAGTGCCAGATACGCCCAGCAGCAGGTTGAGCAGCTCCCATGGGATATTTTTTAGATCCCATTCTTCTCCTCCTCCCTCAGACACAAGGGTTTGTACCCTTTACGAAGCCCTGGTGTGTTATTTAAAGTCTTGTTGGCGTAAAATTGGGTTTTCTTTCTATCCATATAAACATCCACACTGTTTTCATGTGGATTATAAATCCACCACAAATTTGACCAGGATTTTCCCTGGTCCACAGGCCAAATCACCTCTTAGTGCTAATGGCCTGGACCCAAATGAAGACAAGGCCCTGGAATGCCTGGAGATGAGACGCAGAAGTGCACTGGAACCTGCACCCACCATGCACAGGGACAATCTTTCAGCCTTTGCTGCAGTCTAGTCAGCCCACCAGTATGGATAGTGGGGAAAAAAAGGTCTTTTCCATCCTAAAGAGAAGCCTGCTTTTAGCCAGAGAACATTTCTCCTTCCCTGGTCACCCAGTGAGCACAGCCAGCCCAGAGGAGGTCAGGTCTCCTCCTCGTGCCTTTCCTCCTTTAGCCTTTCGTCAGAGGTGCAACATCTRCAAGGTCCTGAGTGCCCAGCAAGATGGAATCGATTCCTCCCTCCTCCCTACTTGAACAGGAGCATTGGAGCTGCGGGAAGCTCAGCCATCCATGAGCAGGGCAGCCCCTTTGCTCCGTGTCCCTGAGGAGAGAACTCGGCACCAGGAAGTGCCACRGGATCTCAAAGACAAGGCAGGACCTTGGTGGTCACCAAGGCCCATCTGAGCCTCCCAAAACCCCTCACTGCCCTGTCCATCCAGCACAGTGAGGCTCCAAACCCACCTACAGACACACCACAACTGACAGTCAGCCCTCTAAGGCTCTAAACACAACACTCAGCCCACGCTCGGCAAGAAAACAACAGAATTTTGGTGAAATACAGCATCCAGTCTGCCCAGAAATGTTTCTTCCTGCTCCTTCACCTCCTCCTGTTGTTTCAGGAGACATCTCCATATCTGTCTGGTTTTTAGCTGCCTTTTCTCAGCACAAGCCAAGAGCAAGAGAGGTTGGCTGCCACTGATCTGCTGCTGCTGAGTGGATTTGGGTAGGCAAGAAACTCTTTGGCACCAGGGCTGACATGAACAGCTCAGGCTATTTAAAAAGGGTGATTTAATCAGCAGAGGTATTTCTGCCCAGCTCCCTGCACAGTACATTTGGCATTTTGCTGGAATCAGACCAAGGTGTTTTATCAGGAGCAGCGAGGAAGGGAAGGAAAGGGCAAAGCAGATGCAGGCACAGATGAAAAAAAGAGAGAGGCCTCCAAGGCTCTTCCATAAAGAAAAGCAAGGAAGAGAAAACAGAGTTAAAAATAATGTCATGGCATGTTCTGGGCAGAGATACCAGCATCCTAGGAAAAATATACGAACTTATTTTGTGCCAAGAGGGAAATAAAAGGGAGGATGAGGGAGGATGCTGAGGCTGTTCTTTGATTTGAAAACGAAGCAAGGCCAAAGAGTAGAGACAGTCACTGGCATTTTTCAACAGAATCTGCATTTTACAGCTAAGGCTAAAGCAAACTGGGCTTGAAACATGCCAAGTGCAGGAATTTGCTCAGAGGAAGAAGGGTCAGATCCAGTCCTGTGCCACCAAATGTTTCTTACACTGTCCTAAAAGGAAATCTGTGCAAATCCTTGGATAGGGTGCATGGAATTAGTGTGAACTCGGCTTTTTGCTTTCAGTGGTTGTTGGTTCAGTCCCTTCTGCTGGCAACAACAGCCATCACCATCTAAGCATGAAGGGCCAATGTCATCCAAGAATTAAGTAGTGACTCTCCATCATTTGAGAGGGAGTTAGGTACACGCATTCCTTTAAGGAGCTAACCATAAAGGCTTGTCTGGAAAGACTTTTGCACCATTTCAACTTTATCTCTTCAAGACAGCTCTGGGTTTTGTCTCAGCTGGCTGAAATTTTTCATGGCCATCATTAATTCACTCAAAAATGCAGGTTTTGGCAGATCAAGTCTCTTTGCAAGTTCAGGCCAAATTTGGCAAGTTCAGCCAAAAAAAAAAAMCCCAAAACAAAACAYACACAAAAAAAACCAGAGAAAACTTTGAAGCATTTTGCCCTGAGTTTCAAAATGACTGAACAATGCCAATTATCTCTGCCTTTCCTTCATCATATCCATGGCTTCCCATTTCTTTCCCTCTGCAATCATAGGAGGAATCATTGCAGCCAGGACAGCTAAAGGTACAGCCCCATATCCCACTGCCCTGTAGACAACAGGAGACACCAGAGCATTTCTCTCTCTGGTTGGCACCTTTTCCACGAGCAGCTCTTTGGAAGAGGGATCCCACTTTCTGGTGCCTTTCCCAGACTGAACTAGTTCATGATGGCTTTGTAAATGAGGAGCAAGTGCAGGCATGGACTGAACAGCACAGCTTGGAGAAGCTGAAGGTCTCAAAATTTGGGAGAAATTAGCAGAGCAGGCACTCAAGGTCGTTTCTGGTTTGGCCTGAATAAGGAATAAAGGATGTGGCTGCACCACAACTAAAGACAACCTTCTAACATCCCTTGTGGAGAACTTGTAACTAATATTGCTTTCCTTGGTGAATTGGATCACTCAGCTCAGTTCACTGATAAAACATCAGCTCCCACTGCAAAATCCCAAGGTGGGACGTGCTGAGCCACCGGGGTCTGCAGAAACCACTGGTTGTCTTTCAAGAAAACCTGCACACCTTGAGGTCCTAAACAGCTTCGGAGATCAGCAAAAGGGCAATAAAGGGGGTCCCATGGGGGTTCCTCATTCATTTCAGCCTAAAATAGCTGTACTGGCCAGCCCCACAACAGCTCTTTTGTCCCTAAATGTTGATTCTGGTCCATTTTCAAGCATCCCTTGCTGCAGAGACACAAAAGCTGCTCATGGATCTACAGGAATTCTCAGAGTGCTGCTCTGAAGGATGGGCAGAAGACAGGCTGGGTCACATGCGTGGGCTTTTTTGGACCACACAAACATCACAGCACATCTCCTCTTCCCAGATAAATGGCAGCACTCAGCATCAGAGCCAAGGGACCCCAAAAAATGATCAAGGATGTTTTTAGGCATCTGAACTCACTGTAGTCCCCAGGCTCCACAGTCAGTGGAGCTTGGAGAGCAATTCAGCTGGATGGAGATGTCTGCTCTAAGATGAGCTGAATCCCTCCAGGCTCTGCTGAGTGCTTGGGTGACACCTCCAGTGGCCATCACAGGACACGTTCGACAGCCACTGTGAGCAAAAAGGAGCTGAAAAGCCCCTGTGCTGAGGTATTTTCAATGCAAAAGCAACAAACGATTAAATCTTATCCTTGGCCTGGAGTCTGATCTGGAGGAGGTGTTGAGATGTGTAGGAGCCTTGAGATCTGAGAGAATCCTTGCAGCACTGGGTTTCACTTGGAGGAAATGGAAAATCCTGGTGGAAGTTTCTGTGCTCATTACAACACTGTGGCAYGGAACCACTTGTGACAACACAGGGACAAAAAATCCCTGCTGAAATCTTCACCTCCTGTTCCCTCCACCCAGCAAACTCCATTTCTAATTGTCACAGGTGCTTTTGGAGAATTCCTTGGTTTGGGTGGATTTCTGTGTWACAGGAGGGTTAAAGGGACAATCAGCTCCTGGTTTGCTCTGGAGGAACAACGTCCATTGCAATCAACCCTCGGTCACAAGACACAGGAAGAGCAGTGAACGCTGGGGTGAACAAGGAAAATTTGGATGTTAAAAATGCGGAGGGACTGCCAGGAAACACTTGGAGGATATCTGAAGGCAGCAGGGGAAATGAGATGGAAGCGAGGTCTAATTTAGGGATAAACAATCCAATTTGCATTATCCTCATCCCCCTCCCTGCCTTCGCTTTGACCATTTTTAGATCCAGAACCTTTTTTTTAGGCTCCCAGATATTCAGGATTGCTTTCATGTTTACTCCAGCCATGCAGAGGTAAATGATCCTGTGGGATTTGCTGCCTGTCCAGACACCAGAGGTAAATGAAGTCTGCACAACAGATACATACACAGCTCCACTGCTTCCAAATCCATGTCTAGGGACTTCCTCCAGCTGGGGAAAGCTGGCTTTCTCCTGACATTTCAGATCTTCTCCCTGGACCAAATTCCCAAAGGCAGGGGAACTGCAAAGCACACAGCTGAACACCAAAAATGCTATTTCAAGGTGCTCCTGCAGGTCAGGGTTTGCTAACCACAATCACCTTGCATGAGTGGTGACAAAATTTTAGTAGGGCCTGCTGTGATGTGGAGTGATGATTTTATACTAAAAGAGGCTGTATTTTGACTCAATACAAGGAAGAAATTTTTTACAGTGAGGGTGGAGAGGCCCTGGCACAGGTTGCCCAGAAAAGCTGTGACTGCCCCTGGATCCCTGGAAGTGTCCAAGGCCAGGTTGGACGGGGCTTGGATCAACCAGGGACAGTGGAAGGTGTCCCTGTTTACTGCAGGGAGGGTGGACCAGCTGACCATTAAATGTCCCTTCCAACCCAAACTATTCCATGATTCTGAGTGCAAATCCCAGAGGACCACAAGAGAGGGAGTCTGCGTCTATAAATCAGACTCCAGCTCCATCCCCACCTTCTCACTGCATAAGGCAAAAGCAAAGGCAGCACAGCCACCTGTGCAGGGGAGCAGCCCGACGATGAAAGGCACAGCCTTCCCTCCCCTCCGCTACCTTCATGCTCTACAAGTCACTTATTTTTTGTTAATAGACATGGCCACCTTCAGCAGGAAGACTGGAGAGAAGGTCATGGCTCCTTTCTGGGAACCAGATGATTTCAGTTTCACTTTCCTGAGCCTGAGAAAGGCTGTGAACTGAAATCTCTTCTTTTCTCCTGATCAACTCAGCCATGAGACTCCCTTGCACCTTCCCTGCTGTGTCACAGAGAGGGTGTCCACACTGGGACAGTGTTTGGGAACATGGTGGGGATGGGGACCCAAATCTCTCTCATTAGGAAATCCYTCAGCAGCCTTTTGAGAGGGAATTTGTCCATTTGCAACCAAACTGTGAAGCACTTACAGTTTTCAGCCATTCCTTCTGGTGACAGTAATTTCTACTGCAAAACAAAGCAAAAAAAGACACACACACACCAAAAAAAAAAAGTATTAAACACAAAAGCATTAAGATGAAAACTAAATCCTCAGTCCTGTATCCCCCTTTCCCCTTCCCAACACATTTCAAGTGAATAATTTCTGATTGCTGCCACTGCAGTGCCATGGGCAGAGTGAATGGAAGCAGCTGAGTCCGGCCAGCTCAGCRCAGGCAGGGCATGCAGGATTCCAGCTGGGAAGAACCACTGGGCCACAGATCCCTGATCACTCATCAGCAGGCCCTGAAAAGAGATGCGAGTCACTGCAAAGAGTCTCACTGATTTGGGGGCAGGGGACGGGGCCAAATCAGTGTTTTCTCATAAATCTGGACAACGTGTGTATCACCCTAATTGATGTCAAACTTTCAGCCTGACATGCTTTATAAACCCTRGGCAGCTTTGATCTCCTTGTCTTTGCCTATAAATGCAAGGATTACAAAAACATTCYGAAAAACGTCACCAAAAAAATGTCTTTCACCGAGGTACTTTGCTCCAGCAGATAAGGCTAATAAGCAAAGAAACCCCAGGTATTAGGAAATGAGGCTTTTCAGGAACGTACACCGGGGTGGAGAGAGCGGGGGGAGAAGCAGCTGAAGGATATTGATGCTCATGCTCCCCCTGTCATTATTTCAGGATATTGTTTATATCCCTGGGATGTGGATAAAGGTAGCTGTCACTTCTGGCACCGCTCTCCCCCCGGGAGATTACAGCGAACTGTGGCTGACACTGCCCAACGTTGCTCTGACTGACAGCCYCCCGTGGCATGGTTACTGTCAGAGCCCTCCCAGGGCTGGGGGTGCCCGGCTCTGGGAGCCATGGAAAAGGGAAGGGGGGTTTCCATGAAGGAATGGGCTCCGCTCGGCCTCCAGCACATCCCCAGGTAGGAGGAGGCAGCTCTTCTCCAGGCAAAGCTCGATGGTGAGAGGAGAGTTGAGGGAAGGTGTTTTACCATCCCTTTCCTCTGTACAAGATTCAAATCCCAAATCTTGGGGTCCTTCTGGGGTGTTTCAGTGCTCTGCTCCCAGGGGATGCTCAGGGATGGAGAGGGAAGGTGTCCTGCAATGCCTCCCCCGAGCAGGGAAAGGGGAGCCTTTGCACGGGGAAAAGTGATGGGAATGGAGAAGGGAGATGTGAAACAGCAAGGGAGGCTGTGAGACTTGGCATGCCGAGTCAGGGCTCAGTTGTGGATTAAGACTAATAAATTTCTCCAGGTCAGTGTCTTTGTGTGATCTGGATGTCTAAATTCCCTTTATATTCCCTTTATTCCCTTTATACCCTTCCACATAATTCAGTTGGCTGAACAGAGGCACTGGGAAAGTCTGAAAGCACCTGAGATGTCAACAGGAGGCCAACTGGTGGCAGGATCTCAGACTAAAATGACCTTAGACATCGCTGTGGCAACCAAATCCCACCCCAGTGCTAATGGAGCCACCACAGCTCCTTGCTCCCCTCGGCAGCAGAGTCCTAGGCTTGGCCAGGTGGATGTGGACACCAAAATGTCTTAGATCTGCGTTCCCCAGTCTCCTTTCACAATGGGAACTCCTCTTCCCAACCTCTGTGAAGATGGGAAGCCTCTGAGCCGTTGGGAGGCTCCGTGGAGTTACGGCATTATCTTTGAAGTCAGCTCTGGAGTTATCTCCTTGGTGCTGGGAAGGTCTCAGCTGGAGCGCTGGGCCCCCCTCCAGGCTTCAAGAGAAAAAGGGGTCAGACTGGGGACAGCCCAAAAAAATGCCAAGAGAACGACTAAAGGAGCAGGAAAGTCAAATTAAGGAGGGAGCAGTGAAATTGGTTCGTCTGCAGAGACACTTGAGGAGTGACATTCCTTCATGAGAGGTAAAAGAAGGGAGGGAAGGGACTTCTAATGGCAAGGACAGGGAAGTGCAGGAAGGAGAAACTGCCTGGGAAACTCAGCATTGCTCAGAGCAGCCCTGGCAAGGGTAAGGAGGCAGATACTGACTCTGCCTTGGGGTGGGAGGATGGGGGAGATGCCCCCAAGGAGCCCCTTCATCCCCAGGGTTCTTTGATCCTTGGCTGGGGCTGTGGCAGCTGCCATGGGACGGGACTTGCCCCAGGCATCTTGGGACTTTTGGGATGGAGCAGGGAACAGGACCCATCTCTGAGGGCACCCACAGCAGTGTTTGGCCGCAGGGCCACCCCCTCTCTGCCTGCATCTGTCAAAGGAGCTGATTAAAACCTCTGAGAAAAGCAAAACCCAGGGGCTAGGACAGGTTTGTGATGGTGCTACTTGGGTCACAATGGGTGAACTCCAGGAGATTCCATCAATGAAAAAAGAAGCAGGGATTTCCAGCCCTGGCAAACACAGCCCTGGCTGCGCCGTTCCAGTCTTGGATGTCTTTCTCCATGACGTTTTTCCCTTTCTCGCTTTGTCGGCTTTCATTTGCACAAACAACCCCCCTACAAGGTAGATTTCCTTTCCATAAGGCTGGGGAATGCAACTAAACTGCCCACATGATGGGTTTTGATCCCAACATGGGTTTCTAAAAAAAAAGGAATCAGGCATTTCTATTAATTAAATGACATTGTTAATTAACATGATTTAAGATGGCAGATCATGYAGAGCACGCATTAACTCTCCTGCTTTGGGGTTGAAAGCAAGCTCCACTTTTTACAAGTCCAGATAAGTCTTCTTTGAGAAATGGGAATTTGGCTCCTAAATCAATTAGGCCTGCCAGCTCTACAAAGGGAAATTTATAACAGAGCACAGAATTAACCCCTGGACCTGGCAAACTGTCTGTCAGAGCTGCTGAGCTCTGCCTCTCGCCTCTTCCCCTGCTGAAGTTGCACGGCCCGAAGAGAGAAATTACTTTGCAGTAATGCTGTCAGAGACCAAAGCAAATCTGATGCTCCCAGACATGTGGAGGGCACAGGCCTTGACCTGGGACTGCAACCATCTGCAAACAAAGGATCCACCCCTCCAAGCACAGGAGGAAGCCAAAGAGTGCAGCATCACTGGTTTTCTGCAGAATGCCTCTTTGGCTGGACCTCATCCAGGCGTGTGAGGAGCCCTGGAAAAGTCCAGGGTTGTTCTAAGATCCACCAGCACTGTCCGGAACTCAGCGCCACACACATAAAATCATTGAATGGTGGGGGTTGGAAAGGACTTAAAGCTCATCTTGTTCCACCCCCTTGCCATGRGCAGGGACACCTTTCACTAGCCCAGGTTGCTCCAAGCCCCATGGACCAGCCTGGCCCACATCATCCATCTTCACGAAAGGCACAGTTGGGACCCTTCAAGGAAGCGTGCTGGACCACTTTGTCTGTCAGACATCATGACCACAAAGACTGATGAAGGTGTAGTTCATGCCTAAACAATCTTGTAAATATGTCTTTGAGTTTGTTTTAAAGGATTTGGTGATCTCTCTTTTACAACAAACAGGTCACTCAACAGAAATTGTGGATGGCCAGGCAATCTGACCCCAAGCCTGACTTCGGTACCACTTCTTAACCTGGTCTAGTGGAAGGTGCCCCTGCTCATGGCAGGGGGATTGTAATGGATGATTTTTAGGGTCCCTTCCAACCCAGACCCTTCTGTGATTCCACGATTCTTCACAACTGTGTATTGAAGACATGATCAGCTAAGGCCAGACGTCCAGAGCCCGAGTCATCCACAGTGACTTTATCAGATTGATCCATTGCCCATGCCTTGGCATCAGTGCCATTTTAGACGCCCTCAGCCTCCAGCTGCTCTCCAAGACCTGCACAGGCCTCCCACAGATGTGTTGTCCCATCTGCGTGAYGCCAGATAAATATAAACATCCTGGGGAAAATTGTCTTGGAGTTGAAACAAGATGATCTTTAATGTCCAGTCCATCCCAAACCATTCTGTGATTCTACAATTCCAACCCAAACCATTCTATTGCCCCTTTCCAGTCACTCCAGGCCTGAATCATTTGACTTCTTTCAGATCCTGCCTTAGTGTGACTTGACTGTCCCTCAGAAAGTGCCTGTGTCTCTTTGCTGACTACAAAGTGAGCTGGGGGTGATTAGCTCAGCTCTGGATGTTTACAGTGCATACAGCAGAATCTGACCAGCAGACTCTCACCCTCAGGCCTTTGCTGTGTCCCTGTGTCCCTTCCAAAGCTGAGTTTCCACCAGAAAAAGGGAAAAAAGAAAGCCGAAGAGGCCCTCCCACTCTGACTCTGCTTACATCGTCCTTACACTCAATGGAGAGGATCCTAATAGGATATTTAGAAGAGGTTAACTCTTCAGAAGCCTCCGGCCCTGCCCTACATCCTGGACGCCTGCCAGAGCAAAGCCAAGGATAACAAACCAGCTTTCGTTCAAGTATTCTGAGCCAATTAAAAAAGACAAATTAGTTTGTCCTTATCTCTCCCTCCTCCTCCCCCTTCCCACCCGAGAGACAAGAGGGGATTCGCGGAGGAATGTTTCTCCTCTGTGATGGCTCTGCCTCGCTGAACTCTTCAAGGTCTGTGATGGATGAAAGCTCTCTCTTCCATTATGCTTCCGACAGCCTGCTGGGTCCTAATGGGATGGGGGGCAGGGGCAGTGCTGGGGGGACCGGAGCGGCAAAGTGGGGGGAAAGCTTTACATGGAAAATGAAGGCGACGGAGCTAATGGACATCTCCTCTCCATCCAAGCTCAGCCTGAGGATCTCTGCAACCTTGCAAGCCCCAGTGTGAGATAAACAAGATCTGCCCTGTGCTATCTGCCCTTTTCTTCTGCAGTTCTTTATTCCCTGCATTTTTTGACATGCAGTTGCTGCACTTTCCACGTGCTGCAAGCAGAAACTCTGGCATGACCTGAGTACAGCAGGAGTGGAAAAAAAATTGGCATAGAAGGCTTTTGGGAAGAGCGATCTGGTTCAGCTCTGGGCTTTTTAAAGATATCCCGTGCTGGTTTGACCTCTGCCATGGTCTGAGCTCATCTGCATGGAAAGCAGGGCAAAAACATCTGAGCGGCCGAATGGAGTCAGAGCAGAGCCCTATCKGCTCACGGGCTCTTTCCCAACCCTGGCCACTCACAAATGTTTATGCAAAGGGTCTAAGAAGCAGCACAAGAGGAGTGATGCATCAGCAGGCTCAGCTGTGCTTGGCCACATGCTCCTTGCACCCAGAGGGGGTTCTTACAGGGCACCTGGTGTTCCACCAGGATTTTGTCTGGGTGAAGGAGCACCCCTGTGCTCTGCCCTGTGCAGATATAGGGTGGCAGTAGCTGGCTGGAGCCAAAACTGTGCCAAGCACCATGTCAAYGACAGAGACAATCAAGCTCCAGTGTCTGTGTTTGGCACTGTTTTATTTATTAGTGGAGCTGTGTCCTGTGACGGAAAAGATCATCTCATCCCCAAGATTAGAAACACACTTGTTCTTGTTATTCGTGATAACACTGAGCTCTCTTCATCCCACCCTTGCACTGGCTCTGTTTCACAGCTGGGGAGAAGCATGATGAGACACCCAAGGAGGAGAGTTTAAATCTCACCTCACTTCCCAGACCAACACTCTACCCAGCGGATAACTAAACTTGTCTCACTTGGGACACAACACAAACTCTGTCCCCACTCCATGGACCTTGGGATGAGGAAAGCCAAAACATCCAAGCAATTCTGGAGAACAAGACTCTTCGGTTGCCATCCAGTCTCAGTCTCCCAGAGTCCTCAGAGATTTTGCAACATCCTGCTTTTGCAGTATAAGAGGAACACTCCAGGATGATTTCACAGAAACACTGTGTCCTCATAGAAGGAGCAGGAAGGACTTTTCTCCAATCCCCAAGAGCTGCAAGCACTTGACTTTCTGCTAATATTGTCCAGTAGTTGGGAACGTGGAAAACAACAGCAGGCTGGGATGTGTGGGGACAACCAGAGGATGGGCTCCCAGAGACAGAAACAGAATGGAAGTCGCAGGTCCACAGGSAGAAGACGATGCTCATTTGTGCTTTGATATTTCCATGTGATTTAGGCTGAAAGTTGGGTTTGAACGGCTGGGAAAGCAGCATGTAGTGATGTTCTCCCTTCTTCCTATTTAATTGTCCTGACCAGACACTGCTGTCGACTCCCAGGATACCAAAAAGGCACAGATTTCCCACAGCACAAGCACCTCCCAGACAACAGAAGTGCAGGATTTCTCTTCTCACCCCACCCCTCACCCCACCCCTTGCATCTTCCCCACCAGCACCACTGCTCTGGGAGGAGATCATTGCAGGGAGGGTGGCTCCTGATCTGCGTCCTAACATCTGCCCTGGCGTGGGCAAAACCCAAGCTGAGGAAAAGGGCTCCTGGATTCTCTAGGAAGTGGTAGAAACAGAGCTCCTGGAAACAGGAGATGTGCACAACTGGGCAGTTCACACTGCAGAGAATCACAAAACCACTGAGGTTGGAAAAGCCCTCTAAGATCGAGTTCAACCATGAACCCAGCACTGCCAAGCCCAGCACTAAACCATGTCTCTAAGCCATAATGTGAATTTTTTAAGGACCTGGTGTCTGAATAGTGTCTGCAGCAGCAGAGACTTTGCAGAGACACAGGCCAGCGCCAGCACAGCTGTCCCAGGACAGAGCTGTGACTGTACCCCACGGGCAAAGTGCCAGGAGGGTTTTCTAGGAACCACTTAAAGGACCTGCAGGGCTTGAGGTCAACGCTGCAGCACTTTCACGCCACTCCTGGGGACAGAGAGTGTAAGAGAGACACATGAGCAGCCCCTCAGAGGGGCTCTGGCCAGGCTAAAAAAGGAGCTGGTCTCTCCTGAATTCCACAGGGAGGGAACACGCTGTAATTACACTGGTGCTGTCTCAACGGCACAAACCAGAACCTTCCAGTTCTGCAGTGATCAACAGCTGAAAAAACGCCAGGTGCCCTTGAGAGAGGGAGCGTGCAAAATAAGTTTAGTCTGAAGCTTCACTCCTCTGCAAGCTCAGCCCTGGCCTTGGGAAGGGGGTGTGCATGTGGGCTGCTGGGAGAGAGAAACAGTGGGAGAAAAAGCAGGAAAGGGAGAGGTTGAGGGGGAGACACGAAAAGGAGAAAAGAAAGATTTAGGATAAACATATCTCAGCTGATAAGCAATCAGGGTCAAAACGGGAGGGGCTGGAAAACCTGCTCAGAATGAATGGAAAGGCATTTTTTTTGTCTTCAGCCATGTAATGAAAGGTATCAGGGCCTCCGTCTATGCAGGAGGCTGCAGCCCCTCCCTGCCATGCCGAGGGCTGTGTACACAGGGCATGAAATCCTTGATGCCCCCCAGGGTTGGGAGCCCACCTCCACCTCATATGGATGGGACTGGTCTGACTTCCAAAAGATTTGGATCACCACCGGTTCTGTGGGAGTTAGAGAAACTCAGCAAGAAGAGAACACAGTATTTCCATTGGCGTATCGGTATAAAAACTCCTGGAAGCTGAGTGTTTGTGAGAATACAGTAATCTCCAGGGAACAAAGGTTTGTGAGGAAAAGGTGGATTTAGGAACGAGATCCTGCATGCAATGAGGTGGGATTGATGGGGACCAACCACAAGGCAGCATAGCAGGAGCAGAAGGGAATCTGCATTGCAGATCAGAGGCTGAGCATCAATCAGCTGGAGCAAAGGGCTTTTATTCCACACTGAGATGCATAAACTGGTCCAAAACCTGTGATAGAGGAGGTCCAGCACAGGGTCCAGCCAGGGCACCACACGGAGCTACAGCAGGAAGTGGTGGAAATGCAGAAAACAGCAACAAGGATGAGGGGAAGAGTGAAAAACACAGACAAGGAGGAGCAGTTGAAGGACATGGAGTGCTCAGTCCTAGATAAGGCATGGGGTAAATGTGACATGTCCCTCATTTCCCTGTCTAGGGASAGAAGGGAGAGGAAGAACAGTGTCTCCATCACCAGTGGTTTACAAGAACAGGCTGCACAAGGAGGAAAGGTTAGGGAGGTTTAATCCACTGTTTGGACTGAGTTCTTCAAGGCCCCCTACCTGTCACAGTATCCCTCAGTCCTGTTCACTTTTTATCACTCTGTTGCTGAAAATTTGCTCAAAATTCCTTCGAGTTGCTCTCCTGATGCTCACACCTTGCAGCCTGTGGTCTAAATGGGGTTTTTAGAYCCTATTTAGCTGCTGGAGGCTCTCCCCAACAGAGATTCCTCCTCAGAATGGCAGGCAGAGCTCAGGAAAAGCATTTTTCAAGCAACACATTTGTTGAAAGTCTCTCCCGTAAATCTGGCCCGGTGAGAAAACCGAACATTGATAATGAAGCAGCTGGGAGTGGAATRTACCTTCAAAGAGAAAAACAATGAAACAAAAGAAGGAAGGACAGGATAAGTATTATAGAAAGGACAAGTCCATTTGGAAGAGGTGAAGTACTAAATCCAACAGCCTCCCTGTTGGCTTATGACCTGCACACCCAGAAGGATAAAGAGTGTAAAAACACCAGCAGAAAAGCACAAAAAACCCATAGAGTCAGAGAATTATTTGGGTTGGAAAGGACCTCACATATCACCTAGTTCCACCCCCTACCATGGGCAAGGACAGCTTCCACTATCCCAGGTTGCTCCAAGCCCCGTCCAACCTGGCCCTGGACACTTCCAGGGATCCAGGGGCAGCCACAGCTTCTCTGGGCACCCTGTGCCAGGGCCTCACCACCCTCACAGGGAAGAATTTCTTCCCAATATCCCATCTATCCCTGCCCTCACTGGGAAGCCATTTCCCCTTATCCTGTCTCTCCATCCCTTGTCCCAAGTCCCTCTCCAGCTCTCCTGGAGCCCCTTTAGGCACTGGAAGGGGCTCTGAGGTCTCCCTGGATCCTTCTCTTCTCCAGGCTGGATACCACAAGCTCTCCTAGCCTGTCTTCATAAGCAGAAACATTTCCTGGACTACTCCAAGATTTCCCAGTGGAAATTCTAGTTGGACTAGATGATCTTGAAGGTSTCTTCCAACCCCAATGGTTCTGTGATTCTCACTCTGGCTTCCCCATCACCTTGATTTGCTGAACCATTGCCTTACACCAACCAGAAGCTCTGGGAKAGGAATAAGGGCTATGCCCTCAAACCAGTAAGAAATCTCATAATCCCATAAACCAGTCAGCAAGGAGGTGTCAGATCTCTCTTTGCAGTCCTTTCAGAACTGCTGAAGGAAATCCAGCTGGAATCTCCATCCGTCAGAGCCCATCCCATCCCATCTCATCTCAGCACTGTGAGTGTGATACTCAGATGCAGCTCCTGCCTGCAAACTCAGCAGCTTGCACCTGACTGAAGCACTGCTTCCAGAAATGCATCTGCTCCTAATTTAAAGGTATCCAGGGATGAAGAACCAGGGTTAGCCAGGTGACTAATTCCTCTCAGCAGCAACCACAAGCCTGGGTGTTTTGGCTCTGTTTTGCAGCCATGGTGAGGCCATTTTTTGCTACATTAAAGACACTTTTTCCATCAGGCATTTTTCTCCCCAGGCAGCTCTTCTCCAGTTACATCTCCATCTCCTTTTCTGATAAGCCAACCACCTCAAGCTTTCTGACCCTGTCATGCCAAGGCTTCCTCTTCACTCTTCAGATAATCTCTGTAGCCCTTTTTCCACGCCCTTTCTCATTTTTCAGGATCTTCTCTAAAGCAGCAGTTTGGCTTTCCCAGTGTCTAACCACAAACTATCCCAGCATCCACTGAGAGAAGATCCCTCTGGTTTCAGCCATGTGGCCTGGTTAGAAACGACAGGAAAAGTCAGGGTGTTTTATAAAGGTAAAGAAATAAGGATGTTTTCATCTTTCCTTTCTACATTCTCATATTCGGCCTCTTCTCCCAGGGAACCAGAGATAGGACAAGGGGAAATGGCCTCAAGCTATGCCAGGAGATGTTCAGGTTGGTTATCAGGAAAAATTTCTTCACTGAAAGAGTGGTTAAGCATTGTAACAGGCTGCCCAGGGAAGTGGTGGAGTCACCATCCCTGGAAGTGCTAAAAAAATGAGCAGACGTGGCACTTCATGACATGGTTCAGTGGGTGTGGTAGTGATGAGTGAAAGGCTGGACTTGATGACCTTGGAGGCCTTTTCCAACCTTAATTATTCTATGATTTGTTCCTTTCTGTTTACAGTGAAAATTCATAATAAAAAATCACTGCAGAATCTGTATTTGGGGGAACTCGTCTATCTGGGGTGTGTGGGTGTGTCTTGTTTTTCACCTTCATTTTCCGAAAAGAGCAGGAAAGTTTCAGGACTGGAATCACTCCCTGGAGATTCTTGTCTTTCCCCCAGTCATGGAAATGGGGCCAGGAACACCCGGTGGCACCGACCCCCATCACCCACACCAATGACTTCGAAGTCTTTGCCACTGGCCTTTGCCCTTGGCCAACCGGCAGTTGAGTTCCCCAAAAAGCAGCTGAGCTTCCAAAGACCTGACTCCTACCTGGAAGACACAACCAAGCCCACAGCAGCACTGACCCTGGACTGCAGGGATTTCTGAAAATCCCAAGAAAAGCTGCCTAATTAACAGCAGAACCAAAGTACGGCACTGTTGGGTAGAGGGGAGAAGTGAAGGAGAGGGAGGTGTTGTTCAGATGGGCACTGGTGTGGGTGTTTTAGGGGAGCTTTCTTTACAGACTCTCAATACTCCCACCCTGACCAGGTCCAGGGAAGACCAGGACCACCTGGCTTAGAAGCAGAATCCCACTGAACGTTGGATGTGGCGCCCAATGTTGGTTTGGCACAGCGAAAGTGAAAGGTCACCAGAAGCCAAGACRTGCTGGGCTTCAGGGGCAGAGCTTTGCCCCACCTTGTTCTGCAGCCAAAACAAAACCCGTGGAGTGCACAGAGGTGAGTGTCTCACCTCTCCTCCAGGAATGCCATGGATAAATACAAAATGAGGGCAAGCACAGAGCAATGCTTCCCCAACACCCTCTTCCAGCCTTCAGCGCCTTTCTGCCGCGTGACATCCTGAGCTGGGTAAGCTGATCTCACGTTTAATCGCCCTCGATAGAACATTTTTCCTCCACCCAACTGTCCAGTTGCTTTCCTGAACCCGTATGAACCTCCAGCTTGGCCTGGAGTTGATCCCATGCCCCGGTGTCAGGAGGCCAAGCTTCTTGCAGACGTTTGAGGACGCAGTGGGGGCCAGAGGAGCCCTATCAGCTTTACCCACCGCTGAACTCCCGCTGACTCCGAGAGGAGCCGGCCAGACTCCCCGGGATGCTGAGCACAGGCCACATCCCAAACAAACAGGAGGGAAAAGGCAGAAATCGGCCTGTGTGAAAAATGAGAGGGGGAAATAAGGGGCGAAGTGAGAAGGGAAACGTCTGATTCAGTATGCGCTTGTTTTGCTTTTGTCTTCTCCAAGGAGGAAGAGGATGGAGCGCCGTCGAAGACAGAGACAGAAGGATGTTTCCTGGCCCGGCCTGGGAGAGGATCAGATAGTGGGCAGATAACAATAGAAATGATGACTGAGACGAAACCGCGGCCACTCGCTGTGCGCAGAGAGCAGCCGGCCCACCCCGGGCAGGGGAGGCTGAAGAGGAAGAGGCAAGAGCAAAACAGCTTCAGTGCATGAGATGGATGGTCCAGGTAGGACCTCTGCCAGATGAGATCCTCCAGGGCTCCTTCGCCCCATTGCATGAGCCTTTCCACACATTTATTTGTGGCCTGAGGACACAGCAGCCCCTCAGACGTGGCTGGGGATGGGCAGTAACCATTTGCCACCACTCTGCCCACCACAATTTGTGTTCCTACTCTTGCTTTCCCTTCAACAGCACCTCAGAACTGCCACCCAAGCACTCCATTTGAACTCTGCTGAGTCCCCATCATGCGGGATTCTCACTAATCCGATGGGTGCAGAGGAGAAGGAGCAGCAAGTGAAGGAGCAAGAAATGAAATTAGCTCTGAAGGTCTTCTCAGAAAGGCCTGTTTTAGCTTCTCCACTGCAAGTAAAACATGGTGTGCTCTTCACTCGTCTCCAGGGCTCAACATGCAAACACACTCACCCAGGGTATGCAAACACAGATGCAAAAGTGCCGGTAGGCAAATGCCAAAGTCCCCAGCTGAAGCCTTTTGGGGATGAATGAAAAGTCCAGTTTTTCCCCCAGCACTGCCAGGGCCACCACTAACCCACATCCCCAAGTGTCACATCCATGGGGCTTTTAAATCCCTCCAGGAACATGACTCCAGCASTGTCCTGGGCAGCACATGTAGGTCCCACTCACCCTCTCCTCTGTTGTGTGTGAGAACTCCATCACACCCCGGACGGTGGCACAGAGGGTGAAGCTCACATGTGCGCACAGAATTTTCCTGGGGCTGTTATTTGCAGTTCACTGTAAATTCCTCTGGTCTCAAGGATACATTTTGAAGAGATGCAAATGGGTCCTGAGTAGCTTTTTGGACATCCATGTACTACAGAAAAGCCTGAAATCTCACTGTTGCTCTTAAACAGGTGTTCAGGGGTCTGCAGCAAGACATGTATTGCTTATTCTTCCACATCAAACAAAACTGCTGAGCTGACCARAGCTACCACGCCACTGGGGTGGTGGATTTGCAGCAGACACCTGTCTAGAGCCACAAAATACAGCCACTCACCTATGGTGCCCCACCCAGCACTTGAACCCAAAGTCCAAATCAATGTTATCCTCTGCTTGGTCACCCTGTGAACTGTGCACCAGTGAAACAGCAAAGGAGGAGTCAAACCAGGTCGTTATTAATGACACAATGGAGAACAGAAGGTTCTGAGGAGACTTTAAGGGGATTTATAAGAAGGAGAAAGAGGGACTTTTCCTATGGGCAGATAGTGATGGGCCAAGGAATAATGGTTTTATTCTGAGAGAGGACAGGTTTAGATAAGAAGTTAGGAAGAAATTCCTTATTCAGAGAGTGGTGAAGCACTGGAAGAGGTTTCCCAGAGAGGCTGTAGCTGCCCCATCCCTGGAAGTGTCCAAGGCCAGGTTGGACAAGGCTTGGAGCAACCTGGGATCGTGGAAGGTGTCCCTGTCCATGGCAGGGAGTGGAAATAGATGATCTTTAAGGTCCCTTCCAACCCAAATGATTCTATGATTTTATGATTCTGATTCAGGTATGGCTTCTACAAGCGGCTCTATGCACTTTATGAGGGGGTGTCCTGACAGCAGCATCTTTACCAGGCCACTGGGCTTGAGTGAAGCAAAATATGAAATTAATAACTTCATTAAAAAAAGAGGACACCTAAAAACATCTTCTGGTCCTACCTTCACACATGGAATCAGGAGCAAAGGATAAACACGAAATCCCACCAAGGAAGGAGCAGAGAGGTCCTGATGGGGTCCATCCCCTTCACCACAGAGACTGCTCCAAGAGGGAGTCACAGTGGGCTTGAAAATATGGCTTTGGTCAGTATTTGGTGCTGCTGACTTTGGCCAAAGCATGGCTGCCATGTGGGCTGGGGGAGCTGAGTGAAACCAGGCCATGGTAATCACAGATGATGCTCAGAGATGGTTCCAGATGTTCTGTGCCCTGCCTTGACGACCTCATCGCTGCTCTTTCCACTGCTGAATAAGACAAATCTGACATATAATTGATCCTACCTGGCCATAAACCTCGTGTTGCTGCGGTAACAGAAATTTAATGTGCTCCTCCCTTCCTGTGTAACAGCTGAAGTGGCTCTGTCCCTGTTGCTGTCATGGAGCTGGGTCCTGAGGGTTTAAACTTAAAATATTCTGAGTTGGAAGGGACCCACAAGGATCATCAGGAAGCAAAGCCTATGAGGCCACATCATTATCTTATTACTTCATGCATGAGGATTCATTTATCCTTCTCATTCAACCACAGATTTTTTTTTTTTAAGTCATTTTAAGGATGCTCAGTTGCTGGCAGGATTTTGAAGATAGATGTTTAGGGATGTAAAAAATCTGGGGGGAAAAGGACCCTGAGCGTATCAGCCAGTGAAAAGCTGCCCAGGAAAATGCTCCTAGGGATGATCCACACTACAGGACATGTCAGGACTCATCCCGCCAACAGCAGCTGGGCAAGCCCTGCTGCAGAAAGCCAGGTCTGAACCTTCTGGGACTTGCAGAAGGAACCAGAGAGGACATTTATCCTGATGAGCCAACACTGAGATTAAAAATATTGTCTGGATGGGAGGAGCAGAAATTATGCTCATTAAATTGCTGATTGAAAAAAAAGCCTGCTCAGTTTGGACTGGTAGCCCCCCTCCACCACCCAGCCAGCCCTCCCTCCCTGCAGGAGAAGGGCTCCTATCTCCTGAGAATCCCGATAAACCCTCCTCTCGCACCCTCCCCTTCCCCCCCTCGAAATAAAAGTGAGCTGTCTTAGTGCTAGGATGCAGAAACCACTTCCAAGCCAGCATTACATCAACATTGCAGCTGATAAAGGGATGCACAATGGAGTGTTAGACTAATAGAAAAACACAGCTCAGATAAGGCAGGCTCCTGATAGCCTGGGCTGATGTAAAATGCCATTGTCTCCCTTTCTGTCAGCTGAGTCACTGCAGCGATAGGGAATTCCAGTGGCAACGGGCAAGTCAGGGGTCAGAAACCACAAACCCTGGGCAAGGCAAATCCCCCGGTGTGGGCACCGCTGGGCAGACGGAGCTGGGGTGGGAGGACGTGGCCGGGGGTGCAGCTGGTGGCAAATTCCCTGTGGCTGCAGGGATAGGGAAGAGGATGAAGGATGGAAAGGGTCCATCCTGCAGGACTGTGCCAGGCTCTTTGTGCAACAGAGATCCCGCAGCACCACCGCTCCTGGCATGGGACCCACCGCTTTCCACGGCTTTTCCTTGCTGTTTCACCTCCCTCCCACTACCTCATCCATCTCCTGTGTTTTCTCCGGGTGCTCTGAAGTCAGGGAGAGCGGGAAATCAGCAGGAGAACGCAGGGGAGGGGATGCTGGTGGCACTGCAGTCTCCCAGGTTCTTTTGGGTCAAGAACATCCATTCCACGGGACTTGAGCAGGCACAAGAGGAGCCAAATCTTGTCTCCAGCTGCTGTCCCACACTAGTCTGAAAGATAAARTGGGAGAGGCATGGAGAAGGACACCCTGCCCGCACCCAGCCGGTGCCAGGGGCCAGAGGATGTCTGTCTCCATCCCTCCTGTGAACGGGAACTCCCAGAGCCCGCCGAGGGCTGCGATAGTGCCCTGCCTGACGGGTGAGGGTGTTTTTCCCTCTGTGGGCTCCTCTCTCGTTTTCCTGTGCTGCCCTTTGATCTCCTCTCACACGGCCCCGGCGCGAGGCTGCCCCAGAGGAGGAACTCCAGATTACGTGACAGGGTTATGTCATTTTTCCAGCGGACGTGCTGGCCTGGCTCGCAGCGGAGAGGGCTTTTTTTAGTGCCGACGCTGCACTCGTCGGGAAGGCAGGTCCTAGAGAAAGCGTGGAGCGGGGATGCTGCAAAACCTTGTGTTGCGGGGAAAACGTGGGACCCAGGATAGGCTCAGGAACCAGCTCAGGTCTTCCTCTCCATGTTTGTTCACCCCTCTGTGAGAATATGAGGGGTTTGGAGCCTGCCACAGGGCAGTGGSTGCAAGATCAGCCCCAGCTGGAAACTCAGTGTAAAAGCAGAAAATGGGTTTTATGCTGGGAAATAGGTGATGCTTTTACCCAAATCCTCGGAGGTGGAGCAGATCTATGAGGACATTGCACGTTACAGGGGTAGCAAGCACAAAACTCCACTGATACAGAATCAAATCTGGCTGAAAAGCTTCATAGAGTGCCCTTCTGTTTCATCAGAAGTAAAGACTTACAAACAAAAATAAAAATAAAGTATTTTTTCTACAGTCCTTTTTACGTGTTTTTCTGCTGAAAAACTTCTGAGTATGACCTTTCTCCCAAACTAGAGGATTTTCTTACCCATCTGGTCAACTTGGGGACCATTTCCTTGTTATCCAAAGATAGAAGCAAACCCCAAAATGTTGAAGAGTCCAAAATAAAGAGGATGGAGGTCCATGTTTGTGAAGAAACCAAGATGCCCATGGAATGCTGCTGAGGTGGAAGATTGTGTAGGAGACCCTGCCACATAAGAAGCTCTGACTCTTGCATCTCTATCCTACCTCTACTCTCTTTGTTTCAATAAACAGATGCTGACCAAAAACGCCTYGTGACAATCCCACTCAAACTCTCGTGAGTGTGGAAGGACCCAGTCTGGATCTGGTTTCTAACACCAGCTAAATGCTTGGAGTGAAATTCCTTGTCGCAGTGCCTGGCTTTAGTGCTGGGGTGCACAAGGAAGGAGAGAAGGTCCTCTCTGTCTGGATAAAGGGAGGGATGAAGGCTCAAACTCCCATGCTCATCAGGACTCCTGGGGGTACAGTTTGTGCCCTGGGTTGCATGGGTTTGTAGAGGTCTCTGAATCACAGAATCATGGAATAGTTTGGGTTGGAAGAGACCTTAAAAATCATCTAATTCCAACCCCCTGACATGGGCAGGGACACCTTCCACTACACCAGGTTGCTGCAAGCCCTGTCCAACCTGGCCTTGAGTCAATCAGTATTTCAGAGGTTGACCTCTGTTCCCTCAAAACTCAATATCCTGTTGGAAATCCCCATTCCCAGAGGGAGTTCCCTGAGGTAGACATGGGCCACACTCTGCACACGTGGGCATGGATCAGGGATTGCAGTCTGCCTGCACTGATCACCTCGGGGACAGAGCAGGAGGAGAGGCCTGGCTTTGTATGGGGACTCCAGGGACATGCTCACAGGAGAAATTAATTGTCTGCTCTGGAACACCAGTGAACACCCCTGTTCCCATCTTTAATGGGAAAATGGAAATCTTTAATGACCACAGAGTGTGAAATCACCATTCCACACAATGAAATGCATCAACCCTTCAGGAGAGAAAGAGTCCTTGGAACAGGCAATGTCTTCCAGAAGAATCCATGATCTCTTTGACTCAAGACTACTTGAAGAAGGCCTCTGCAGTGCTGAAGTGCAGCCCACAAGAGGAAGGTGATCAAAGATGCTCAAGGATTAAAAATCCAGTTTGTACAACCTCAGTGCTAACCCATTTCCCTCCCCTGACCTCGCTGGTTCTTCGATCTGGCTTTGAAAGGTGGAAGTTGTGTTAATCGGAGAAGTGGTTGGGGACTGGGAAAGAGGCTTCAGAAACTGAGGGAGAAGGGATGTGTAGGGTTAGATTTGGGATTTCAGGGAGCAGAACAGACTGGGTCTGGTCTCAAATTCCTGCAGATGGTCCGTGCTGTTTTTTCATGGAATCATAGAATCAGTAATGTTTGGAAAAGACCTGAAAGATTATCAAGTCCCACCTTCCATTTTGGAAATGCTTTGGTGGGAATAGTTATGTAACACAAGAGTCTCCAGACCCCATCCTCAAAAACCTTCTGAAGCCAATGGGATTTCCTTATTGATGTGGCTGTGGGGATACTGGGGTCTTCATGAAACACCCTTTACCTCCTCCAGTACAAAACCCCTGGGGAGACCTTTAGCTGGAGGGAAATGCACAGTTTTTATCCTCCTGAGTTTCTCATGCCAAAATATTGGGATGGGATTCAACTGAAAGTTACAGGAACCTAAATTTAGGGTTTAAGGTGGTTTTCCTCACTGAAGATGCACCAGAACAGCCAAGATGCCCTCATAGGGCTGGAAGGCAAAAGGAACAGAGGTGACCCACGCTTTGCTGTCCAGCAACTGGAGACTGAGTGGAATATGGACTCACTGATCCCTGTGGGTCTCTTCCAACACAGGATTCTACGATTCTATGATATCCCAAGGCTGGGATGTGTTGGGAGAGGAGCTATGAGGATAAGCCCTGGAGAGTGCAGCTGGGCTGCTGCAGAGAGTTTAGATCTGGAGAAGCAGGATCCCACCCTTATGGGATCCTCAGCCTTTTTCAGGAGAGACAGAGATCGCTGAGTTTCTGCCGGGGAAGAAAAATACAGTCTGGCACTGAACCCTTGAAAGGTTTCCGGCCCCTGGATTAGATGACCTCAGTATGCCTTTTCCATATCTGCTTCCACAGATATAAGGCTTACTTGAGTCTGCTGGGAATTCTTGGACAGAACTACTCTTTTTTTTCTGTTTTTTTTTTTAATAGAGAAAACCTATTTGTTTAGTTGTTGTTATTGTATTGTTTTTGTTACACTTTTATATGGAAATGTACTCATTGCAGTGAATCCTGTAAAAATTATCAGTGTTAAATGGAATTTCTGCTCAAAACTATCACATTTCTCACCCAGTAGCTTTGAAGACATTTACAGTCCCAATCAGGCATTTAATCCTCCATTTCTCAGTACGAGATCAGTTTTGACTCTTTGGACATCTCATTTTACTGTTTCTCCATGACAATCCAGAGTCAGGCACAAGGCTTGTGGCTTGTTGCTTATAATCAAATGTTAAATTATCTTGTCTCCCTTCTCCAAATCCCTTGTAGGTCGGTGCTCCTGGYGTCCCATGCACCACCACGTCCTCTGAAGGAGATATGGGAAAGGAGGACAGTTGTGGTTTGGATCAAACTCTGGTGTTATCCCAACTTCTCTCCTCAAGGATTAAAAAGGATTCAGACATGAATCAGTTTTCTACAGAGCAAAGGTGGTGTCACTTGAAGGTGGTGCCTTTCTGTGACCTCTGCCTGCTTAGGTGTGAATACAGATCTGTTGTGATGCTCTGTAATGCCAGAAGGTTTCCATAATATTTATTATGAAATCTGGAACTGGATTCCTTATGGAAAACAGGCTGGCTTAAAAAGCTGACTTTGTTTTGGAAGTGATCAGRTTTGCATGCCTTGAAAACATCTTGTTTTCATCAGCACCAAACACATTCATGGAATTGTGGAATCATGGAATAGTTTGGGCTGGAAGGAACCTTAAAGATCATCCCATTCTGCCCCTTTCCACAGGCAGGGACACCTTCCACTATCCCAGGTTGCTCAAAGCCCTGTCCAACCTGGCCTTGGACTCCTCCAGGCATGGGGCAGCCACAGCTTCTCTGGGCAACCTGTGCCAGGGCCTCACCACGTTCATCATAAAAAATTTTCTTTTTTATATGTAACATAAATCAATCCTCTTTTAGTTTAAAACCATTAACCCCTGTCCTACCTCCAGCCCTGATATTGTAAAATTGTAAATTGTAAAGTGGTCTGGAGTCCAACCTTCCCAAAGCCATTATTAAATATTTTGGCCCATTTCAAGAAATTGATTTTCCTGAAGGAGACACCTCCCAGTCTGATCATTGCCACCACCAACCTCCCGAGAGCAGCTGTGGGGTTAGGACAGACATCAGCAACCAGAAATCTACATTTTGCCCCCAAATTGGGGCATGGAGAAATCCTGCCTGTAGCAATCACTGCCACTAAAAACACACCTGTGTGAAAGCAGCTTTGCAAGGATGCTGATGTTCTATCTGAACACCAGCAAGTTGAAAGGTCCAGGTTGTTTTGGTTTGGTTTGCTTTTCAGCAAAGRGAAAGGAGTTTTGTTTTCAATCTGTGTCTTTATGACAAAGTTTGGAGTTGTAAAGACGACTTGTGGCTTGAATYGATTTGCAACTGAGGGTAAAGGAAATTTTGCACCCAAAGAAATTCTGAATCAGGTGTGTCCATTTCGTAAATGTATTTTGAAGAAAAGCAGCCACTCTCAGAGTGTGTCTTTCCATGGGAGCAGAAGGGTTTATATGCTTTTGGGAAATATTACTGTCGAATTCCCCTTTTTGGTCCCAAAAATTCCATGCCCACCACAGAAACACCCAGAGGGGAGACAGGATGGGACAACTACAGCATCACTTTGGGTTGTTCCATCACCCTGATGGGAATATCACTTTGGGTTGTTCCATCACCCTGATGGGAATATCATCCTCTCCTTCCCATGCTGCCCATGGGAAAGGGTCCCAGAGCTGGAGGTCCTGGCATGGAAGGAGACCAGGGCAAGCACACAAAAGGAGGAGGGATGAGGCTGGAAAGGGCAAAAGGAGGGGGGACGAGGATGAAAAGGGCAAGGGGAGAGGTGAGTTGTATCGATTGGTGTGTGAAAGGCTTCCCGGGAGCCCCGTTGCTGAGAGACAGCCCTGGGAGATGCAAGGCTGGAATTAATARCTGCTCCACTGAGGCCCTGTTTGCTCTCCTTGCCCAGAGCCGGAGGACTTTGGTCGCAGCTTATCRCCCCGCCGAAAGCCCCAGGAATGCAGTCACAGGCAAATGTGCTCGTTCACACGACATCTATTAATCAAACGGCTCCCCCACCCTTTAACCCTTCGCAGCTCAGGGAGGGGGAGGAGGGGAGCATGGCTCTGCTTTGTCTAAAGTCAGGGTCCCAGGAGTCTCTTCAGAGCAACCAGAGATAGGGGTGAGGTACTCCAGTTAAGATACCGACCCCTTACTCTGCATCCAGGGTTTTCTGGAATTCTTATGGAATTTGTTTTGGTGCCTGCACCTGAAGACATCCTGTTCCAGTAGGGGCCAAGCACCTAATCACCCTAAAATGCCTTGAAAGCCCCAAATATTGGCACTGAAAAACTGTCACAGACTTTGCTTCCTCTTCACTCTGTTTCACATTCCAGGTGATGTTTGTGCTCACACTACGGTGGTTGTTCTGCAGCTGCCCTGAGCTGTGGTTCCTCTGCAGCTGGACGCATCTGTAATGGGGTTTTCTCTGCTCTGAACAGCACAGAGCCCATCAGACACACCCTGGGGACACAAAACACCACAGGCAAATGTCTCTGCTGCTGCTTACAGCTGGTAGGATTTATCCCAACTTCACAGAATCAACAGAATCATAGAATATCCTGAGCTGGAACTTGGTGTCTCCAAGGCAACACCAACCACCCTAGAATTATAGAATCATGGAATCATTACGGTTGGAGAAGATCTCTAAGATTATCGAGTCCAACCATTAAMCCAGCAAGGCCTCTAAAACCATGTCCTTAAGTTCCATGTCCCTCTTGCCTTGCTGCTGGGTGTTTTAGTCTCTGAAAAGTGCAGASAAGTGTGTTCCTGCCTTCAGACATGAGGCTGAGGAAGATTTTCAGGCTCTTGACCTGGAAGCAGTTGTTTAGACAGTTAAATTAACCAGAAAGACTCTGTAGGCCCTCCATGGTGAGGGAAGAGGCAGCGGCACCTCCTGAGGACAATTTAGCACACCAGAATGATTCTCCTGCTCTGTAACACCCCCTGGAAAACATCCCACTGAATTTAGTGTTGTAAACCGGCCAGGATGGACACTGCTGCATCGGTTACCCTGAGATGTCACCTCATCCTTGTCCTCACCCTGAAGTCCACAGGCTGGATGAACAAGTCAATCAAAAATACCCTTCAGGAAGGTACCAGGGATGCTCCAGTGCTGTAAGACACGCGTGAGCATGGGAAATGCCAGCTGGACATTAGGACAATCCTGCAGAGGATTGAGGCTCTGGAACGGCCTYCCAGGAGGAGCAGCTGGGACAAGAATCTCACCCATCCTACGAAAGGACTCTGAACAGCCTCTGGTGTGGCGACCCAGAGCAGAGGCTGATGCTGCTCCTCCCTGTCCTCTGTCCCCTGTTCCTGGACAAACAGTGCCCAGTGATAAGGTGACCATTTGTGAAAGGGGTGGGGACTCAGCAGCCTCAACCACCGTGGTCAGTTCCCCATCACCTCAAGTTTTCCACCCCGCTTGGCATCTCCTCGCCCGGTGCCACTCCAGGAGCCCTGTTGGGTGACAGGGTGAGGCTCTGGCTTTAGCCCCAGGCCAGACCATGCTGGAGGATGGGGTGGGTGACTTTTAGCCTTCCCACACCAGGAAGGAAGGATGGATTTTTGTGCGTCATGTCTTGAGAAGTTTTTAGCCCTGGGTCCCGTCTTGTTGGCCTCGTGTCAAGAAGGAGGAGCAYGAGCTGAAGGATTTTGAAGAAAGGCAGAAGGCACCACGCCAGAGGTGGGATTTGGGGCATTTTTACCTGCATTTGGGTTCTTTGCCTAATTAATGGAATCTCACAAGGCAAAGGTGCCAGGATCACAACCCGCTTCTTGTCAGAGCAGGTTTCACCTGTTCATGACAGTGAGAAAAAAAGGACATTTTTATTAGCTGGCATTTTTAGGCATGCAAAATTTGGGTTTTTTTCTAGCTGTCAAAGAACCAAGCGCATCTTTTGGGATTGAACCAGTTCATTTCTGAAGCATCACCACACTCCAGTCTCTGTTTTGAGCCTTCAACATTTTCCCCTCCAGATCCAACGGTGCCTAAAATCCTGGATTCCTTTTGGATTAAATCAATCCAAGAGATGCACTACAGCTTCCCATGGGTCTGTTTTCCATGGGACCAGAGCAAACCCCTTCTGAACCATCTGCCGTGGGGACAWCATGTGCTCAAGGCCAATATTTTGGCTGCTTTGTCCTACTCCTACATGGCCACCTCTCCTCCTGCTTTTCCACAACTTATTGAGTAGGACTTGCCACATGGCAAAGGAACCTGCATGAAAAGACAAACATGAATCAGGGCTAACTGTATTACAGCATCCCTTTCCTTATTCCTGACGTCTCAATGAGCAGAGAAAAAGAATTATGATCAGGAAAAATAAAAGTGTTACGAATTCTGCAGTTCAAACAACCTCCAGCAAACCAGGTATTGAGAGGGAAGAGGAAAAAAAAAATAACTCACAAAGCAATTTGACACTTCTACCTGTAAGCAATTAATCATCCAAACTCTAGAGATAAGGACATGACACTCTCCRTGCAGATTAGGACCTCATAGGAGAAGAAAACCCTTCTTGCTTCCCCTCTTCCCATATTGTTCCCAAAGAGTTAACAGCAAAGCAGGTCTGCAATTACCCGGGAATAATGGGGTGTGATTGGGGCACTAAAGAGCTGGAATTGATTTTTCTTTTTTTTCCAGGCTTTCAGCTCTAGAAGCCCCTCCCTGACTTCCTGGTAACTCATGACCAGCAGGGTCAATAGAGCAGAAATCCTTCTAAAGGGCCAATCTGTATTTGAATTATTTAAACAATGTCGTACAGCCAAGTTAAATGGGGCTTATCAAACGTTACACCTCTCCAGGCACAATTGGAGACAGAAGGATATTAACTGCTGAGCACTCCACGGATGGCCTGGAGAGAGCTGAAGAAAAAGGGGGAGAAAAAAGGCAAAAAAAATWGGGGGATCAAGGCAGGCTGATTTGGACAAGGGGAGAAGCAGGTGTCAGCCCAGAGATGGTCTCTTCTCCCATTTGGAGACTCTCCATGCTGATCCTGGAGATTGGCTTTACCAYCCTAATAAAAGCACGAATTTGGGGGTATTTAACCCTTAATCTGCATCATCTCCTCCCCTCCCAGGATGAGAGCACCTGGAGGGATCTGGAGGATCCCAGTCTTTTCTTCACCCTTCTGGAAAGGAAAATAAGGAAGGAGCTGTTTCCATGTCACACAGGCTGGGGTTTATTATCCACAAGTGTGCACTTTGCCCTGCAAGGGCTGGGACATGGAGCTGCCTGCAGGACACAGTGGAAAAAAAGCCAGGAAGATAATAATAATAATAATAATAATAATAATAATAATAATAATAATAATAATAATAATTTCCTTCAAATTTGGGAGCCAGACAACAAACGTTCACCAGTTGAGAGAGGTTAAGGACCTTGCCGAGCAGCCCCAAAAGGGGGCTGAGAGTATTTTTTTTCCATAAAATCCTGGAGTTTGCTTAGGTTCGGGAGCTGAGAATTCATCTAGGAAAGCAGCTCTTGATTTTCTCATGAATGTGGAAGCAAACAAGAATCCACCTGGGATTTCCTGGACATTTATCCTGCTTTACCCCAAAACTTTCCCAGTATTTCAGGTGACCGGAGGTACATGGGGAAGCTCAGGGGGTCCCAGGTGGGACACAGGGGGTAAATAGTTCACAGGTAATTCATGCACTGACATTTTCACATGACTCATTTGACCTGGAGAGAAAACAAATGTGTTTGCAAGTAAGAAACAAACTGCAAACAGACCCCAAAGGGAGCCTAAATCCACTAGATGATGTATGGCTGGCTGAGAAAGAATTCACCCACATCCAGCTCTGCGGTAAGGATAGAGAGGGAAAGGATTTGTAAGGATTCATGGATCAAAAATGTATAAATATTGTTTAACTGAGCCACAAAGGTTTCAGCAGAAAGCCTCGCGCTTAAAGCAAATGAGAAAAGAGGGGAAAAAAAGGTTAATAACACTGGCTTAAGGACACACATCCTTTGCTTACCCAGCTACTGTGCTGCCTCTGAGCTAATTAACCCTGTTAATTAATGGGGGTTCAGGTATCAACCCCCTGAGAGGTGATTTTTGTGGGGGTAGGGGATCTTTGCCCGCCCTGATCTGAGCTGCCATGCCCAGGCTGGACCTTCAGCTGGAACGTGCAGGCAGAGCTGGCCAGGAAAACGCAGAGGGAAACATTTCCTGCTGTGAAAGGCTCTCCCATCCAAACTGGAACATTTCAGGAGACGTTGCTGATTTCACTGAGGGTGGGATTTTTTGGTTTTTTTTTTAAAAGAAAAATAATGAGGGGAAGGAGAGGAAAGTTTTCCTGACTCCRTTCCATCCTTTTTATCAGAAGTTAGGACTATAAGAAGGTGCCTCGCGGCTCAAATCCAGCCCGGTGCTATCTCAGTATTTGACATTATTTGTCATTTGGGGAAGAATTTCAAAATGTTTAGATTTCGTTGTGGTTCAAAATGAAGCCCCAAACTCAACCCTTCCTCCCCCTCCTCACCAAGCGGCGTTTGCCACCCATCCCCAGCCACATTTTTAGGGACTGCAAATCCCAAAAACGGGTTTTTTGGGGACAATGTCCGAAACACAACCAGGCACTGGGTTTGCTCACTCGGATCCAGCCCCAGGCAGCCTCTGCCTCCCCTCCATGGGGGAGTCCTGTCCCTGCCAGCTCTGGACGTCACATCTCCGGCGGCTTCTGCCGCCTTGGACGTCTTGGTGAAGGTCACCGTGGCCAGCAGCCCCTGCTTTCGCACGCTGCCTTCGCCAGGCGATGCTGGGAGGGGATGGAATGGTCACAATATTGGGAAAGCTCAGCCCAAGCAAGCTCAGGGTTTATAAACTCCTGGCCTACCCCGCAGGCTGCAAGGTCGCCCCTTATCTGAGTTTGCAGAGGGTTTGCAAAGTGCTGGCGGCCCTCCAAATATGTTTGGGAGTTTTTCACTCGAACCTAAGGCTGCCGGACTCCCACATTTGACATTTTCCAAGTGCCGCGGGACGGCGAGGGAACAATGTGCGATTATGGCAGCCGGCTGGGATCGGGAGAGCCGCTGGCCGAGGCTTTCCAAGAGCCGGAGCAAGTGTGCAGGCCCGGCAGCCCCGCCGGAGCCACCTCCATCAGGGATGCTGCGGGGTGGAGCGGGTGTCGGGCAAAGCCAGATCTCACCCCTTTGAAAGCCTTTAAATTGCAGCCCGAGGATGGAATAATAAAGTTTTGCGAAGGGGGGAAGGTTGGGATAACCTGGTTGCCTCTGCTTTGCCTGCACAGTTTTGGTGTGAGACTGCAAGACACTCAGCCCATGGGGTGTGGGCCGAGGCACCCATTCCACAAAGAAATGAGACAAAAAGTAGCCACAAATTGGTAAAGGAGCTTGTGGACTTGAACCAGGGTTTCTCCAGCTCTGCATTAACCCCTGCACTGACTCTTYTTCCCTTTCTTGCCTTAATTAATCCATCCATCAGTAGCAAGGGCTGGCCATAATTAAAGAGCTRGGTTTATTAATAGATATTCTCAATACTGTAAAATAAATGAGCCCAGGTGCCCTAATTCTCAGCTGGGAATATTTCCATTATTTGGGGGGGATAAAGGGAAGAGAGGAAAACCACGCTGAAGACAGATAAAAACACAAACTCACTTGTTGTTTTATTTCCCCTTTTTCTTCCTTTTATCTCGCTGGAAAACTGAGTGTGCAGGACAGGGAGTAAAAGAAAACAAAAGAAAGAGGAAGGAAAACCAAACAACACAAGTGCTGTTTTTCTTTCTTTCTCAAGAAAACAAGTCCAAAAAATTACTTCTGAAACAGTTTTTCACCCAACAGCTGCCTGCACTTAAAAATAAATTTTTTTGAGAAGGGGAACGAAAGGAGAGGAATGGCTGGGGAGAAACGGGATGTGCTTAAATACAAATTGCACTGGAAGTGCAAAGGGGGTTATTAGTCAGATAGGGAGGATTATTTTACATCTTGACCACCTCCACAACCACGCGTGCAAGAGCCTGCATGAAATGTTGCCTTAATCATCCTGGTCAAAGTCCTTTGGCTGCAAGCAAGGCCTTGTTGTACTGCGGATTAACAGCGAAGAAAATAATAAGGGATTCTATATATACAATTTTCTGGCTTTGGTTGGAAACCCCAGGGTCAGAGCAAAGCTCTGATTTCAAACAACTGTATTTTGAGTGATCCTGTTTATTCCAAGTGTCTGCTGAGGCTCTGACTCCGAGCTATTAATACAAAATAAATAATTTTCGCACGAGCTATTTTTACCTCCCTTGCCAGAAAAACGAAGCAGAAGCGACGTGTGTGAACAGCAGAGAGGGAGCGAGGTGGGGCCATGGGCTCCTGGGATCTTTTTTGGCTGCTGGATGACACGTGGAGCACCGCTGGCTGAGGATGCTGAGGGAGACCATCAGCCAGCACAGTTAAAGATGCTTCTGCAACACATAGGGGATGGTGGGACACTCTCAGGGTGTGTTGGACCACGGATTTTATGGCATTCAAACTGCTGCTGTTTGAGAGAGGGTCTGACGTGGCCCTCTGAGTGCAGTATGTGAGCCCAGATGATGCAGATGTGCTGGTACAAGATCCTGTGGTGCTGCAGATGCATCCACGRGACTGTCCTTCTACACTGCTCAGTGAAAATGTGGTTTTTTTGGGAAGCACCATCCCTCCACAGAGATCCCTTGAGGTCTCTCGTTCCCCGTGGCATGGGAGCCATCCAGGCTGGCTGGAATGCACGTGGACCCACAACATTTGGATGCTCAGGGCAGGGAGTAGGAGGTCAGGAGATAAAAGCAGCGAATCCCTGCTCAGCTGTGTTCCCAGCAGATGCCGGGGGGAGCTGTATTTGCACACCTGGAGCCGAGCCCCCTCTCATGCCGAAGGTTGTGCAGTCACAGCCCACTTCCCTTCTGCAGCAGCTGCTTCCCTGCTCCCCTTCTTGCAGGTTGATGTCAACTGGGTACAGAATTCCAGGCCTAGTGATGGAGTGAAACGGGAGGGGAGCTCGAATGGTGCCATGCACTCTGCAAATGAGGGCCTCAGGGATGGCAAATAATTCTGCAAAGCCTCTGCAGAGGCCACTTGGCTTCCTGGGCTGTACCTGAAGGGCAGTGTCCTGCTGTCGCTGTCCAAAAACCTCTTTAAAATCTTTACCACTTGTTGTGCACCTTGTAATAAAGGGGCTTTACAAGGGTTTAGGGGTTCAGAAACGAGGGTGGGCTTGGGGGCACCAGCAAGGTGAGGAGAAGGCAGCTGGTGAAGGTGCCAAGTGATGGCCTCTCAGAATCCCAGCCCTCAGGAAGGAATTGTTCCCTGAGAGGGTGGTGAGGCCCTGGCACAGGCTGCCCAGAGAAGCTGTGACTGCCCCATCCCTGCAAGTGTCCAAGGCCAGGGTGGACAGGGTTTGGAACAATCTGGGATAGTGGAAGGTGTCCCTGCCCATGGCAGGGGGTGGGATTGGATGTGCTTTAAGGCCCCTTCCCACCCAAACTGTTCTGTGATTCCGTGATTAACCTGTGCCCATGTCAGGCACTCAAATCAGCCTGGGAAAAGGGGGAATCCCTGCTCCCACCACGGCCCCTCCATCAGAATAAGCACCAGAGCTCTCCCATCTCTGCTGGATGTGCATCAGGGAGGGAGGCACCTGCCCTGGGGGTGTTTTCCATGCTCAGACTCACACAGGCACAAGGAAGGACCTTCAAAACTGCAGGACCAAGGACCTGGTGTCCAAGGCTCCCTCCAGAGCCAGCGGGGGAAGTGGCTGCTGAGGAGAAGTGGGAGGCACTCGCTGGAGTCTGGGAGTCTGCGGGGAGAGCAAGCAGCTGGAAAAGTGCCTGGCATTCATGTCTGGGTCCTGTCCCTTTGGTGCTGGGTTTTAAGACCTATTGAATGATGTATTGATCAATCTAGAAAACCAGTTTAAATCATCAGGTTATAGAAAGAYATAAATTTATTTAAGCTGTGAGGTCTCCAAGACAGGACTGTGTCCCACGGTGGTGTAAAATCCCTGTTAAAACTACTGGGATGCAGAAGCAGACAAGGCTTTAGATACTTAAGGGGAAAAAAATTGAAGATAAGGATTTAAACACATTTATATCGATTCTGGTTCTGGATATCCATCACTTGTAATTTTCTATAGGCAGGGGGAGTGCACCAGGGGAAAATCACTGCAAGATCTACTCGGTCTCATCTTTTTCCACCAGTATCTCCTAACAGCCACTCTTTCCAGTTTGGAGCAAGGAGGTATGAGCACAGTTCGTCACTGTCACAAGTTATACATTTCAATTTTCCATGTTTGGCAAAGTCTGGGCTCAGCTTAACCCTAGTGCAAAGCACCAGCTTGATTTCCCTGTCACCCTTGGAGCTTCCAGATGTCACATTAATGAGGTCTGGATCTCAAAYAGAGCACCTGGACACCCAATAATGTAATTAAATACCAATAAAATCATGCGGATCCTGCCCACTATTCCTGACACAGCTCAGGATCTCTCAGGAAATTCGGGAATAACCCAAATCTGGGGTCCCACCAGCACCAAGGCAGGAGAGCAGAGGGGCCAGCTGGCTTTCTGTGAGCCATAGGCATCTATTAACAACCAGCTTTTGGGCTCCCCTAAGTGCACTCAGCCTGACTTGGTTTTATTGGCATCACCCATCTCCCAGTAAATGTGATAAGAGAGGCTGATTAGCCATGGCCATCAGACTGGGCTCAGAACAAGTCTCCAGCACAGCTGTCTGAAGGCTCCTGGCCACATGTGCTTCCCATGCCACGCTTCCAGGCCCAGGAGGCTCTAATGAAGATTGTCCCTGGACCTCATTGTTTACTCTTAAGCCGGCATCAGAATTAAGACCAATTTAGCTGCCCCTTCTTTTCCTTTTTCTTTTTTCTCCCGGTCAGTCTAAACATGCATCTCGAGAAAGAGACTTTTTTATTGCCAAGACGACACGTGATAAGGAAAGATCATCTGTCTGAGAGAAAATGACTTCTGTGGGGCTCAGAAAGTGGTCCCCAGGGCCTGATTCCAGCACAGGAACAGCCCCTGGAGAACATTAAGGAATTATAACCCTCACGATAAGGCACTTTTCTTTTATAGTTTTTTATTTCATAGCAATAGTCACAGCTCAGAGATAAGGGCAACATACATTTTGTTTAACTAGGCTCTTGTTCCTTGGTGTGGGGCTCGGAGTGAACTGGCATCCATCAAACCCTTTTGTGATTTACATGAATACCTGATTCTTCTGATAAGGGAAAGTGTAAGTCAACACAGTTCTGTTGTAATTGGGTGTTACCTGTTTAGATACTGAGCTGCTATCTCGGCATCAGCTCAGGCAAGCTCCACTTTACCTTTCCTTGCTAGGTGCACGGAGAATGTCTCCTGCTTCTGCACTGGCCCCAGSTGTTGCAAGAAGCTGCCTGGATCCTTTCAGTCTCGTGGAGGTGTCCACAGGATGCTGGCGATGCTAAAAGTCCATGGGCATTCAAACACTGACAGGAAAAAATTACAGAATTAAAACCCCCACGTTAAACCCCAAATCCTCACTTGGGGCTCAGCACAACCCTTGGCCCCTCTCTCTCTGTGTTCTACCAAAGATGTGCTACCATATTCTTATTTTTTTTGGTATAATTATTTATCTTAGTGAGCAACATCTCATGTTCATAGTATAAAATTAATATTCCTGTTGTTTGTATGACAGCAGAAATCTCTGCCCCTCGGCATACCAGAACTCCTTTGCAGTAGATGACAGGGATACTAAGGCATCTCAAAGCCTGAGAAGTTTGCAGCCTAAAATCAAACCAGAAATGGATCCCAGTAAAGGATTTGATGACTTCCACGAAGCAGGAATTCTCAGGGGAGAGGCTGTAGCTCCTGCCATTTTTAATTAGCTGTCAGAGCCYCAGGAGCAAACTGCTTTACTTCTAAAAGCACCTGGACTTCCATAACAAGCAGAACTTGAAATGAAAAAAACAAGGAAGGAAAGACCACAAACAGCCTGAATCTCCCACCTAAAGCCTCTGAGGGCCAGAAGATCGAAGAAATGAAATGCAAATCACTAATCAAACCCACTCATTTTGGACAAGGAATGACCCAGATGCTGCCCAGGGTTTTCTTTCTGTGTTACATCTTCAGGAGAGCTGAGCTCAGGAACCTGCAGTGGAGAAACAGAGTGGAATTTGTGGCAGGTTTTAATACCAGCCTGGCACAGTTCTGATCTCCCTGGCCTAAGTGACACAAAGCTGCAGGGAGCTCGCAGCAGCTGCTGGTGGAGGGGTCAGGAGACGCCATCCCAGCAGGATGCAGACTGGGAAGGTCCCAAGGGCTGTGAATGGATATTTGGATGTACCTCCCTCCCCAAATCCAAAACTGGAGTGATTTGCCACCTCCCAGCTGGGACGACACAGGAACACCCAATAAATAAATAAATAAATAAATAAATAAAATAATTTGGTTTTATTAAACCAAATTATCCTCTTGATGTAGCAGCACCTCCTTGCCATGAAAGGGCTGCTCATGGCAGATGTCCCCCAACCCCAGTGATACCCACGTGCCGATCCTGCATGGCAGATCTCCTCAAACCCCATCGATATCCATGTGCTGATCCTGCATGGCAGATGTCCCCAAACCCCAGTCATACCTGTGTGCTGATCCTGCATGGCAGATCCCCCCAAACCCCAGTGATACCCACGTGCTGATCCTGCATGGCAGATCCCCCCAAACCCCAGTGATATCCATATGCTGATCCTGCATGGCAGATCTCCTCAAACCCCATCGATATCCATGTGCTGATCCTGCATGGCAGATCTCCCCAAACCCCAGTGATATCCATGTGCTGATCCTGCATGGCAGATCTCCCCGAACCCCAGTGATATCCATATGCTGATCCTGCATGGCAGATCTCCCCCAACCCCAGTGATATCCATGTGCTGATCCTGCATGGCAGATCTCCCCCAACCCCAGTGATATCCATGTGCTGATCCTGCATGGCAGATCTCCCCAACCCCAGTGATATCCATGTGCTGATCCTGCATGGCAGATCTCCCCGAACCCCAGTGATATCCATGTGTTAATCCTACACCACTGCCCACATGGGAAGAACGTTGTTTTCTGCCAGCAAACACCCAGGGCTGGGTGAATGAGAGGAGAGGCAGGGCAGATGCAGCCTTCTTCCCTGAACTGGGATCCAGCTCTCCATCAAGAGTCAGACTCAAAGCCTGATCCCTCTTCAGCCTTCCCAAAAGCTTCTGTTCCATGCAAAGCTTTGATGGTGCCCCCTCATTTGGGGTCATGAATCACCTAAAACACCATTGTGGCCACACCTGGCCAGGGCCCCTCTCTGTGGAGCTCAATATGGGTTGGGTGGGCACCTCTTGGCAAGGAGAGATCACGGCTCTGTCGGCTTCAGGTGTCCTTGGAGGCTGGGGATATTTGGCACTGGGAGGGACCTGGAAAAATGCTCCAGCCCATGTAGTTGAAAAGGTTGGATTGGTTTGGGTTTACGAGTTAAAAGGATTTCTTGGCCACTGTGCAAAGAGCAGGATTTTATGGTGGTACAGAGAAAGGCAGATGTTGTAGATACGTATTTATATAAAATGCTGCCTGTACCAGCACAGGAGAGCTCAGGTTTAAGAGGCAATTTCCTGGCTTAGTCTAATTCTCTCATTAGATGTTTTCCTTCACACTAAGTGAAATTCTGACTGAATTAAAGACCTGCTTTTCCTCTTATCTGCTGCTGCTCTTATCTAACTCCGAGGAAAGGCTGGGAGCAGAGACAGACAGGGCTTGCCATTTTACAGCTCTCCTTCCCACTTTTCCCCTGGGCTCGCATCAAACACCAGGAAGAATTGTTAAAAACCAGCTTGTCATTCTCAACACATCCATGCAAGGGGAACAGCAATGGAAAAGCCACCAAATAGGTCCATTTCCTGAATATATATATATTTTGTTGTTTTTGTTGTTTTGGTTTTTTTTCCTAGGGGGATCTCCCAAAATCTCCTACAAACCCCAGTGAAATGGTCTCCCTGGAGCAGGGACCATCCTTTCCATTAGAAAATCCAGGTCTCTTCACTTGTGTGAGTCTCCAAGGGTGTCATGAAAAGGTRAAACACCAACCCTGCTCGTTATTTATTGTCACTGCTCCTTTCTGGGTCCTGAGCCAGGTCGGTACAACCAGCAGGAACCAAGACACCTCAGGCCCCTCCCTGACTCCACYACTGACTCACTGCTTAGCCCAGGGCAAGTCCCTTCACTTACTTTCATAAACTCATAAAATAGTTTGGGTTGGAAGGGACTTTTTAAAGGTTTCACTTCTTTCTCAGGAAAGTCTCTGTCTTGATTATGGAGTTTGTCAGTTTTAAGGGAGAAGGACGTGTTGGTCCAGCACCAAACACAACTTTTCAGCTCCTACTTCCAGCTGCTCCTCTTCATGCCACGGTGCAGCAACGCTCATGCCTAATTAGGGTAACCCTTAACGAAGAACCCTCTTTTATCCTTGGATTTCCCACTAGAGTCTTGTCCCACTGTTATTCAGTTTTATCCAGGTTTCCTCCAAGCCCTCCATTGTCCCAAGCCTCTTCCACCCTCCGTGTTTGAGTGCCCCACACTTTGCAATGGAGCTGGCTCTGCCAGGAGCTGCACTTCTCACTCCAGCCAGCTTTATCAGGGCCGCATTTCCACCGTGTGACGTGTCTGTTCCCTAAATTCCCAACACACTTCCAGGCACAGAGGYGTTTAGAGCCCTTGAAACCAAATTAGTCACTCTCCATCCTGCTCACATGCAGCTTTTTTATGTTTCTCCCTAATTCAGGGCTCTGGCAGCCCAACTCCTTCCAGCAACCTGCTGCATCTGGCAACATCAAACAAAAAACACCCCAAAAAGGGTCCTTTCCCACTGGATGTGGACATCCTTCCAGGAAGGGCCCTGCTCCGGGGTCAGATGGGAATTGCAGCAATCTTTAGAAGAGGAGGCTCTGGGGAGACCTCAGAGCCTCTTCCAGTGCCTAAAGGGGCTCCACGAGAGCTGGAGAGGGACTTGGGACAAGGGATGGAGGGACAGGACAAGGGGGAATCCCTTGTCCCAGAGGGCACGGAATGATTGGGTATCTGCTTGTCCTCCCAGCTTTCCCCCTCACCTCCTGGGGAATTTTAGGGAAATCTCCTGCTTTGATTTCCTTCCCCTCTAAAACCCAAGAGAAATCTGCTTCCCCAGAGACTGTAGTGAAAAGGGATATACAGCATCACGAAATGATGGTTGCTGCATGGACGTGCCTCTTCCCAATTGGAACAGACACAGATCTGGCCCAACAATTCCACAAAAAAATCTCAGTCTGAAAATCTTCAATACACTGATCTGATTTAAAAAGAAACAGAAACCTGCAGTCAAAAAGCAGGTGGGTTTTATCATCTCTTTCATTATTTAATTTGGCTGGAATGTCCTTTCTTTTCTTTTAAGATGAATGAACATTCTTGCTGACAGCAACTCCCTTACTTTTTGCTTTCAAACTAAAATTGACAGGATTTTAGGGGATTTTCTGCTAGGAAAAAATAAAACACCTTCCTCACTGGAAAGCACGTTTACCTGTGGTCATGAAAAGCTCTGGAAAACCACAATACCCTTCTGGAGAAGCTACACCACGTTAGAGTAGAATCATGGAATGGGATGGGCTGGAAAAGAGCTTAAAGATCCTCTTGGTTCCAATCCCCTGCCATGGGGAGGGACATCTTGCACTACCCCAGGTTGCTCAGGGCTCCATCCAAAATGTCCTTGAACACTTCCAGGGCTGGGGCAGCCACAGCCCAGAACATTTCTGGTGTCTCTTGCTCCAGGTTTGGATATCCAGTCCTTCAGCTGTCCATATAAACTGGGCCATGGTAAGGGCAGTTCTAGGGTTCCTGAGATCGGGTGAGCATCCCCGCACCTACAKCAGGGCTTGGAACCCTTTAAAGTTCTTATGGATCAGATTTGGGGCACTTTGATCAGTGCCACCCAAGTGTGCATGAGCCCCATGTTGGATCATCACAAGCATCACCTCAGTGACAGCTGAGCAGGGATAAACCTCTGGATTCCCGGTATTTGCTTAGTAAAATGCTTTTTTAAGCAGGAAATTCGTGGCTTAACCTCTATGGATGCTGAAAAAGCTTCAGCAGAGAATTTCTTCAGCTCTCTGCAGCATTTTCATGAGAGTTCTGTCTTTCYCATGTAAGTGACTCAAAGCAATGTTACAGTTTTGTAAACTTCTTGCAGCTGCAGGTTGTTTTGCAGTATTGTTATGGTTCTGACTAGAAAAACATTCAGAGATGGGTGTCTTAGAACTTGACCAATCCCCTCAAGGGGTGGATGGCAAAAAACCAATTACCTTATGCCATTTAATACACTTTGTGAACTAACATATAAAAGCCTTCTGAGAGTTCATTAAAGCGCTTCCATTTATCCCCGAGCCTGGACTTTGTGTTGTTTCTCTACTCGTCCGTGGGGAAAACAGCGACAAACCTCCAGACAAATATCCTTCTCAAAGTCCTCCATCCAGCACAGCATAAACTGGAGACCTCCAGAACTTTCCTGAACTACATTAGATTTTCCAATAGAAAATAATAGTCACTTCTTTGCATTTCTTCTAGTTCATCACATGGGCCTGAATAAAAAACGCAGCAGCCAGCTACATATTTTCTTTAGACAAGGCTTATCCCAGACAGCTGGAGCCTGGACTTTGCTTCTTCCCATCCTGTGGATTACGAAGGTTTTTTCTTGCTCCAGCAGTAGCCTGTGCTCACTTGAAGCCACCTCTGCATTTCATGGGCTCTGCCAAGCAGACAGGAAATGAATGAAGTTTAAACGAAGAGCTGCTCCCTCTTCCAGCCGTCTGATCCTTGCTTTTGATTCAGTAAAACCCTGGCGGAGGACCCCTGATCTAATCACGGGAGCTTGCACTTGGTGATCCAATTACTGCCAAGTTTCTGGACGTTGTTTTTTCCTTTGATGAGAACATTTAAAGGTGTGAACTTCTCAGGGGCTGGSTGACGGCTGTCTCGGCTCTGCTATCTCATTTGGGGAAGGGAGGAATAAAATGCTGTGATTTTCTACAGATTTGGACTTCTTCAGCCAGAGTCTGTGAATCCTGATAGCCAGAGCTTATTTCTGCTCTTGCCTACAGGTCTCCACCCCTCTGCCAAGCCTGGCTTGAATGAATCAGTCAATGCAAATGTCATCTGGGGAAAGGTGCAGCCAGCACATGCACACAGCCTCATTTTTAGCAGGGAGGCTACAGACACAGAGATAACACCGAGACTCTTCTCCAGCAGCCTCCTCCAGTCCGAACGCGCACAAGTGGCCATAAACTAAAGCACAAGAAGTTCCACCTCAGCATGAGGAAGAAATTTTTAATGCTGAGGGTGGCAGAGCACTGGAACAGCTGCACAGAGAGGTTGTGGAGTTCCCTGTCTGGAGACATTCCAAACCCACCTGGACACGTTCCGGTGTCGCCTGCTCCAGGTGACCCTGCCCTGGTGGAGGCGTTGGACTAAAGCTGTCCAGAGGTCCCTTCAACAATTCCATGATTCTGTGAGAGCTGGGCTGAGAACTGATGATYTCACATCATGAGAGAGCCCAGGACACCTGCTCTGCCCACTGATTTTCCAGCGCTGTTGCCCAAACACCCTCACGTTGTACCCTCAGTCTTTCATGTCCGAAGGTTGCCGCAGTCACCGATCCCACCATGTAGGGGAAAGAGGCTCCCAGGGTCTGCCCCGTGAGATAACATCACCCCAGTGACTCCCAGAGCCTTTCTTGAGGTGCCRCTGCCCAGTGTTTGCTCATGTCCTCGCATTGTCCCCAACTCTGACAACGCCTCTGGTCAAGGCTATCAACTCATCAGCACAGAAGCATCAGCCCCCCGCGTTTGGCAGGGAGGACACCAAACCCTACCCGCTGATAGACTGATAGACTCATCCCTAATCCCATTCAGGAGTGTTTTGATCAATGGATAAGTCTCTGTTTGTGCAGCCAAATCCCTCCCTGCCTTGTCTGCAGGCTGGGTGTGGGGATAAATATCCTCAATGTCCCCCTCGGCTCGTGCCATCCCAGATCCTGACGATGTGGAGAGCACGTCGCAGTCAAGGATTAACCCCACGGGGCTTTATTACCTTGATTTGAGCAGATGGACAGCTGAGGTCCCAAAAAAGGTGCAGTGGCCTCTCCAAAATCCCAGGACAACTGAAAATTGAGCTGGGATTTCCCAAACCTGAAGGACATCCTTCTCCTCCAACAGCACCGCACCAACACAGGGTGTTTTTGTGCTGACAGCTGAACACAGAAGCCTTGGCCGGAGACACTTTTCCATCTAAATTCCTGATATCTTTTGAAGACGTGACCATTTGCTAAGCTTTATTTACCCAGCAACCCTCTTCCAGTCAATGGGGAGGAGATAAGGATATGTAGAGATCTTGATGAGATCAGGACTCATCTGACAGGACAAGAATAGGCTGGAGAAGAAGAAAGAAAAAAAAGTAAAAGTAAAAGCTATTGATGATCCAGGCTCCAAGAGAGGTAAATCTGAAGGGAAGAGTTCTCCCCTAAATAATTCTATTCTTTTTCACAGATATCAACATCAGGCATTTGGGCTCCAGCATCAAACCAGAAGCAGAGAGAGAAAAATGAGAGAGGAGGAAAGAGAAATCAGAAAAAAAATTGATAAAAATAGGAAAAAAGCTCTCTATATTTTCCTTTATTTTTCTTTTTTTTTCCCAAACATGAAAAATACTAAATTGGCCCAGAATTATGAAAAAAAAACCCAAAAGCCCATCACCAACAGAAGATGTTTTCACCACATGGCCAACATTGGTGGTCAACTACAAGGGAAGGAAACAAGGAGCATTTCACACAAGATCTGCCCTGGAGGCCCGGCTGGACCCTCTTCAGATGCTTCCCAGTGGCATCCGAATTATTGTCAGTAACTGGTGGAGAGGGACAACCCTTGGAGGTGTCCAAGGAAGGACTGGACGTGGCGCTGAGTGCTCCGGGCTGGGGACAAGGCAGGTACCAGTCACAGGTTGGACTCGATGATCCTGGAGGTCTTTTCCGACCTAAATGATTGTGTGATTCCACGATTCTCTGATGTGAATTCATGGCATCTTAACTCACATCACCTCTGATCTGGGGATGAAATCCCAAGGACAGAMAAAAGGCAGGAAATGAGGCCGGCGCAGATAAGGCCCAAAGATGTTCTCCACACAACCAACCACTGGGAAATGGAAGATTCTGGGGTATCTTCAAAAAAAAACCCTGTGATTTATTCCAAATGGGATATGAAACATGGAGATCAAACCACAGAACCACAAAACCGTGGAATGGTTTGGGTTGGAAGGGACCTCAAAGGCCATCCAGTTCCAACTCCTGCCATGGGCAGGGCCACCTGCCAMCATCCCAGGTTGCTCCAAGCCCTTTCCAGCCTGGCCTTGGACACTTCCAGGGAACAAATAAAAGAAGCATTGGGGACTTCTTATTTATCCTGGTATTTGTGGTGGAGATCTGTGGTTCTCATATTTTTAATTTTCCGTGTAAGAGGAAAAGCCAGGAATAAAGGATTAAACACAAACAGCYCCATTTCTTTTTTTTTKGCTTTTTTTTGGCTTTTTTTCTTCCCCCTTTGCGTGTTTGGTTTTTGCTTGCAATAATATAAAATGTAACAACTTTTGCCCCTGTTGTGGTTTTCCCACTGCACGCTGTGAATGGTCAAGGCTTTTTCACTGCAATAAGAAGRCTGAATTCTGAAAGTGTTCTTTATTCCCTATATGAACTACCCTCCCCCAAAACAAGAAGGAAAAGAATGAAATGTTTTTCATCTATAATTAGTAAACRTCTGAATTCATGCTCSCATTATATTGTCTTTTCACAAAAAAACCTAAATCCCAAACATAGCTGAAAATTATTAGAAATATTTAAACTTCTTGCTTAGAGCAGTTCAAGCCCAGCTTTCCTTTTTGTTGAGTTTAAACAGCAATTCATCCAGAAAGGTCTTAGAATTTTCTGTAAACAAGCAAACCAACCAAAATCAAACCAAAAACTCCAAAGTAAAAGTAAAATTCAGTTAAATTTTTAAAAAATTGAAAAAAAAACCCTCTTAAACTTTGGAAATCTGTCCAGCCAGAAACGACAAGTATTGAACCTTCCAGTTTGCTGATTTTGTCTTTCTACCTCTTCCAGATGGAACACAAATGACATTTTTCTTGATTTTGGGAGGATTTTCCACTGAAAAAAACCCCTGTGATCCTTAATGAGTTCTACCTCTGCCACGTGTGTTTTCCTGGAGTGAACATTACATGAGCGGTTTTACCACAGCCTGGACGGAAAGGTGCTAAAAATTATCCTTTCTTCACTGCCAGAAAAAAACCGTTAATCCAAAGCAGATATTTTGGGAAGGAGCCCTCCGTGGGGCACCTGCATCCATTTTTCCATGGTGGTTTAGGTATCTTTGGGTGTTAACAATTGGAATATGCTCCGATGCCTCCGGTGTCCCGCTGGAATTGCAGTGAGATTTCACAGCTGTTCTGCCAAAAATCCATAATCCTGTGAAAAGGCACGGGACTAAGTGCTCCGGGAGAGACGGGTCCTGTCCCGGATCTGCTGTCCCCCACAAGGCCTTTAATCCCCCTTTCCCTTGTCTTCCCAGATAATAAGATCCACCTACCCTGCAGTGTTGTTGGGAGGCTTAACGGGGTAATCTTTATAAAGTGCCATGGGATCTTCTGGAAAAGAGAAAAGAAAAAGAAAAGAAAAAAAGAAAAATGTAGGGTCCAGCCTGATGCTGGTGTCACATGGCCAAGGAGTGACTCCCAAGGAGATACAGATGATCTCTAAGTTCCCTTCCAACCCAAACCATTCAGTGATTCCATGATTTTGTGACAAAACAAGCCCAAGGTCAGCTGTCCCTCTCTGAGTTATCACTGCAGAGCCGAGCAGCCATCCTTCACTMATGCTCCTGGGTGCCAGCAAGGGTGACACTGCAGGGACATTTTTCCAGCCTGTGGAAAGACTTGTCCCTTTGAGATGTCTTCACCTTTCTGTACTGAACCAAATCTGCTTTGTTCACCTTGTCCCTGGTGGGCAGGACAAGATGGGGCTGAGCCCGAGGGGCTCTGTCGTGCAAGTCAAAAGCCAATTTCTGGAGAAGGGAATTGTCTGGGGAGACCTCAGAGCCCCTTCCAGTGCCTAAAGGGGCTCCAGGAGAGCTGGAGAGGCACTTGGGACAAGGGATGGAAGGACAGGACACAGGGAATGGCTTCAAACTGACAGAGGGCAGGGTTAGATGGGATATTGGGAAGGAATTGTTGGCTGTGAGGGTAGGGATGCCCTGGCACAGGGTGCCCAGAGGAGCTGTGGCTGCCCCTGGATCCCTGGAAGTGTCCAAGGCCAGGTTGGACGGGGCTTGGAGCAACCTGGGATAGTGGAAGGTGTCCCTGCCCATGGCAGGGGGTGGAGCAGGATGATCTTTGAGGTCCTTTCCAACCCAAACCTTTTCATGAGTCCYTGATTCTGTACAACAGCCAGAAATACACATTCAGGTCCAGGATTCTCCTGTCTCTGATTGGTTTGGTGGGATTTTTGTCCATTTCAACTAAAACCCTCCAAAACTCAAACCATTGTCCAGGATTCCACCTCTCTGACCTGCAAGTCCCAGGACTCACATCATTCCCGACTTGTCCAGTGCATGAAAACTCAGAGGTGCATCAGCTGCCCAACAGATATCACAGTTTATTAACAATATCAACACTGCAATAATGATCCACGAACGAGGGCTAATTACACATAAATTTGGCAACACACCTGAGTATTCTTTCCCCATGTGCTGCTCTGGAGTTTTGCCTGATGATAACAATATCATTTCCTGATAAAATGAACTTTCATGTTGTTGTGCCTTTTACAGTTACAGCCTGTGGTGTATTTTCCTGCTTTTCCCCATGGATGACAAAATGCCACCTTCACCCAGGGTTTTCCATCCTGGACAGCATTCCTGGGTGGGTGTGAAGCTTCAGGATGAGTCCAAAAGCCAAAGGATTTCAGCAGATTTAAGAGACCATCAGCTCTGCTTCTCTCTGGTAGCGCTGATGTATCAAAAATATTATACCAGAGATAATTTTCTGTACAAACCCAAAAGAGGAGAAGAAGAAGGAGCAGGCTATTCCTGAGGGTAGAAGGAAACGGATCTTTATTTGTGCAGCTATAAGGATCTCAGTGGCATAGTCTGAATTCCTGCTGCCCTGAGTGAGGCCAGGGAAGGCTGCACTGTTCACTTGGCTGGAGAACAGCAGTGCAAGGGGGATTTTGGTGGGATATTTCTGGAAATTTGGGTGGATGTTAATTAAGAAACAAAAAAAATTCCCATGTTGCTGCCTCAGCTACAGAAACTGTTGTGTAAATCCCATGGAAATTAAATATAATCCAAAGGAGCTCCAGCAGCACTTCATAGAATCATGGAATTGTTTAGGTCAGAAAAGCCCTCTAAGACCATTGAGTTCAACCATTCCCCCAGAACTGCCCAGGCCACCACTGACCCAGGTCCCCAAATTCTACACCCACACATATTTTAAATCCCTCCAGGGATGGGGGCTCCACCACTGCCCTGGACAGCCTAAGCCAGAGCTGGACAATCCTTTGGGTCCTCCTTTCCTTTGCAAAGCTGAGGCCAGGGGATCTGGGAGAGGCTGAGTGACCATCTGCTGAGTCCCAGCCCAGTGTCCCAAGTTCAGGAAATTCACCTGTAACAGATCTAGGAGAAGAGAGGAAGACTCCCAGAACTTCCCATCTGCTCCCAGTGTCCCTTGCTGGAGAACATTGCCAACCTCAGATCACAAACTCACCCTGCACCAGGGAGACTTTTTTCCCTGTTGGAAAAGACCAGACATTTTTTCACCTTTTATTTTCAAGTTTTCCTTTTTAAAACTGTCAAGATTTTGTGGTTTTTTTGACTGGCATCTTGTCCAAGGTCAGACCATCCTCCTGCATTACCACTCACTCCTGCCAGCACTGCCTGCTCATGAAACCCTTCTTGTGCTTCCCTCATGTGAGTGCATTTCACGTGGATTTGGGCTTGGAAGTTCAGTGCTTGGAATTTTTGGTGCATAAAAAACTATTTTGGCTTCGTGGCTTTACTTTTATGTGAAATCTCCCTCTTTTTTTTGCTTTCCTCTCCTGAATAAGTGGATTAATTCAACCAATGATACATCAGCGCAGAGAGAGAAACAATTTTTTCAGCCCAGAGGGAACTCAGCGATGAAACCTCCGTCCTGACCCTGCATCTGCCACCCAGGGGCGGAGGATTTGGGTCAGGATTGGCTTTTTTTTCATCATCACATCCAACCTCGGCGCTGCATCTCCCAAGCACCCGGAGGCCGGTGCGCGATGCTCGGAGGGAGCGCAGGGGCATCGCCGGCGGCTCCGGCCCTGCAGCCCTTCCCTTCTCTTCCCTTCCCTTCCCTTCCCTTGCCGGCGGCGGCGGGGCTGCCCAGGGCACTGACCCCAGCGCCGGGGAGTCTGGAGCGGAGCCGGCGGCCGCCGCTCGCCGCCGTCAGCCCACACCTCATCAATAGGGGCTGACAGCCCCGGCCCCGCCGCCCCGACGGCACCGCTGCCGGCACGGCACGGCTTGGCACGGCCCGGAGTGCGGGCTGCAAGCAGGGAGACCCCCGAAGGTGGGGCTGGAGGCAGCCCCATCCATCCGGGATGTGTTTGGGGAGAGAAGTGGCGGAGCCGGGGTGCAGAGAGCCCCGCGGGGGTCAGGGTGAAGGTAACCCCGCAGGGATCCAGGCATTCCTGTGGGCAGCAGCACCAAGGGTCTGGGATAGCAGCAGCATCACTTGTGAGGGGGTATGAACTTCCCAGTGGGGCAGATTGAGGGGGTCGGGGGGCTGGAAGGGGGGAACAGGGGTGTAGGGGACCCCACAGTGACAGGAAAGGACATCCAGTGAGTGGTATAGGCGAGTAGCAAGGTAAGACACGTAGGTGAGAGAGGTGTAGACACAGGGATAAATGTGTGGACAAAAAAAATCGATATTCTGGCAAAGAAGACAGGCACAAAAAAAGCAAATCGACACAGGAACGAGTAGGGAGTTACAGAGATGTATGGATATAGGGATAGATACATGGATATATAGCTAGATGACGGATAAATGGATATATGGATAGATGACGGATAAATGGATATATGGATAGATGACGGATAAATGGATGTATGGATAGATGATGGGTGGTGATACCGACTGAGGTTTCACATTCCCAGGGCTCCAGCCCAGGCATTTCCAGGCAGAGCAACCTTCCCCGCCTGATGTACGCGGCTTTTCCAGCGTCCCCGAGAATGAGAAGGGGCTTTCCATCACCGCTGCTGCTCCTGCCAGACGCGAGGGGCTCTGCCCGGGCCGGTCAGTCCCCGACAGCCGGGATGTCACAGCAGGTGTGTTCCACACGAGTGGTTTCAGTGTCAAAGAGAGGTGACAATGATGACAACAGAACCACACGTGTGGAGGGCGCTGCGAGTGGGCGACGGGAGCCCCGCTGGTGACGCACCCCCTTCGTCCCCAGCGGGTTCCCCCCACCGCAGGTGATGTTCGCCCACTCGTCCCTGTGCTGGTGGCCCCGGGACATCCCCCATCCACGGATGACGTGTGCCCACAGACGCCACGCAGACATTCGTCACACCGCGGTGGCACAGCCCCTGTCCCCCAGGGGAAGGTCCCTCTGAGCTGGGCTTTTACGTCTCCCCACCAATTCAGAGAAYCCCGGATCGGGAAATTCTGAGCCCTGACGTTTTAGGCTCAATTCGCTCGATTTTGGCAGTAAAGCTGACAGGAACGCGGCGCATTGATCCACGCTGTATTTTCAGTGTCCTCTGGGACACATCTGTCCCCTCCACGCACACGCAGTGGCACAGACACGCAGAGCAACACATGTCCTGTGGTTCCCGGTTCCTAAAGATTCCCGCTCCAGGTCGGTCTCAGACCCTGCCTCTCCCCAAACTGCCACGGCACCGACCCTCACTTCTCAGCCTCTCCYCTCCTGCTGCATCAGAGCACGGATCGCTGCTCCACGCACCTCTGCATGCCATGGTTTTGTCCCCGAGGAAGTCACTTGTATTTATTTCCACGGGGGGTAAAAAAAAAAAAAAAAAAAGAAAAAGAAAAAAAATAGGAAAAAGCAATAATATAACATCTGGGGTTAGAACGGGTGGTCAGAAAGGATTTAGAAATTCTCCTGAAGCTCCACCGAGCCGTGATGCTCCTTGGCCACCCTTCTCCCGAGGGCAGTACCTGGCCTTTGGGACGGCGGGGGGTGGAGGCGGGGGTTTGGTGGCATTTTAGGACCGCTGCCGTCCTGTAAACAGATGTGACGTTTGTTTGGGAAAGCGTCTCTGAAAGGCGTGACGAGAGCCTTTGGTGAAGCCGGGGCGGGGGTGGCAGCCACAGCAGGGTCCCCCGTGAGCGGCTGACGCTCCCTCGGCTGTGGTGGAAAGGGGGGGTTGGCCACTCTCCCTCCCAGCTGAGTTGCCCACAGCGTCCCGTGGGTTCTCCTGGCGCTGGGCTGTCCTGGCACGTGTCTGTGGGCAGGGGGGTGCAAGGGGGTCCCAGAGCGGGGACTCCAAGGCTCCCCAGGGAGGAGAGCCCAGGATCTGTCCCCCGGGAGGGCGGGGGGTTCATCCCTTCCCCCCGCAGAGCTCCACCGGGGGACGACGCTCGGGATTCCCCCCCTTTGCTGGAGCAGGGGAGGGCTGGAGGGGCAGGGCCGGGGACAGCGGCTCCCTGTGCATCCCCAGACCCCCAGACGGGTGGGAAGGGGGCGGGAGGAGGCGATGCCGTCCCGAGACGTCTCGTGGCTCGCAGGGAGCCTCGTCCCCCACTCCCGGCCATCCCCCCTCCCAAACCATCCCGGTCCTGCCGCGCAGCCCCAAAAAAATCGGGGGTGCATCTTGGGACCCCCTCTTCCGTTCCCCGATTGCACCCGCTGCTCTAACACAAATCAGGGACAGCCTGGAGATACCTATCGATAGATACCTATAGATAGATACCTATAGATACCTATAGCTGATCCATACCGCCCGCAGATGCCGCCCAGCCGAAGGCACCGGAGTTTTTGGAGCCGATTTCTCCCCTCTCCGCTGTCCCGGGGTGTCCGATCCCCTCCCGCAGCCCGTAACTCTCAGATTGCCCCCAGCCCCCTCCTCCAGACCCTTCCCGGCTGCAGCCAAGGCAAGGAATACATAAAATAGTTAAAATAATATTAATAAAAATCCTTAATACTCCCAAATACCCAATACACAGCAGCCGCCGGCCTCATTTATCCCTTTTGCTCTGCTAAGACCACATTTCCCCCGCTGATTTTTGCCCCTATTTTTAACCATTTTTCTTCGTGATTTTTTAAAAATGCAATTTTTAGCACAGAAAAAAATTTAAATTAAATTTCTCTCCTCTTCCCCTCCGTTCCCCCAATTCCTACAGTAGTTTTGGGTGGGGGTTTATGGGGTTTTTTTGGGTGTTTTTGTTTGTTTTGGTTTGGTTTTTTTCATCCATCAGCACCCGGAGCTTTAACTCTAAAACCGCCGCGGAACTAAGTTCGATACAAGGAAAAAAAAAAGCAAAACAAAAACCCCCTTAAAAATAGGCATCGAATCGATTTTTTTCCTGCTTGGGGCAGAAGTGGGGGCTGGAAAGGAGAGAGGAAAGGCCAAAGTTTGTTCCTCTGGGTTATTTTCAGCCAGATTTCGTTAATCGCAAGGAAAAAAGCACCGAGTGCAGAACAGAGTTTTGGGTTCRGTTCGGGTTTTTTTTGTCGCTGCGCTTTGCTGTGCCCCATCTGCTTTTTCCGGGAGAAATTGTGTCCTAAATCCATCCTGTCCTTCCCGGCGGTCGGGTCACGCCAGGCTGGGCTCAGCGCCGTTCCTCACCTCTCCGATTTTCGGGATGCGCGTCCCGGCGATTCGCGGCTCCACCGACCGATAATTCCCCGCAGAAAGAGACTGGATCCGGCCACGATCCACGGGAATTGCTTTTGTACCTTTTTTCCTGGAAGCAGCAAAGCCAAAACAGGTCCTTCAAATCTCCTCTGCTCCTGGTATTGCTGCTTGGCCGGGTTTAAGCAGTTTAAATTGCATTTTTGCCTTTTTTTTTTTTTTTCCTAAGGAAAGCACTGATTTTCTGCAGGAATTCAACGAATCTGTAGAAAATCTCTGCTTTGGGAGAGAAAACAGTCAGGGATTTTGCAAAGGAAGGAAAGATGAGCTATCCCGAACCCGGCACATCTGGACAGGCAGCTGCTTCGGAGAAGGGATATAAAAAGAGACATCGAAATATTTAATTCTCCTTTCTTTCCCTGCGTGCAGACAGCCCCGTGTTCCAAAGCATATTTGTATATATACATGTATTCATATACATTTTTAGATACAGGTATTTACACGTTTGGATATTATATATGAATTATTACACATTATAGTTTATATATTATATATGTATCTTTATAGGTTTCATAGTTTACGTATATAAAAAACCAATTTTTACCGCAGGGCGTTACAAATTATAAACAATAAATTATTTAGGTATGAAAGTACATGCATGTTTGCATGCAACACACATTCCTTTGAATTATAACATACACCGAGTCCCGTCTACACTCAGTTCTGGTATCGATCTGTATAAAATTACACGCTTTTTATTAAACACATATTTTCCCCCGTGTGCTGAAAGTACAAATATCCACAGTGACACCGACGCTCGCATTTATTTGTTATGCATTTCTGTGCCTATAATTTTATTTCTATGCKGGTCTAGAACTATTTTCATCCTGATATTTGGGGCTATCTCCAACTGTGGGTTTGGAGAGTCCCTGTGCCCCCTGGGTATTCCAGAGTAACGGGAGGGCAGAGGATGAGGGGATCCCGCATCCCCAGAGACTCATTCCCGACCCTGGAGCACCCCCCCAGATGCTCCCTTCACCTTCCATCCCCCTTCAATAAATCGCTTCCCCCATCCCCTCTTCCCCCCCACCCCGTCTCTTTCACAAATAGATTTTAAATTTTAATTTAAGATTTTTATTTCCAAGCACCACAAGCCACTGCCACCCCCCCCCCCACACACACACACTTAGGGTAGGAACCCCAAATTTCCACGGGAAACTCCAGAGTGTGGGAACACGAATGGTGTGAGAGTTATTCCCGGGGAACTGGGCAGGGGGATCCCCCCGATGGCCGGAGAGACCCCAGGGTGAAATGAGCCCCCGGGAGAGGGGGGGCTGTGGGTGCAGGGCTGAACCCCACGTGGGATGGGGACCCCAAACTGCAGAGGGGTGCGGCACCCCCCCTGCACTTCACCATTAACCTTTAAACCCATCAGCCTCCGCAGAGCGTGGAGAGACAGGAAAGGGGTGTCCAGTTTGGGGGGAGCACCCCGAGACCGGCTGGGATAGAGACGAGACCAGCTGCCACCTCCTCGCTCCGTGATTTGGGATCACGATTTGGGGCAGAAGCACGGAAAAATCTTTCCTGTGCAATATCGCCAGCGAAAGGGGTTGACTGCAACGGGATTGGGGGAGTGGGGGGTGTCCGTACCCCTCGGAAAATCCCCCTGATTATTTCTGGGAGCCGGGCACGGGCACCCCCGGGGTGCGCAGGGATGTGAGGCTGCCCAGCCGGTGGGACCATGCCCGTGGGGCTGGTTTGATTTTATTATTTTATTTTATTCCTTTTTTTTTTTTCCTTTTCTCTCTCCACAGCCATGAAACCTGGCGCCCGGCTGATGGTGCAACAGATACCGGCCACCCCTTCACCCCCCCCCGCGTCCCTCCCATCGCCGCCCATTTCCACGTGACGTGGGCAAACCAGTCAGCGAGTGGGACTGGGCAGCCTGGCCATACTGGGGAGCCAGGAGGGGGGCAGCGCTGCCCCTAATCCCCCAAGGAAGCAGGAGCCGGGCATCTCTGAGCCCTCTGCCCTCCCCACAGCGAGGGGCGGGGGGGACCTGCCCCACGGCCTCGCCCCCCTCCACCCCTGCGCGCCCCCAGCACTGAAGGTGGGTAGCGCTTCTCTGTCCCCTCGCTCCTCTTCCTCGCTGTCACGCCGGCACCCCAGCGAGCCCCTTCCTAGAGGCCTCCCCGAAAGCTTCCTCCTATTGTCTCCTCGGGCTTGAAAAGTGACTCGATTTTGCCTTTTTTTTTTTTTTTTAATTTGGCTGATTTTTTTATCACCACTACTATTTGTAGGGCAGGAGGGGAATTCGCTCCTGGTTCCCCTCCTGCGAATCCTGCTCCTCTTTGGGGAATTCTGTGGAAACGCTCCGTTCTAGGCCAGTTACTCACCAGCCATTCCCCGGGGGCCGGGGGGACACAGACCTGCCTTAAACCCCCTTCTTCCCGGCTCGCTTCCATCCTTACCCCTTCCCAAACGCTGCCTCCGGCTTCTCTCCCTTTCCTCGGCCGCCTGCCCGTCTCCCGCTGTCCTCCCAGGGTATCAGTCCTTATCTGCTGGTTATCTCTTCTGCTGCTAAATTCAGCCTAGCGGAGGGGTTCAGTCGGGGGAATCTATTGGTTAAACCTAAAGCAGTCCCAAGAGTTATCTCTCCGGCCATAATTCCCCCCCCCCCCCCGCGCCCCATCCAGCCCTTCTCCCGGTGTGACGTGGTTTTCATGGAATCCTACAATTCCAGAATGGTTTGGGTTGGAAGGGACCTAAAAGCCCATCCAGCTCCGACCCCCCCTTGCCGCGGGCAGGGRCACCTTCCAGCAGACCAGGTTGTCCCAAGCCCCGTCCAAGAGGCTCCCTCCATGATCTGCAGAGGAAACAGCGCCTCAAATCATCTCACTCCCTTCCTGGACACTCCTTGGGAAAGGGGTTTCGCCCTGACCCCTTTCCACAAGTGGGTTTTGGGGTCTTGCCATTGCAAGCCACCCGCAAGGCCCCGATGGCATCCCAAGGCCCAAACCCACCCCAAATTCCCCCAAATTCGAAACCAACCCAACACGAGATAAAGCACCCCTTGCCCCCACCCTGTCCCATGACTCTGGGACATTCCATCCAGACCTAGGGCAGTCCCAGTCCCCAGCGGGTCACCCCACTGTGCTCCCAGCTTCTCCCAGTTTCCCATACGGGAAAAATGGGGGAGACGGATAAAAAACACGCGGTAGGGGGAGTTTTGTGGGCGCTGCTTGAGGTCTGCTCCCCTCTTTGGGCAGCACTAATAGGGGCTGCACTGGGTAATGCCGCCCTTCTCCTTTAAGCCCCCTCGGTCACGCGTGGCCGAGCTTTAGGGGTTGCGGACACACGCGGGGCAAGCGCGGGGTGGGAGGGTCGAGCCATCCTTCCTCCTTTCCCTCTTTCCCCCCCACTTTTCCCTAATTTAACTCCCCCCCCCCCCCCCCCCCCCCCCCCCCCCCCCCCCCCCCCCCCCCCCCCCCCCCCCCCCCCCCCCCCCACTCCAGCCCTCCTCAGCCGCCTCCCGCCGCCCACATCAAACGCCGGCCCCGGGGGCCATTAACAACTTAAAGCACCGATCGTACCTGCGGGACAAAGGTTTTTGCTCCGGGCCAGAGGAGAGAGCATCGCTGTCTCTCACCTTCCCGGCTGTGTCCCCGCTCCCTTCACCTCCCCCCCTTCTCTAACCTCCTTATCTCCCCGCCTGGGGGGGTCCCGGCCCGGCCGCCGCCGCATCCCGCATCCCGCATCCCGGCAGCATCTCCCCCTGCTCCCCCGGGGCGGGGGGTGCTGGAAGGGGCGGGCGGGGGGGGGGGAAGGAGGGAGGAGGAGACTGACCGAGGGTTTTAAACAGCCCAGCCCCATGGTGGAGGGCGGGGGGGGGGGGGCTGGAGGTGATGGATGGAGCCCGGTGGGAGCAGCTAAATCCAGGCGGGAGCTAAATCTCCCCTCCGGAGGGACCTGGACTTCTTGCTTGGGGTCTGGAAGAGGCGGCGGGACCTGCTGAAGGTGGGGAAGGTGGGCGGTGGGGAAGGTGGGGGGTTGGAGGAAAATCGCATCGCTGGTGGTGTTTTGGTTTTGGCTGGAAGGCTCTGCCCACGCGAGACCGCCGCGGGGGAAAGTGGAGCCGAGGGTTTTCCACGCGCTCCCCATCGCTCTGGATCGCGGCCGGGGAGCCGGCTGGGCTTTGGGGAGGCCCTGCACGAGATGTACCAGAGCTTAGCCATGGCAGCCAACCCCGGCCCTCCGGCGTACGAGGGGGCAGGTGGCTTCATGCACAGCGCGGCCGCAGCGTCCCCGGTCTATGTGCCCACCACGAGGGTCACCTCCATGCTCCCCAGCCTGCCCTACCTGCAGAGCAGCGGCTCTTCCCAGCAAGGCAGCCCCGTCTCCAGCCACTCCATCTGGACTCAGCCCGGAGCCGAAAGCGCCGCTTACAACCCTGGATCTTCTCACCCTCCCGTGTCACCTCGGTTCTCCTTCTCCACCAGCACCCCCATCCCGGCCACCTCTTCCCGGGAAGCGGCGGCGGCTTACAGCAGCTCCTTGAACCTTTCTGCCAACGGGAGGGAGCAGTACAGCAGGGGCTTCGGCGGCTCCTATTCCAGCCCCTACCCGGCCTACATGAGCCCCGAAATGGCCACGACCTGGACTTCCTCGCCCTTCGACAGCCCCATGCTGCACAACCTGCAGAGCCGAGGGACGCCCGCGGCCGCCCGCCACGCCAACATCGGTGAGCACAGGGCCGGGAGACGGGAGGGAAGGTTTCATCCCATTACCCCCCAGATTTTGGGGCACGCGCCCCTCTGTGCGTAGGCGCAAAGGGCAGGAGGGAGGAATTCGGAGTATTGGGGTTGGCGCTGTCGGAGTGGCCTCTGTGGCTGGAAGATATTGGGGTCCTTGTTCTTACTTTTTCTGCGAAATCACCAAGGTTCCAAAATATCCTCAAAGGCCACAGTTTCCAAAAAGTAAATGAAATTTAGGGCAGGCCCGGAGCGGCAAGGAATGATGAGCCGAGCTCCGGAGCGAGGGCCTGCTGGCCCTCAAATGGCTCCGAGGGGATTTAGGGGCTCTGATGGGGATGACTGTGGGGTGCAGGACCACGATGTTCCCTGGACATGCAGGCAGCCCCTTCCTGAGCTGTCTGTAGGGGTAAAACTGGGAGCATTAAGAAATCAAAGTTTGGTCCATGAATCCCAAATCTTCCCTTTGGGCTGTTTTACATTCTGGTCTTAAAAATTTTTTTTGAAAGGTCAGGCTACAAAAAAGGGAGAGCAAAGAGAAATTTCGAGCTGAGGTGGGAGAGATGATGGAGAAGGATTAAAAGAAATGCATCCACATTTATATTGGTGCTTTTTGGGGAACACGGGCACATCTGAACAGCACAACCTCGGTATTTCAGAATCTCCTTACCCCAAAAAACCTCACCCTGATCTCTTGTGCCGAGTTCAGTCTCGGAGCCTTTAATTTCATTAAATTCCTCTGGTTCCTACAACGAAAAATTGGTCCAAATGGCTTAAAATATTGCTTTTATATTTAGTGGGGTGGAAGAGGGATAAAAGGGGAGAGAAATGCAGGCACATCTTTGCATTGTGGTTTCATAAACCCTTTTTTCCTTCCCGCCTTCTCTCTGTGAAGGTATTTCTGTTGGCTTCGGGGTCGGGGTTAACAAAGAAAACACCTCAAATTTGTCTGCAGATCTATTTTATGATCATGTTCTCTAACCTGAATTTTGGAGGGTGATTTTTCCATCGTGTCCAGCAGGATTTGCGTTGTCTTTAGCATTAATTTAAGATGTTAAAAGAAGGAAAGTTGGGCATCGGTGAAGGCTTGGCCTTGCCAATATCTTGTGCTTTTCTTTGGGTTCTATGCAATTTCTCAAAACGAGGAACAGATTATGGATAAAAATTTAGCCAATCAGGCAGTGTTTTTTGGGAATCCATGAGAAGGTAGAACGTTGAGGGAAAAATCAGGATAAATTAAACAATCAAATATTAATTGAATATCTATGAGCACATATGAATATTYGTATTTTATCACAGTGCCATCTCTTCCTTGGGAAAAAAACCCCACCTTTTTTGCGGTGGTCTCAGAAGGGCTCTTAATAATAAAAATAACCTAACCCCAAAATAATGCAAATGAAGACTTGCAGTTGCAAAAACACCCATCAGCTTTCAAATCACCAGGGGCTGAACGTGGGGATTGGGGGTTTTGAGCCCGGTGGTTTGTGCTGCAGCTCCGCATTTTGATGGCAAAAAATTGGGTTTTAAATAGCACTGGGAAGAAGGGATGAGTTGAGCCAGCCCAGAAATCGGTTTTTAATGAAGGAGGAAGGAGCCGGGACTCCTCTCCACGGCCAGGTCCTGACTCGGGTGCCGGATTCTCGGCAGCGCGGCCGAATCCGCGGGATTCACTAGCACGGGGTTAATTACGTCTCTGCCTTGGAGATGGAAAAGCACTCGGGTTTTAAACCAAAAGTGCGTGGGTTTTGGTAAAATAAATAAATAAATAAAATGAACTGCCTGAGAGGTGGCGAGTTTTAAACTCAGGATTAAAATGGATTTTTGGAAGGCAGCTYCTCCGGGAAGTAGTTTAAGGTCCAGACCTGCCCCGTTCCCTCCTCTCTCTGAGTCGGGAGGCGGCCGCTGCCGGGTCCCTCCTGGAAGCCGAGCGATGCTTTGGGCACCGAGGGGGTTGTGTGAAGCGTGTAGAGGCTGGCTGGGGAGTTCTGAGCTGGGAAAGGGTTTTATTTTAATGATTTTAAGGATAAAACCCCTGAAAAACTGAAGGCACTGAAATGCAGTTTGGAGGAGCTGACACCGTTGTGGATTGCTCCCATCACAGACYCACTTTAATCCCACATCCGAGCCTGGTCAGCACCTGAGAAATCCCTGGCACGGTGGAGTTGACTCCTTCTTTGCCTTTTCTTAGAGCTAAAAGTAATTTTACTCTCCGCACAGCGAGGAGTCTCACGGTGGAAACGCAAGCCTTGTAAATCAAGTGGCATTTGCAGCGCTCTCATTTTCTTTTTCTAAAGAGCCACCACCTTCGGGCAGTGCTAAATGCAGAGCACTCCTGAGGCCATTAAAATTTTAATTATTATCATTTTTTTTTAAAATAAAGATCAAGTCTAGGCAGGTACAGCTGAGTATGCAGACACGAATTCAGTCTACGCAATCGGGCATGGCTTTATCCCTCCTGTTTTATATAAACATATCCGTGTAACAATAAAGCAACTCTCAGGGAAAAGAAGATAAGTGGAAATGTATTCGAAGAAAATAACACTACAAGAAGKACAAATCTTCTTTTTTTTCCCTAAATTGAGGAATTTTGGTTCGGCTTAAACCGTGGTATAAAGCACTGGGAAGGATGRGTGGGTAAAACACACGGGGCCGTTTGAAAAACTTTCCCTGGTGAGAGTTCAAAACGCCAAATTTGGGCTTTTCAGGGTAAGTTTGGTGACTGATTTCATTACCCTGAAGAGCAGGATCAGACCCTGTGGTCGAGGCAGTGAACTTGCCCCAGGCATTGCCTAGGATGGAGTTACTGTGAATTCCCGACTTAATGAGGCATGAAAAGGACCAGCTGCAGAATCCCCTCTCAAAAGACTTACCCGCCAGCACCAAAAATCTCTTGAAATCGCTCCCAAAATGAGCCTGGATGGGCAGTTTGGCTCTCCCCCCTTCCCCGGGCAGAGGGGAGCGGGGATGAGGGCGGCACGGGGGTCCGAGCGCGTCCATCCCACAGCCCCTCGCTGCCTCCGRGATCTTTCCAGGCTGGGGATGGACGCTCAGATCCCAGAGCGCCATCCCCATTCCCTTTTATTTTGCCCACAGCGGGGGTTTTACTTTTGCTGTGGCATCGCGGAAGTTGCTGTGGTTGGGAATAAATCGGGGCGAGGGCTGTGGGCATTCCTGGTGGGTGCTTTTTGGTTTTTTTTTTTTGGCTAAATCCAAGTCAGGGCTCCTCAAACAGGCGCTGCTGGAACACAGCAACAGCATCTGGGAAGATCAAAGCCTGGAGCAGACACTGGGTTGGAAAATGTCCCTTCTGCTGCTGGTGGGGGAGAGATTGGGAACCAGATCTTAAGCTTTCCCATAGGGATGCTAAGAGATCTGCCCTGTCGCATCCCGGGGCTGACATTTCCAGTGATTCATTGGCATTTGTTACAACCCTCTGCCCTACGAGCAGCCCCTGACCTTCCCCACGCACCAAAGGACAAGGTGGCCGGTCCCTGTGGGGTGGCAGGCGATGAGGGGGGCCCAGCACCTCTCCCGTCCCTGATCCCGGAGGGATGGGGCTGCAGGACGGAGGGATGGGGCTGTAGGATTGAAGGATGGGGCTGTAGGACAGAGAGATGTGAATGTAGGATGGCAAGAAAGGACTGTGAGACAGCGGGAAAGGCTGTGGGACAKCGGGATGGGGCTGTGGGACAGCGGGAAGGGGCTGTAGGACGTGTCTGCATTTTTCTCCATTCCCCGTTTCGCAAGCGGCCGCATTTCTCACCTCAGACCCGCCGGCGGGGAAGGTTCGCCCAGGGCTTTGTTCCTCCCTCTTCAGGTTTGAATCCACCTTCTGCTCTCCCTCCTAATTTAATTGTCACCCGTCAGTCTGGGATTTGGGACGAAACCCACAGAATCAGGGGTTTTAATCTCTGAGCAAGATCAAGCTTGAACACACAAGTGTTTGTTCCCCCCTCCAAGCCCCCCAAGCAGTAGAATTTAAATTGCAAATAAATCAACGAYAATAATAAAAATAACACCATCACGGGCGTGATTATTAAAAATTCAATTCCTTAATTAAAAATTGCACTGTATTACCAAATACAAGTCCTTAAGTTGCACAGAACAGCCATGGGGTAGAATTTAATACATTATAAATGTTCACAAATTTTCGTTGAGCAGTAAAGTTTAAGGCAGTGGATGGTGGTGCTTAATTTAAGATTATATTAAGCCAGGATTAATTCTTTTTCTTCTCCACAAATGTGCATGTGCATCTCTTTACCCCTGTAACAAGAACAGCAATATTTTTTTTCAAGAGACAGCCTATATTTTGCTCTCTCCATATTTTTTGCAAGAAATTTTAAGGGAAAAAGGCGAAATTCTTGGAAATAGATGAGTGTTTATCAGGCAGTGTATTCCAAAGGAAACCAGTCCAAATCCTGACACCTCTGTGCTCTTCTGATGATGGGAAAACCTTGGCTTGGCCGGCAGAAAGGGGTTCCCCAAAACTGGTTCTCCCAAATGCAGAGGGGTATTTTGAATGGGCAAACCATCTCACTGAAAATTTAAGGACGCATGGGAAAAAAACCATCAACAAAGCACCAAACAGCAAATAAAATCCTAAACGTGGCGAAAATGTGGCATTTTATGTGCCTGAAGGTCAGCAGCCTGTTGTTTGTGGGGGAGGATATTTGCAGGGGCTGTTAAAGGTGGCAAAATGCAATTTTAAGGAAAATTAAATTTTAAAAAAATTCATAGTGTTATCCCAAAACCTTCAGAGGTTTTGTTTCTCATCGGCACAGGGCTCTGGGTGAAGCTTTTGCTCCTTGAGCCCTGCAGAGCTTTGCAAGCATAGGAATAAAAGGAATGCAAATATATCAACCTTGAGAGGTTTTATTCCCAAATTCACGCACCAGCCCGGTGTGTCCTTCCCTCCCTGCAATTTCCTTATTGAAAAGGAGGTGCAGAAATGGGATATTCGGGAATCTCGCCCTGCTCGGTGACGCTCCTGGGCATTCATGGGGCAGAGGAAGCCGAAATCTTGGGTTCTTTGACGCTTTTGCAACCCAACTATAAAAAACTTAACAAAGGGTCTGCTTCCCCTTTGGGGCTCATCGCTGGCTGCAAAACCAGGTGGGAATTTACCTCAAGAGCTCAGTCCACAGGCTTAGAAAAGAAAGTTTTGCTCATGCTGGGAGGGAAAGCCAGAAATGCAAATTTTTGCTGTTCCGGCCCCGCGTTTTGGGGACGTGGGATCCTGAAAAACGCGATTAGGCTGCCAGAACCTCTCAGTTGTAATGGCCAGGTGAGGTTGTTACAGGTCTGAGTTGCTTGAGAGTGGGGAATGTGTGTAATTATGCCTGCAGGATTGCAAAAAGGGAGATGGGAATATCTGGAAATGCCAAATATCCACCTTGTCGGCGGGTTGGAATCCGCGCTGCCGTCTGGCAGGGAGGTGTAAATTTGCCTTTGGTGTGCGAGTGTGAAGCGCTGCTTAAATAACCAGGGAAATAGGTGAGAATTTGCTCTGACCTCCCAAATTAACCCAAATTATAGAAGCAAATTTCATTATAAGGTCGGATTGAGGATTTTTTTTTAATTTTAAGAAAAATTGGTGTTTCTCCTTTGTGGGACAGAACCCTTGCAGCTGTCTACGGTCACGTCCCACATTATGGCAAAATACGAAAACCTCTCCTGCCTTTCCAAGTCTTCCCCACATGGTCGGTCACGGTGACCGGGCCCGAGCTGTAAATACATCTGTAATGACAAATTAAACCCAATTATCTGCCAGGCCTGAGCACTGAGGTCTTTCCACACACGGGCGCTTGCAAGTGCGTGACAGCCTTCGAAAATAATTCCATCACCGTTGGCATGAGTGGCATTAAAGGCTCTTTTGAAAACGCCTGTGGTTTTCAAACCTACTCCAAAAATGTTGGTTTGTTTTTTTTTTTCCTTTTTTTCCCTTTTTTCCAGGATCTCCTTGCTGTGGGATATGTTGAGTTCGCAGCATTCCCCGCGCTCTTGCGTGCTTTTAAACGCTCGCGGCGCTCGGCAGTGATTTCTTTTTCAATATGATAAGCTCGGGCTGGATTTTCTCATCCCCCAAAAAAAGAACTGGCGGGTGCTGGGTCTGCTCCAAAAGAAGAGCCAGGCAGAGATTTTCCAAGTTGGATGCAGATCTGACCCCGCCATCAGCGCTGAAATGTTTCAGCTTTGGAGTTTTGGCAAGACCTGGATTTTAAAGCCAAGTCTGGGGCAGCGTCAGCTGGAAGCAAAAATAACTTTTTCTTTTCCAAGAAGTGCCCGGTGATTAATTTTTTTCTCAATTATTTTCTGGCACAGAGGGGTTTTTTTGCTTAATGAGGTGGATACCTAATTGTAGAATGAAGTCTTTGCTTGGGAGGGAGCAAGATGGGTCTTTCCCATGTCTTTCTGCTTTCTCTGTCTTTCTAAGGCCAAACCTGCCCAGGTTTTTAGGATCAGCCATCCCCTAAAAAACAGATTCCGTATGGACTGTGGCAAAAAAGAAGAACAACCTCAAAAATACCCATGTTCCTTGCTCGGAGCTGAAACTGTCCCTGTTTTAAAGCACAGGGAGGTTCACCGGCAGCTGGTGCAGGATCAGGCCCATGCAAGTAGAATCCATAGGGAAGAAACTCAGCCCACTGCAAATTACATGAGAATTTACATGTGTTCTCAGGGAGSTGAAACCCCAAAATCCAGTGGGACCTTCCTTTTTTGTCCTGAAAAGTGGCCACTTGGTTTATATGTTGCAGCATGAAGGAATTAGTGGTGTTTTTTAAATTATTTTTAGTCACCCCTAGAGCTTGTGAGACCCTTATCGGAGCCAGCTGGGCTCGAATCGCTCACACCAGCCTTGGGAGAGACTCAGTAATTCATTTTGTTTGTGAAAGAGGAAAAAAAAGAACTCCTRGAAAGCCAAAAAATAATAATTTTTCCAGCAGAGGTGGGGTGAGGGCAGCCGGGTGAGGGCAGCCAGATGAGGGATCCCACAGGGCTGATCTCCCGTCTCCACCAGGGACTGGTACTGGATTGCTTCTGAACCYGGGATAACAAAATCGCTGCCTGGAAATGCTTCCTCCTAATCCCTGGGAATTAAGTTGGTGTCTGCTGGGGGAGCATTTCAGGAGAGGTCCCGTGGTGGGACGCCGCTCCCTGCTCCTGCTCTCCTTCCCAGAGCTCAGCCCTTTTCCGCTGGCCGATGCTTCCAGCACRGTGGATTTACAGAGAGCTGCCACGGGGATGGGTTCTCGTTGCCATTGGACTCTCCTAAATGGTTTAAACCCAAATTTGGGGGCAGAGATGAAGCAGGGAGGGAGAAGGAGACCACGCCAGCCCCTCCAAGCAAGGTTTTGTCAATTCTTCCTGGTTTTTCCACAAGGAGCTCTCTGTGTCTGTAACATTTAAGCAAATTCCAGGTTGTCCTCTGACCTCGAGGGCCAGGGGACTGAGATGTCCCCTTTGGCTCTGCAAACACCTCCAGACAGTTCAGGAGACATCTCCCCCTTGCTGGATTCCCAGCTGCCCACCCCCGGCTGTCATCAGCYCTCATACTTTGGTACACCTCAATTTTCTTTCAAGCTCCAGCTTCTGGAGTCCTGTTATCATATGTCAGGCTCTGCTCTTTCAGAAAGCAAAAGAACAGCTTTCCTGGACAAGGGAGAGGCTGGAAAATCCTGATTCCTTCATGCTGAAATCCTAGACGAGGCAAAAAAAACAACCTAATAATTATTATTTAAACTCTTACGAGTTTCCAAGCCAGACCCCTGGATTTGCAAGCCAGTGAGCCACCATTATTCAACATTCAGGGCTTGCAGCGCTGGCGCTGTAAAAAAATCAGTGAGGCCCTGAGCCCCAGACATCAGGACTCCTCCGAATGACGTGTGGTCCCAGATGTCTGAGATTATTTTGGGAAGGGAGTGCTGGCCCCAGGGGCTGCCTGCCCAGGGGGCTGGCTGCTGGGAAGGACTCTGAGTTTGGACATGCCTGGGTGGTGTGGAGCATGAGAGAGGCAGATGGTTTGGTGGGGGGGGATGTCTCTTCCTCACGCTCTCCTGGGCTGGGATGATGCTCTGGATCCTGGGCATGACTTTTCCCATGTTCAGTCCTTCATTACTTCCCTGRGACAGATCAGTGATGCTGTAATTTATCCTGACCCTCTGGATATGAAGATCTGGGCTTGAGGGTCTTTTCCACTTCCCAAAACAAGGAGGACCTCAAGCAGGAGGGTGAAATCTCCCTTGCACCCCCTTCTCTTTGCCTCGAGCCAGGGAAGGGTCTCACTCTGCCAGAGCTGCCTGCCCTTCCCRAGCACTTCTCTTCCCAAACCCACATCCCAGTCAGGCTCTGCCACCTCCCTGCACACAAATCAATAACAACGGGTGAGCAGGTTAATTATAATCACAGAATAAACGCCGCAGTCTCAAAGTTCACCCAACTTCAGCAGCATTTCAAAACGAGTGGACGGCGCCAAGAAACTTTCATTGATTCCTCTGGGGCAGGTGTGGGAGTTTGAACCTGTCCCCAGGCTGATCTCGATTCGAGGCCTACTCAATTTTCCTCCTTATCTCGACTTTCGCCTATCTTATAATGCCTGTTATTTTAGATAAAAAGTCCAATCAATTKAGTTAGAAAAACTGCAAGTTATATGTGGCCCTGATAAGTTCGGTACCTGCCGTTTTATTGGCCTGGGCTGCGAAGTGACCTTTGCAGATGCTTTATCATCCCCTCCTCCCGCCCCGCTCGGGGGCTGAGTTGACTTAACGTCCAGAATAACTAATAAAAGAGGAAAAGAGAAGGGCCAGAGGTTAGACAAACTCACTGTCCCCTCTAACGTGATGAGCCGTAGTAAACACCTTTTTGTTTGTCCCTGGCTGGAGTCCCGCAGGGAGGCCGGGATGTGGCCTGGCTTGTGCTGGTGCAGCTCCTCCGAGTGGGATTTATCAGTGGAACGGCTCAGAACTGGAGGCAGAGCCTGTGTCTAAATCAGTGAAATTAGAAGAAAACTGGGACAGGGGTTTGGATATGTTGATATTGGTTGGTGCCCTCATGCCCAGGGAGGGATTGGACATGTGGAGCAGTCCTACATATTCCATATATTCCTACACATGGTGTAGACATGTTTTATATTTATAAAGTGAGGGGTTTTTTTAATAGATCATATATGTTTTGCACATATAAAATGAGTTTTTTAAAATACGTGTGTGTACATATATATATAAAAATATACATGCACACACCATTCTGTATAGCTAAGTTCTATACAGCTACAGAATAATAATAATAATAATAATAATAATAATAATAATAATTTTAATAGCAAAACCAGAAAGAATTGATTGGAGATGATTCCTACAATGGCATTCTTAAGGACATCCCAGGCATCCCTGCCTATGAAAGAGGGACTGGAACTAAATGATCTTTCAGATCCTTTCCAACCCAAACCATTCTGTGATTCTGTGACATGCTATGTGTATAGATACAAATACATACATTTATAAATATGTATAACACACACAYAAATATAATTACAATAATACAATTGATTGTATTCCTCTAAGAAAAAATTTGCCCATTTGCTTTGGATAAATGTCTGTCCTTCTGATCTGCACCAGTCTCAGGAAAAAAGCATCCCAATCTTTGAGTTTCTGGAGTTGTAGGATTGTAGAAATGCACATTGTAAGATCCTCAGCAGGACAACCACCTCAGTAATAGCTGAGGGCATGTGGATGAGGCTTTGGAATGCCCATGGATGGACATTTCCCCACCTCCTAATGAAAACCCAACAGATCATGCTCTTCAATCATTGGTGAAGAATCATCTTGGGGTGTCCTGTGCAGAGGCAGGAGTTGGACTCAAAGATCCTTGCGGATCCCTTCCAGCTCAGGATATTCTGTGATTCTGTGACAATTGCTAGCGCCTCTGGCATGCTCCAAGCACAGACCATCTCAGCCTGAGCCCAGCATCTCCCCTTGCAGCTCCTGGGCAGGTTGGGTGCAAACACTCTAGACTGGCGTCCCAGAACATCTGAACATGGCCAGACACTCCTGGCTGGGCTCAGGGTCAGGCTTCACCACCTACCCAGTAACTGGCCCGGGTTCACCAGTTACCCCGTAGCCATAAGGCCAATTCCCATGACTCAGCCACGGAGCAGAGGCTTGGCAGGACTCCACAGCACACCTGCTTGTGGTCCCCTGTGGGGACACCAGGAACAGCTGCACATGACCTGTTCCCAACTCAGAAACAGCTGCCCAGGAGGGATCACGGCACTTTAAATCCCAAGCTTTCCCATTCCTCTACATTTTTCCCCACTGTCCCTTCCCTGAGGCCACCAAAGAAGAGCCTCTTGATGGGCAYATCCACTTTGAGATGGGCCAGATTTCAAGGAGGGCAAGGCCGTGGCTCCTTTTCCTTTGTCAAAAGAGAGAAAGACCATTTCCAGGTGCCTCCTGCCAAGCAGACCCCAGGCTGTGGCTGACCCCATCCTGCCCATTCCCTGGGCTCTCCATGCTAATCTGAGATTTGTTAAAAAATATTTGGACAGTCGATAAGCGGAGGAATCTCCTGTTTATCAGAGGAGCCTCGGATATTTACAAGCGTAAGAACTGCAAGGAGGAGTGAGGAAGGGGAGGTCACCTTGGTGGGTGGGAGTTCACTCAGGCACAACTTGACGGTCAGCAGAAGCTGCTGCTGGACACCAGGTCGCTCTCAAAGAGGTGGCCAAGAGGCTCCCACCAGAAGACCCTCAGGGATGTCTGCATTCCTGTCTCCTGCAGAGCAGGCTGTGCACCTTTGGGATGTGGGACATGGTCCTTCAGTGTGTGTGTGTGGACTGTCTCTCCACTCAGCTCTGGGACAACCACGGGGCTGGATGGTTTGGGGTCTGGTGGGTTTGGTGCGCTGGAGAGCTGTCAGTGCTTTTCCAGCCCCTGCCCCTTCTCAAAACACTGTTTAGCTCTGATTTAGAGGAATCCAGCTTGTTTCCACCCATTTTTCTTCCATCCATTTCTTGTCTCCACATCTCTGCCTGTGTCCTTTGAAAGTTGCCCTCTTGCACCCCTCCGGTGTCACTCCTTGTCACAGGGAAAGGACAGTGTCACCACGAGATGAAAAGCCTTGCTCAAGGGCATCCTACTGCAGAGCCAAGCCTGAACTCAAAGCCAGGCCCAGAATTTGCCCAACCTTCCCATCGTGGCCCCYTTGCACATGATCTCAGCTGGTCCTTTGGCTGCTTCCACCTCCATCGTCCTTCAAAGCGCGGAAAACATATCCACGAAGGAAAGGAGTATTCCTGGCTGCTGGCAACGGTGAGCGCCACAGACCTTGGCGTGCTGCAGGCAGAGCAGGGAGTGCTGCAGGGGAGGGACACAGTGTTCCCTTTGCCTTGACGTGAAACATTTGGCCTGGGAAGGGCTGCACGGGGACAGTCTCGCCGTGATGTTTCGCGAAGCCGGGGAAAAACAGATTTCTTTGCCTTCTGGGAAGCCAGACTGTAGGGTGAATGTTTCCTCAGCAATAAGTGGAGTCTTTATGTTTTCAGAGGGAAAACTGTTTGGTCCAGGCAGCCAACTAGGTACACAGCCATCTTTTCCACCACAGATGTGTCAGATAAACCCTAAAACCTTCCAGGACGGCATCAAGCCATTTCTGCGAGGCTGCACAATGATGCTTTTTGCTTGAAACTGTGTTTCTGGCTAAGTGTGGGGAATTTAGCTGGTTCCCCACTTCCTGCAGATCCTCAATCACACAGGTGATGCCTTCTGTTAGTCCAGASCAGGGGAGAGCAGGGAGCCACATTCCCACAGCCCCCAGCCCAGTGATGGGCACTGCTCAGATAGGCACTGTCCTACCCTCCCTGTGTTTAGATCCCATTTGTCTCTTAAAGAGTGGGACCCTGGGTGAATTTCCACCCAAATTCTGTCAGAGAGGAAACAGGAAGAGAGGAGGGAGCAGAGTGGGAAAAGCCAATGAGCAAAACCTGTTTTTACAGAAACACGCTCGGCTCCTTTAGCTCCATCCTCACTTTCTGATCCCAGCCTGTGGGCTAAGCTGGCGAAATCCCCATGGATAAAGGAAAGGCTCACTGACAGCTTTCCTTTGGCTACAGAGCTCCCCCCCCATGCATAAATTTGGGCTTTTTAAATTTGTAGTCACTCTCTGTCCATTCCTCTTTTGTCTCTCCTCTTCTTTTTTCTGCTGCCACCTTCCTTTCCAGTTCAGTCCTTCTCTGCCACAGTCCTGGACCAACCAGCACTTTTAACTGCTGTGGTCTGACCAGAAACCTTTGGGTGGGTTTTTCCACTTGAAACTTCAGCTTCTGGAATCATGCAATTCATGGGAACACCTTGACCCATTCCAAAGAAGTAGAAGATGTGACTTTCAGCTCCTCTAGCTGCAGCAAAATGCTRGTTTAAAGGACCCCAAAAGGCTTGAAGAGTAGGAAGGATTTCCAAACTGCCACTTTTTAATGGAAACAATTTTGAGATTTGGGACAAAGCAGCTGAGAATGGCAAACCCTGTTTCCCCTACCATGCTGTTGTGGCTGTCCCTTGAAGCAGAAGGTGAGGGTGTCCTGGGTGGGATTCCAGGGCGTCCACGTCCTTTGCCTCAGCTGCGAGTGCCCCTGAGAGTCCATTTGGGATTTATGTATACACAGGATCGTGGCTCTCACCTCTTATCATAACAAATTGTTTTAGGAAACCGCTTCTCTGCTGGGAAAACTGCTCTCAGGCTCTGTTTAGAGCCTGTAAGTGGCCTGGCTGTGTTTGAAGGACAGTTTCTCCTTTGCTGAGTTGCTTCATTGGGTTGAGAAGACACTTCTGCAGGGGGAACTGTTGATATCAAATATCTCTCCAGCTGTAAACAAAACTCCAGTGCTGTATTAATGGAAGTCTCTTTCCATCCAGAAAGGGTGAAGGCAGGAGGGGGCTGGAGGGATGTAGAAGGAGAGATGTAGAAGACCTYGTTGTTTCTCATGCAGGAGGGTCTGACCCAAACCAGGGTATGGAGGGCTCTTTGTCCCCTTCCACAGGCTGGTTTGGGAAGAGAWATTTATAAATTGGATGCTGGCTCTGAACTGAAGGATTCAAAATATTTTGTTTTTCTGTTATCATTCCTTAGGGTCCTGATCCATGAGGTTTATGCGTTCAAGATGATCTCTCCAATGTGAACAGATTTAATCACAGAATCCCAGAATGATTTAGGTTGGAAGGGACTTTAGGGATCACMCCATTCCARCACCCTGCCATGGGCGGGGACACCTCCCACCAGACCGGGTTGCTCCAAGCCCTGTCCAACCTGGCCTTGGACACTTCCAGGGATGGGTTGCTAAAGAAAAGCCCAAAGGTCTGGACCTAGGAATGGAAGAAGTGCCAGGCTGGCAGAGTTGGGGTTTGCAGAGATGGTGGGAAGAAGTCACTTCAAGCCACTCTCCAGGCTCAAGCCTTGGGCTGAGTTGCAAGTGGGTATCTGGTTCTCCTGTTTGGGAAGGCAAAATCCCTCAGACTTTTGGTGAGTCAGAGGTGCTGGAGGTGTGGGCTGGCTGGGGGGGCTCCGATCTGCTTTCCTCTTGATCCCAGCAGTATCCGTACAGGCCGATCTCCATGGATGTGAAGGACCCCTCCCAATGACCAAGTGTCATGAAGGGCCACATCCAAGAATTCTTTTTTCCCTACCAGACCCCCGTGTGCCCCGCTTAGGAGTCACTCCTGGCTCCCTGGGGGCTGGATGTCCCATTGTGGAAAGTATTTCTGACATGAGTGTGCTCAAGGCCTCACCCAAGATTAGGAGGCTGTTGTGCAACACACAAGTGACATTTCCTGCCCCGGGGACCTTGCAGTGCTCATAAACAGTAGATGTGAGGGGAAAAATCTCATTTTACATAGCAAGCTGATGATGACCAGGATAGGGATGGGACACAACCCATCCTCTCCACTGGTCATTCAGTGAGATTTCATGATCTGCTTTCAAGTGAGAAGCTCCTTCATTGACTAAAGGCAGGGCTTTATGAAGAATTAAGTAGAAGGCCATCGGGATTAGTCAACACCAGGGACCCAACCCATAAAAAGGACCGAATGATCCCAAGATACAAGATAAGGGCTCRGCAAAGGCACGTGGGGAAGCTGAACATTCAAAGAGGAAGATGAGGCCACTCAGCACACACGAGGCTCCCCCAGGCGTGGGCCGATGTCCTTCTCAGCCTGATCAGCAAATCCTTTCCTCAACCCTGTCCCAGTGCTGGCTGTACCTGGCTTCGGGAGAGGGAGTAAATCTTTCCAGCAGAAAGGCCATTACAGAGGTCACCGGATGGACCCATAAATCTCCATTATCAGGCAGCGGCTCCTGTGCCACAGAACGGAAATTATTGCCCTGAGTGCGACTGGGGGAGCCTTTCCTTCCCCCCTCATTGTTCAGGGCCCTCCGGGAGCCGCTCGGGCCATTTGCTGCCTGAATAAACGTTTCCTTTCCCGGCTGCAAAGTACAAGGAATAAGTGTCAGGGGATCTCATAATGCCAGGATTTAGAGCTCCAGCCCCRAGCCAGAAGCCAAGAAAACACTTTGCTGCTTTTTCCTGGGGAGTCTCCTTAATCCCCATTATTAATAACAGTGACAAATTAAACAATTAGTGCACTTGAAGCCCGGTGACCTCCATGCCCAATATAGCTCAGCCTGATGGTGGATCCCGGCTCCTGTAGGCTCTGAGCCCTGGGAATATTTGGGTTTCCTGGGTCCTGGACACCCACCCACATCAAACTGCACATGCTGCAGGTCTTCAGGTGATACTTTCTCATTATTTTGTAGATCTTCAGGGTTTTTGACAGCAGGGGGGATGTGTGGCCAGAAGGACAGCTCAGAAAGCTCCCCTCGGCAACTTCATCCTGGAGTTTAGTGATGCTGTGAAATTATATATATACAAAATAATAATTACAAAAATATAATTTCTTCTAGGAAGAAATCMAATCCCTTGTTCCCCACTGTCTTAGGGCCCAAACACTCTTTGTTGAATAAATGACACGCCCCAAGCCTATATCACCATCTCTATGCCAACATCTAGCAGTGTCCAAGACACCTCCTGTGCCATCCCAAAGCATTCTTTGAAGCAGGTGAGGATATTTCTCCTCCAGGTGATATCTCCCGAGGTCAAGGAGCTCTCCCTGCTCTGACAGGGCTGCAGGAATGGTTTTAATCTGAACTCTGCGGATGTCATCTGACTCAGCACTGGGCGGTGCCTGGAGGGGACACACCCATCTGATATGGGCTGTGATTAGGGAGAGCCATTGCGTGGAGCCTCGGTGTCSCCTGGGAACAAAGTCTGTCCCTTCCCCTCTCAAATGCCAATGATTCCTGTTTATGAATGTCCACAAGGATCACCTTTGCCTGCAGCTGAGAGGGGAAAGTCTCACAAATGTTGTAGCCATGGAAGCAGAAGGGGACTTTTGGAAACTTCAACCAGCGAAGGTTTGGATGGGGCTTGGAGAAACCTGGGACAGTTTAAGGTGCCCCTGCCCATGGCAGAGGGGTGGAATGAGATGGGCTTTAAGGTCCCTTTTGACCCAAACCATCCCGTGATTCTATGAAAGTCCCTCAAGAGAGAAGCTCCAGTCCAAATCCCATGGAAACTGGGAAAAAACCCCTAGATCCAACCCTAAGGCACCAAAGAAATAGGGAAGAATATGAGCCAAATGCAGATGGAAAAGGAGAGCAGGTCTCAAGACAGGTTTGCACTCGTCTCTTCGATGTTGATGAGAAACCAACATTTTAAATATTGCAGGCACTGGAGCTGACTGTCCCACTCTTGGGAAATAACAATCAGCATTTGACAACAAATTATTAATTGCCAGAAAATAGGAGACTTACATTTTTCTAAAATCAAAAATATATCCATACCTGACATTTTTTTGAGGGACCTTCTTATTCAAGAGCTAGTCCAAGTCTTAACATTTCTGAGGGACTTTTAGGAATTTTCTCCTTTGTCTTTGATTAGAAACTTTTATATTTTGGTTTCCTGGTGGAAAAACCTCCAAGAAAGATTGTATTTTGTAATTAGTCACAGGCACAACTCAAATCACTCAAGTTTTAACTTTTACATTTTGATTACCTCTGCTCTGCTAAATTCTCCCTGGATTATGTCCACAACTCTGTACTGAATTATTTTCGAAGAAGAAGGGATTTTTTACAGGACAAAAATTACTGTGAAAATACTTTGGCTTTTTCTTTGGAAAATTACAATCAAAAACCTCAACAACTTCTAAGATGAAAAAAAACCCAGTGAAATGTTTTCCTTTCTTGTGATTTTTCAAGGAAACAAGTTCTTTCCTGACCAGCTGTTCCAATCCCTTCTCTTTTCAAAGGAAGTTTATTTGATCTAGATTTTGGCTGTGACTCAATTGTCATTTTAAGGGAGAAAGTGAGGGTTATGGTGTCACTGAATCCATGTGGACAAAAACCGCCTGGAGGGATTCCCATCTTTTTGAAACCACCAGAATTTCTGCAGGGTAATTAGATTTTCCTAAACAGCTGGGAGGATACTGGATTCCTGCTTTTCTGGCTCCAGAGCTGCTTGGGTACAATAAATTACTGCTTTCTACCATTTCCTCGTGGGCACATGGTGTAATCTCCTGCCATTTTTAGCCTGATTTTCTAGGGAGAATTAGGCTCACGTGAATATTTTTCTCTGTCTCCATTTACTGGCGCCACTTTATTAATTTTTTTGTCCTTTGGCTGCTTCACAGTTATGCAGTTTCCTGCAGATTTTCCAAAAATAGTCTGCGGAAAAGAGAAAATAAGGCCACGTCTGAACATAACCCTTGCTAGACATCAGAGAATCCACACGGGATTGAGGCATAGCTCAGCAAGAAGCCAAATTTTGTTGGTTTGCTCCTTGGGGAGCAATTGTCTTTGAGCAGGAAGCTGAGATTTTCATGTAAAAAGCAGGTGGACAAGGAAAAAATATAGTGAAGTTCTTGGCTTCTGGAAGGCTTTGTATGGAACGGGGGGTGAGCGGTGTCTTTCCAAAGGAGGATGCAGTCGAGCTGTGTTGTGCTGACCTTTCCACCTCCTGGTCCTGCCACAGCCAGAGGGACTGGACTGGCCCAGCCCAGGGCAGTTCATAGAATCCCAGAATGGTTTGAGTTGGAAGGGACCTTAAAGTTCATCTCATTCCAACCCCCTGCCATGGGCAGGGACACCTCCCACTGTCCCAGGTTGCTCCAAACCCTGTCCAACCTGGCCTTGGACACTTCCAGGGATGGAGCAGCCACAGCTTCTCTGGGCACCCTGTGCCAGGGCCCAACCACCCTCACAGGGAAGAATTTCTTCCTAACATCTGATCTAAACCTGCCCTCTGTCGGTTTAAACCCATTCTCCCTTGTTCTGTCACTCCATGCCCAATTGTCCTCCCGCTCACAGCCCAGCTGCAGCCGAGCCCCAGTGCAGGAGGCACCAGGAAGGCAGTGGGTGAATGCAGCAAGCCCTGGAGCGTGGCATCAAGCACGATGCAGATTTCCACCAAAAGCTGAGCCTCTGACACACATAAATTCCCAGCAATCAGGCTGTTATCTGTCAGCCTGAGCTGGGGTTAGAATCCCAGAACCATGGAATGGTTTGGGTTGGAAGGGACCTTAAAGACCATCCATTTCCAACCCCCTTCCATGGGCAGGGAACCTTCCCGTTGTACGTGTGGATTCCTGTAACTCAGGAGATGTTTCCCATGCAGAGAATGGGGTGAAGGCACACGAACCTCCTCTCCCTTGGCTCTCTGCAGCCATTCCCCCTGGCAGAGGGGCTGGGTGAGGAGCATTCCCATGGGGAGCAGGGCACATGGAATGGTTTTCCCTGCCCAGCTGAGATGCCGCTGCCTGATCTCCGGGCAGTTCTCCTCTGTGGGGTTTGTGTTTATTCGTGATTTCAGGAATCTGCCTTGATTGTAAACAGGGCTGTTTGCCTGCCCTGATCTGCTTGCCCTGGCTATGGTCAATCTCGAAAATTGGATAACGTCAGAGCAGAGGGGAAGGTTTCTCTTTCTTTCTCCTGGTATCCGTGTCCCTGCTGCCACAGAAGTCCTGCAGCCATGGCAGGGAAAGGAGTCGCTCTTCCCAATTATCCCTGGGGGGTTCCTTGGGGAAGGAAGAGCTGTTTCTTGCAAGCTATAAAATCTGAATGTGATTTCTTGAAATGTCCCTTCTGGGCTAAAGTGAGAACCAGAGCAGCAATTAAATGTACAGCCACCTAACTGAGTCTTTTCCCTTCTCTCCCATCCTGGCAGCAGAATTTTTTGACGATTATTCCGAGGGGCGAGAATGTGTCAACTGTGGGGCCATGTCCACCCCGCTGTGGAGGAGGGACGGCACGGGGCACTACCTCTGCAACGCCTGCGGGCTCTACCACAAGATGAACGGCATCAACCGGCCCCTGTTCAAACCCCAGAGGAGGCTGGTAAGTCACGATAACACACCTGGGGCGAGGAGGAGGCAAAGAGACCTTGGCCAGCTGGAGAGGCCAGGGGTGTTTCAACTCCATCTGCCCAGCTGAGGTCCAGATTTTCAAAACAAGACAGATTTTCTCATGCTTGGGACACTCCGAGACCTTGTACTGCCCAGAGCAGTCCTCCAGATGCTCAGCCAGGCAGTGGAAGGGGCTGTAGGACACAGGGTGATTTTGGAATCTGTGGTGTTGGTTCAGCAAAAGCCAGTCTTTGCTTTAGCATCCTTACAGGCATTTTAGGAGGAATGGCAACTCTCCCCAGTTCCAGGACAGTACCAGTCCATCTTCTCTTACCCACAGGAGTCCCTGGTCACTGCTGGGTGACCCCCTCACTTCATGGTGACTTTTCTGGATACCTTTTTTGGATACTCTGCTCCCAGATCCATTGGGTGAGGGGCAGCCCCCACTGCAGGGCAGGTCAGGGCATCCCAAAGCCTATGGGGTCAGGGTGGGGTATGCACGAGGAACCTGGGGGACAGGAACAGGATTGTTCAGCCTGGAAAACAGAAGGCTTTGGGTTGACCTAATTGCAGCTTTCCTGAAGGAAGCCTGCAGGAAAGATGGAGAGAGACTATTTCCAAGAGTGACAGGACAAGGGGGAATGATTTCAAACTGAGAGCACGTTTAGATTGGATATTGGGAAGGAATTGTTGGCTGTGAGGGTGGCGAGGCCCTGGCACAGATTGCCCAGAGAAACTGTGGCTGCCCCTGGATCCCTGGAAGTGTCCAAGGCCAGGCTGGATAAGGCCTTGAGCAACCTGGGATAGTGAAGGTGGTTGGGACTAGATGAGCTCTAAGGTCCCTTCTAACATCTTAAAATTCTATGATTCTACAACATTCTACAATTCCATAACATTCTATGATTCTGCAACATTCTATGATTCCATAACGTTCTATGATCATGAACCCAAGCTAAAAGCAGCCACCAAGCCACCCCCGAGAGCCAGGTTTCCGCACTCCTTGTTTCCCACGAGGCTCCATCCCCACCCTGCCCTGCCCTGTGCATCGCTCAGCCCTTTCTGTGCCCAAACCCAGCGAGTGACAAAAGTGACACCGGCAGCCTGAGCGCTGCCAGCAGCCACGGGCACCCAGCGCCCTCTTGTGAAACGCCTTTCCAGACACCGACTGATCCAGGCAGGATCTCACCCCGGCACCCAGGACCTTCCCTCTCCCATTTACCGGCCTCTAAAGCCTGAGCTTTGAAGGATGATGGGAAGAGTCAGGCAGGTGTGGAGGATGTGACTTTTTCTTCCTCCACCTCCCACTCTGCTTCCAAGCTCAAAACTTGTTTTATATGGCTTCAAGCCCGTTGCTTTCTCCTCTGGCCTTCTGAGCCTGACTAAACCAGTTCACCCAGAAAGGGAACTTCGGGTCTGCTCCCTGCACTAATTCATTAGTGAGAATTCCTATTAATTATCCCTCTTTATCAAGAGGAGGAAAATGCTGCTGGAAGCTTCTTTTTTTTTTATCTTACCCTCAAGCTCCTTGAGCAACATATCACAAAGGAATACGTTAACATTTATGGCATTGGTAACATTTTTTTGGGATAGCCACGAGGGTGAAGGGCTTGGGAGCTGGAAAAGTCAGGATGGTCTGAGATSCAGACACCTTAGTGTAGGTGTGTACATGTGCAGGGGGTCTCTAAGCTGCCACCAGACCTGCTGGAGATCTGGGGATCTGTTCAGGTGATGTGGGATTCTGGAGAAAGGAGGCTCAGGGGGCACCTGCTCAGTCTCCACAACTCCCTGACAGGAGGTTCAGCCAGGGGGGGTTTGGACTCTGCTCCCAGGGAACAAGGGACAGGACAAGAGGAAATGGCCTCAAGCTGTGCCAGGGGAGGTTCAGGTTGGACATCAAGAAGAATTTAGGCGGTCAGGCACTGGAATTGGCTGCCCACGGGGGTGGTGGAATCTCCATCTCCAGAAGTGCCCAAGGAATGGCTGGATGTGACACTCACTGCTCTGGTCTGGTTGACAAGATGGGGATTGGTCACAGGTTGGATTGGGTGATCTTGGAGGTCTTTCCCAACCTTAATGATTCTATTTCATGTCTCTGGCACCATCTGAGATGCCTCAGGACAGCTGAGACCTCYTGGAGGCCGTGGAAAGGCAAGAGGGGCAGAAAGAGGTAGTTGGACAACTGCAAAGGGGCGAAAARAGAGGCAAGAGCAGAGGGAAGCCTGAGGCATGCCGGAGCAAGCTGGTTGGAATCTGGCGTGCTGCTGGTGAGGGCACTGCAGGGCTGACGTGTTTCCTTGCTCCGCTGTCCCCACAGTCAGCATCCCGCCGCGTCGGCCTCTCCTGTGCCAACTGCCACACGACGACCACCACGCTCTGGCGCAGGAACGCCGAGGGGGAGCCCGTCTGCAACGCCTGCGGACTCTACATGAAGCTCCACGGGGTAAATCCTCGCTGCGGGAGGGTGTCCGTGGCACCAGGCTGGGGGCTGGGTTCTTTGCACACCTCTGCGCTCTCCTGGAGCTCCTTTYCCTGCTGTCCCTTGGGTTTAGGCCCCCTCAAGGTTACGTCATGTTTATACCTGCAAAGGGGGGTGCACACTGGGTATTTCTCACTTACTAATTAGGTCCCCTTTGCAAATAAGTCTTAAAACCTAACAAAACCAGGCCCAGATTCTCTCCACATAAATGCAGGCACTTTAGTTAAAAAGCCAAGTCAGAAGCACAAAGAAGGGCTGAGCTCCTTCACACGAGCTGTCAGATCCCAGCTAAGGCTTGGCTGTAGACTTGTCAGGGACTGATGGGTGACTTTTCCTGTACAGGTGTCCAGACAGTCTCTTCCTGCCAGTGGTGGCTTCATGTATTGATGTCACGCCTGATATATCTAGAAGAGTCCTGCTGGAGTCCAAGGCATGGCAGGAATTCAGGATGTAAATCTCCAGCTTTTCTCCCCTCACTCAGTGGCAATGGGGCCACCCCCATGGCAGAGACAGAAGCCCTCAGCACCCTGGTGATTGCTCAGTGGCAGCCCCCTGTTCTGTTCCTCATGGCACTGGCATCTGTGCCCACGGCAGAAGGGTTAGAACTAAATAATCTTTAAGGTCCCTTCCAGCCCAAACCATTCCCGGTTCTGTGATTGCTGCTCCTAGGGTTTTTATACACCTTTACATATGGAAAAAAMCCCATATAAGGCAATAAATAATTGCTTTACATTTTGCATTTCTTGCTTGAACAGTTTGTGCCTGACTAAAGATGCTGTCAGTGATGTCCAGTGCTTGAGAGTAGACGACAGAATACTCAGCAGGGTCAGGTCAGAGCAGRAAGTTACGGTGGATGAGGGGAAGTTTCATCTAACCCAAAAATTCTTCCTAGAAATCCCAGTGTCTTTCTGACCACCTCAGTGGGATAAGCTCCTAAGGGAGGTCACCCCACATAGGTTTGGTGCCTTTCCAAAAAGCAGGTACAAGCCAGACAGATGTTTCTGCTCCGAGTTAAACAGGAAAGTCAATCAGATGAGCTGTTCTTCCCTTCTGGCCCTAAAACACTCAGAACCATGGTGCGAACTTTCTTCCTATTCCCATTTGGATGCACATCTTGAATCTCTCTTGACCAGGGAATTTGGGCTCCATCTTAATGTTGCTTTCAATTAAACCAACTCGACCACAAGTTAGAACTGGAATCATGTTCTCTTAGACGACCTTAAGGACGTTCAGAAACCAAGGTGCTTTTCTATTTGGATCCACAGGTCCCAAGGCCTTTAGCCATGAGAAAAGAGGGAATTCAGACRAGGAAACGCAAGCCTAAGAACCTCAACAAAACAAAGGCACAAGCAGGTAAGTGTTGAATGGAGGAATTTATTTTATGATGTGTATTTGTGTGTGCACTTGTGTTTCTGACCACAGTGCCCCSCAAGTCAGAGACCCAGTGACAAAACAGGCCAATTTTCAAAAAAATGGGGGATGTCTAAATACCTGAATATCCTTYCAACTATTTTTAAATTTATTTTTRCCACACTAACTTCTGGGTGGGTGGRCACAGCTCTGTGCTGAAAGGTCTTTGGAAAGAGCCTGTTTTACCCTCTGGTTTCTCCCAGGCCCATCCAGCAGCGAGAGTCTTACCCCGACCACCAGCTCCACCAGCAGCAGCAGCAGCAGCACCACGACCACCGAGGAAATGCGCCCCATCAAAACAGAACCYGGGCTCTCATCTCACTATGGGCACCCCAGCCCCGTTTCTCAGGTATGGAGAGGAGGTGCTGGCAGAGGAAAAAAAATGGGAAATAGGATGGAAGACATGGGGAGAATATCCTCAAAACCTTAATTAGGTACTTAAAGATAAGCACCTGAAGGGAGGCTGCAGGAAAGATGGAGAGAAACTATTTGCAAGGGCCTGGAGTGATAGGACGAAAGGGAATGGCTTCAAACTGACAGAGAGCAGGTTTAGATTGGATGTTAGGAAGAAATTCTTCCCTGTGAGGGTGGTGAGGCCCTGGCACAGGGTGCCCAGAAAAGCTGTGGCTGCCCCTGGATCCCTGGAAGTGTCCAAGGCCAGGCTGGACGGGGCTTGGAGCAACCTGGGATAGTGGGAGGTGTCCCTGCCCATGGCAGGGGATGGAATGAGATGATCTTTAAGGTCTCTTCAAACCCAAATCATTCTGTGTTTCTAGAATTAGAAGGAAAAGGAGAGAGTAGAAAAGAGCCTGCCCAAAGTATCCCACGTYGGCTGCAATCTCCAGCCCTGCTCCAAATCCAGACACATTTTTACAACAGCACCAGCTCACMCTAAAGGGATTCACGCGGTCCTCTAAGGTTTGAAGCTTTTTTCACAGCATTCTCCTTTTTCCACAGGCATTCTCAGTCTCTGCCATGTCYGGACATGGATCATCCATCCACCCTGCGATCTCAGCTCTGAAGCTTTCCCCACAGGCTTACCAGTCAGCCATGAGCCAGTCTCCCCAAACCAGCTCCAAACAGGACTCCTGGAACAGCCTGGTGCTGGCTGAGAACCACGGGGACATCATAACTGCATAACCTGGCCCTTTCCCTATGAACTCCAGGCTGATCCRCTCAAGAGATGAAGAAGATGCCACGTAATCATCAAGTCATTGTTGTCTCCCACCTCCCCTGCTCTCCTGCCTTCTCTCCCCTTGAGAGATGTTCCAGCAAAGAGGTAAAGAGAACTTATCCRAGGTGTAGGGGAGCTCTACGAACAGAGAAGACTCAAATCTCAGAGTAACTCAAGGATTTGAAGTCTTTTTTCTCCACTTTAAATGAGCCTCTCTGATTGTCACCACTTACTATGAAACAGCCAGAAACACAGAGATGGACACAGTTCTTGAGTTTTATTTCACAATATCTGGCATTTAAGACTCAGACAACGGTGGAGCAGAGACACTTCTTCTGTCACCACCCATTCTTTTCCTGAACAGAAGAAAATGCCACAGTCTTCTCATGACCCAAATTCAGTGATCTTCCACCAAACAGAGCCAGTTCCAGCACAGTCTGCTGAACAGACTTCACTAGAGATTCTTTAGTGGCTTTAGTGGATTTGATATGATGTAGGGCAGAGAAAAAAAGAGACATCCCCCTTCCTCCTCAGCTCACACATGTAGAGCGTTGTCTTCATTTTCCTAGATGGTCTGGAAAGCTCATGAATGTCCGTATTTAATAGTAACTCCTTTCCTATTTATCACTACAAAATCGTGGGACTGTGTTTCCAAAAGGTTGTTGGCTGAGCCTGGAGTAGGTCTGTCCAAATTCAAAGAGGGATTTTGGAAGAAGGAACCTTCTGGAAGAAAGCAGATGAGACCCACGCTGGTCATCAAATCCTGGAGGAAATGGCTGGGCTCTTCCCTGATGGATAGCGACAAGCCAGGCTTAGAGATGATTCAAGAGCACAGCAAGTGAAGATGCTCTTCCAATGCTGTTGTGCCATTGCTTTTCAGACAGATAATTTAATTATTTTGCCTATTTTCATGTTGGTTTGGATGCCACTGATGAAATCTGACTGTCACTTATTTTTGGCTGTACTGTGAGTGCCCACTGTCCCCCTAACAGCTGGCTCGTGACCATCTCCCACATCTAATCCTTTAGGATTTCACTTTTTGCAACAAGCAGCGGCTTCAGCCCCTACTGGAGGTGGCAGGGGCCGTTTTCTTTACCAAGCATGTGCACAGACTTGCTTGTCTGCAAGAGAAGCACAACTCCATTAAACAAGACTCATCTGTTTGCTTGCCCATAAGGCTCTCAGTTACCGGGGAATCCCGGCAGATGGAGCTGGAAGAGATGCTAAGAGCCCCCTGGGATCAGTCCTGCCTAACCCAGCCCTGACTGCTCTGTCTCTGGCTTAACAAACTCAAACTCCAGCACTGCAGACRCCACAGCTCCCCTGGGCAGTCCAAGTGCTTCACCAGATGCTTCCCATGACGTTTGCATCAACATTTCCAAGGAAGGACAGCTTTGCCTGTCCACGCAGAGAATTTCTGAGAGACCTCATCCTGCAAGATTCTTCACTCTTGTTTCTGTCTGCTCCCAAGCTCTGTAACCCTTCTTGCCTTCCCAGCTCCTCTCTTTTCCTCCCCGTATCCAGAACTCGAGTACTGAACTACCACGTGAAAAATCTCTTAAGGGGGATTGTGCATCCCTCTCAAATGTGCCACCCTCTGTCTCCTACAGTTCAACACTCCCACAAGGAGTGTTCTTCCACACAAACACTAAGGCACATGGCTTGGTGAAGAGGAGAGCCATGGACAGGTTTGAAGCAAAAGAATGGCATTGTGTTGTCTTTGTTTGAACTCACCCTTTCCCTGCTGGTGGTGTAAAAGCTTCTCTAAGGAGAAGGATTCAACTGGACTGGTCATGACTGGAGAGTCCTGGACCCTCTCACATTCCCTGTTCTCTCCATAGCTCAGATTTGCAGGGTTTTGGAGGGGTGACAGATCCTCCACACTCCCTAGAGAAAAACACCATGGCAATGATGCCATGGGAACGGCTGGACGGTGTCTGCGCCAGTTCCCACTCTGTCTTGCGGAGCTAATGCAGTGTCTAGCCTCATTAGTGCTAATTACAGATGAGGGAGAAACATTAATGAAACATGAATAAATAAAATTCTGTGATTCTGTTCAGACCTGCTACGCTTCAGAGAAGAGGCCAGAAATAGCACTGAAAAATACGAATTTGAGGTGAAAACACAAAGGTGTTTCTCCATTGGCAGGAAGATCTTTACCCAAACTCTTCCTTGAAGTAAATCCCTTTGTAAATGGCAGTTGAGCTCTCCTGGGATCTGGCTGTGAATTCCTGGCCATAACACAGCAACCTGCACCACAAAATCCCCCTTGGCTCATGCCAACTTTTGAGATATCCAGAATTACCCTGGAAAGCCCAAGAGGGAGTAGAGCCTCCTAGAGAGGAGCTAAAGTCCAGACCAACAACACCTCCCATTTCTCTTTCCACCTGGAGGCTCACAGTGCTTCTGTCCACCTTCCCTTGTTGCTGTGTTCCTCCTCCTTCCCTCAAAGCCAAATTCCCCAGTGGAATTTTTCTCCTGCCCTTAAAAACCACTCAGAGATGCCAGAAAGGGCTCTGCTTGTAATGCCAGAGAGAAAAATCCCTGCAGAACATAAGTCATACCCACGCCCCTTGGGTAGAGACTTATAAACTGGTTTTTAGCCTTCCTCAAAGCCTGAAAAACAATTCTTGAAACAGAGTGAGGAGCATTTACAAGTCCCCGCTAACAGAACAAGATGTCTGCTTTCAAAAGGTGAAGCTTTGGGGGCCGTGAGGACAGCTTTAGGRGTAGAGGACAACTCTTTAGAGGCAGAAATCAGCTCTTTTGTCCCTGCTTTTGCACCAGAAGCAGAAGTTTGGATACACCAGGTTCTGTGGTTCTTTTCAATCACCCAAAACTGTTGTAGAGCTGTTGTTGGCCCAGGAGAATTTGTCTTTTTCAGGCCAACGCTGACGCCAGGATGGTGAGAGACTGACCTCAGATGCAGCATCACCATTTCAGGTGGGGTACAGACACACCATAATTGATGGGTCCCCTTCTTCAGMGCTTCTAATGATCAAATAACAGAATAATTTAAATCAGAAGGGATGAGATCAGGTTTCCCAGGGCCCTATTCAGGCAACTTTTGAATATTCCTAAGAATGGAAATCCCACCACCTCTCTGGGTTCCTGTTCCAGTGTCTGACCACCCTCATGCTGGGATTTTTTTCCAAGAATCACTGGCAAATTAATTGCTCAGACTGGGGGATTCCCATGTAATGAGTCATTGTGGGAGGCTGAATGTGGTCTCCAAGCCCAGGAATCACTCAGAGCCATGTCTTGCAGGTAGGGGCTGGGACGGCCAATGCAGGATGGCAAACTCCAGAAGCAACAGACAAAGGGATACTCACAGGACAAGAGGATTAAAGTGCCACCACTTTCAGGACACTCAGCTCCTTCTAGCAGGAGGGGCCACTTACAAAATTCCAGGTTTATCTGAGCTCTGCTTTCCTGCCCGTGATGGGGGAGGCAGTTAGAACCTGCTTTGGCAATGAATTAGATACAATTATTAACGCAAAGTAATTATTAGTTTCATTATTGCTTTTATTGCTGGAGAACCCAGTGAGATCCATACCAGGTCCTACACAAATACAGGACCGAGAATTAACCCTTCCCTGAGAAGCAGGGAAGGGCCCACTCCTGCAGAACACCTCAGCACGTATAAAAATGCATTTGTGGGATTTGTTCCCCTCAAGATCATCCCTAATCATGAACATTTTGATGCTGAAGGGTTTGCAGCACAAGGTTTGATTTTGTCAGACCAGACCTTGGCACTGGCTCAGTGGCCACCAAAAGGAGATGGGCAGATGAGAACCAGGACAGGGAGCCAAGAAAGGTCATTTAACCACTTCTAGATGTCTTTGCTCTTTGTGGAAGTGCAATATCTTGATTCACTTCAGTTATTCTTTGTAAACTGATCAGACGAGATCCACAGATCCCTTGCAATCTTATGGGCTTGGATGGAGAAGGTGCAAACAGGAGGAGCTCAGGAATATTGCAAGAGAACTTTAAAACCAATCAACAACTCTTGGTGTAACACTGAAGCTGTGACTATGGCAGGGGTGGTGTTTTGTTTTGCCCTTTTTTTTTTTCTCCCCATGTATAAAGTTTGAAGCTTCCCAGGTCATCTGGGAAGGTCTCATGGAAACGGACACTTATTTGTAAGGGGGAGAGGGAAACCAACCAACTGAACAAGCTGTAATTATTTAAAGATGTAAAAAAATATCTATTATGATGTAGTATGGCTACCAATCCACGTAACTTCTACACCTTTAGAACTAATGGAAATAAAACAATGATAATAAAACCAGAAGGTTTCTGCCTGTCTCTGTCTACCCTTGTGGGCTTCTTGGAGAGAGCTGGGGGGTAAATGATGAAATATTAAAAACATATTAAATGCACCTGGAGAATAAATGGTGCAGTGGGTCCTGTCCTAGGGAGCTCACAATAAAAGAATTACAGAGTAATTTTAAGTCAAAAGGGACAAAATCAGGTTTGTCAGAGCCCTGTTCAGTCAAGTTTTGAATACTCCCAAGGATGGAAATCCCACCACCTCCCTGGGTTCCTGTTCCAGTGTCTGACCACCCTTATGGTGGAATRTTTTTACAAATCATGGAATGTTAAGGGGTTTGAAGGGACCTTAAAACTCATCTGGTTCAGCACCCTGCCATGGGCAGGGACACCTTCCACTAGGCCTCATCCAACCTGGCCTTTGACACTTCCAGGGATGGGGCAGCCACAACCACCCTGGGCAACCTGTTCCAGTGTCTCACCACCCTCAAAGTTAATAATTTATTCCTAATATCTAACCTAAATGTCCCCTCTTTCAACTTGTACCCATTACTCCTTATCCTACATAAATGCCTTATACAATAAATATTAGATTATTAACGAGAGTTAAATCTTTGGTAAATTAATTGCCTAGACCTGGGGATTCCCAAGCAATGAGTCAGTGCAGGAGACTRAATGTCATCACCAAGCCCCAGAGCCATACAGAGCCCCTTCCTTATGTAGGATTTGGGATGGCCAATACCAGCTGACAAACTCAGAGGTGACAGACCCAGCAGTGATGCAGCTCAAAGCCAGGCTGGACAGGGCTCSGAGCAACCTGGGATAGTGGAAGGTGTCCCTGTCCATGGCAGGGAGGTGGAACTGGATGATCTCTAGGGTCCCTTCCAACCCAAACCAGTCTGTGACTACGATTTTAATGCAAATGAGGAAAAGCCCCAGTACTGGTAACAYCCCTAACACAGCAGAGAGGGGAAAAGCCCTTGGGGGCACTTAAAAACCGTCATGACGCAGGTTTTTGGTCTTCTCACCGAATTTTACTCAGTAGGCCTAGTTCAGCCTGAATGCTTCCAGCTGAACTCAGAGACAACACCCTCAAGCCGAAATCAGGTTGTCAGCAARGGCTGTGCCCCTACAGAGTGGGAGGTGGCTGAGCACGGCCCTCCTTTAAGCACCCAATCACCCTCCCAGCGTGCCCAGCTTCCTTCCCAGTCCAACCAGTTCCTACAGCTGGTGGGGCGAGTGAAGCCAGCACCTGGAACCCGCCCATTCCTCTCCCAGCAGCCAACTGGGGAGTTCCCCTGCTATTTGCAGGGAGGATCTTCGTCCCCTATAAAAGGAGGTGGGTGGAAAGGGTTTGGCTATAGGAGGTCCTCTTGAGGGTGGGTAGAGGTGCTGTGGGAGGTGGTTGGGGGCACAGGAAGGGCTGTGAGGAGTAGAAGGGAGGCAATGAAGTTGGGGGGGGTGGCTGCCCAGCCTGCTCCTGAAATGGCTGCGTAGGGTGGGCCTGGGGAGAGCAGTGGATGAGAGCTGGAGGCAGGAATGTGGGGCTTGAGGGGGGAATGCTGAGGGTGCTTTCACTGCCCTGGGGAAGTGTGGGTGAGAATGGAGTGGGAACTCAAGGCTCTGTTTTTTTAGGATGGCTGCAAAATGATGCTTGGCTGAGTGGGAGAAGGTGGGGAGCTCTGCACCCCCTGAGTGCAAGTGGAGGGTCAGGGCTGTGCCTTAAAGTCCCTGCAGGAGTCTTGCCCAGGGGTGTAAGGTCACAGGGAGCCTTCCTGCAGTCCCTGGGTGCAGGCAGAGCTGGGGTGAGCTGCATGAGCCTTGTCCTTGCTCTGGTCCCTTGTGGGTGCTGGGTTGCTGTCCAGCCACAAGGACTGGGAATGAGCCCATACAGGGGGAGGATTTCTCATGTAGGCCTGGCTCCCTGCTCCAGACCTGCAGAAGGCACCAGCTCAGGTGTCCATGCTCATGGACAGATGGATGTCATGCCCTGCAGAAGCCTGGGGATGGTTTTCCTCCTCTTCCTCCTTGGAGGGCAGAGTGTTTTGGATGAGACTGAAGTGAGTCTGGAGTAAAAAGGTGAAATAAGAAGGTACAAGGGGATCAGAGACAGCAAATACTGTTCTTTTAATGTCCTGGGAAACAGGGCAGTCTTCCTTCTTGAGGAGGAGTGTTACTTTGCTATCAGACAGGCTACAGCTGGGGCAGTGTGAGCATTTAACACCTCCCAGCACTGGAAGCTCCCAGTGCTTCCAGTCTCTCACTGTGAGCCTGTGGAGAACTGACTCAGCAGCAGTCAGAGCTCTGCAGGTGATGAACTTCCCTGGGATGTGAGCTGTCCTGGGGCTCTGTCTGTACTGCCTTACGTGAAGCCAGTGCCTGGAAATTTGAGGCAGACCCCTTGGATGACCTGTGGCCAGCTGCTTCCAGGGATCCAAACTGCTGCTGGTGCCTTTGGCAGCAGGAGTGTCTCTTTAGCTGTCTCTTGAGCAACATAATATGCAAATTTTTGGGTGCAAATGGAGCAGGCCTGTGAGTAATTATCACATGCTCTTGAAGGCAGAGGACTAAAGCTCAGTTTTTTACCCTTGGTAAATCAAATCTAGTTTTGATGACCACTTAACATCTGTACCTGGATGTAAGACATTAAWTTAATGTCCCCTAACCTGTTTTCCTCTTGAGCCCTTCCAAAAGGGATTTGGTTTGTGCTGCAGCACAGGAAGGCCTTTACAGCCATACTGCCATGCCTGCTGCTCCTCACCGCTGTGCCAAGGATGTCCCCTTGCTGTGGCAGGAGYGTGTGGCATTGGAGGCTTTGGTTTTAGTCACTCTGAGCTGGTGCAAACATGGGCTGCTGTCTCTAAGCCAGCCCAGGCAGTGGAGAAGCCACGATGCTGGCATGAGGTGGGAATGGTTTTTCTGGTGGGGGACCCCAGGACTGCTGTTGATTTTCTCATCAAGCTGTCTCACAGCTGTGCCAGGTGCCTCAGAGCCCTGTACTGAGTGCTGTGGAGCTTGAAGCTGAGCCTCTGGTCAGTGCTGGTCTCTGGGATTAGTCTGCAGGGACAACTGGCACTGCGGGATGAAAGCCAAACTGAGCTTTCCTTGTACACCCGCAGCCAGCAGAAGTCCTGAGAAGAACTGCAAGTGACGGGGGCTTCGTGCCAGAAATAAATCCTTATGTATTGGTGTGACTTCCTGGAGGGAGCTGCAGGATGGTGCTGCTCCATCTCTCCCTCATCCWGAGCCTTCTGCTCCCAGATGCTGCTGGCAGAGTGTTGGAATGCTCCCCAACTGGTTCCGTGCCATTGCAGTCAGTGGGTAAAGCAAGGGGTGGAGGTGTTCTAATTCCAGGGCTGATCTTTCCATGGGAGCAGCACTTCCCATGGTGTATCAGGGAAAAGATGGGTCACCGGCCTGTGCTGGTTCTGGGTCATTAATCAGAAAATCACAGAATGGAATGGGTTGAAGGGACCTTAAAGATCGTCTATTTCCAACCCCCCTGATGTGGGCAGGAAAACCTTCCACTACCCCAGGAGAAAGGACTTTGGGAGATTCCCAGGCCAAATTCCTGCTTGTGGGGTGAAAGCTGCCATTAGAGCAGGTTGTTCAGGACTCTGCTTGGATAAATTATATATATCTGCTAGGAYGGAAACTCCCCTACCTCCCTGGTCCTGAAAGAAACCTATTCATCTTCAAGGACTTTGCCACAGGGATGTAAGGAGGAAAATTAGGAGAACGTTTTGTGTATTTCTGAGTTGCAGCTTCCCTTCAAGTCTAGGGCAGAGTGTGACAAGGACCTGCTAATCCCTCAGCAGCTGCTGGAGATGCCAGAGGGCCCATCAGTGAGGAAGTTCCAGCTGCTGACCTCCCCTTTTGTGGGACAAGTGGTGGCCAAGGTGGGAGGAAGCAGCCAGAAGCTCAATGTGAATGACCTGAATGCCCTCAGGCTCCAGGACTCCCAGGTGAGCTGTGCTGAAGTTGAATTTACAGATTCATGACAAGTCTGGGGGAAGCCACCATTGCCCTGCACCTGGGTGACAGAAGGTGAATGTTTCCCTGAGGGTTTCATCTGGCTAAGTTGAGGTGTCTGTGCTGTGGGCACTTGTCAGAATTCACACTGGGTTGGTGCTGCTGGGGCTTCACTGGCCTGACACCCTCACAGATGATGATTTGGACCTGATTGGCCAAACCCTGGTGCAGCCTCACCTCTGATTAAAGGTGGGGAGCAAAATGAAAAGCACAAAATGCACCCAGCACAAAGTGGGAAGGTGAATCAGAAGCAGTGATAACAAATTTCAAACCACTGAGTGTCTGTCCTGGTGAGCCTGATGGGAGCCCCTGAGAGGGATTCAGAATTGAGTGGTATCTGAACACCTTATGCTTCAAGCAGGCAAAGCATGGACTCTGCAAGGATGACCCCAGCTCTGGTGGGAGTGGCTTGGATGCTGGCAAATCCCGTGTTCAGGGTGGGGTGATGTGCCTTCTAATAGAGGCTGTAGAAAATAGTCACTTGTATGGAAACAGCCAGAGGTTTTATTCCTGGATGTGTTCAAAGTCAGGTTGGATGAGGACTGAGCAACCTGGTCTAGTGGAAGGTAACCCTGTCCATGGCAGGGGAGTGGAATGAGATCATCCTTAAGATCCCATCCAAGCCTTTCTAGAATTCTCTGATCCTTGATGGATCATCAGTACATCCCACCTCTTTTCTCAGGTTCATGGGAAGAACTTGTACCTGGCATTTGTGGCAGCCGAAGGTCCCTTCCGACCAACTGCAGAAGAGACAGCGCTGCAAAGAGAGGCTGCTTGTGGGGCACATTGTCCTGCCCAGGGAGGGCAAGGACAGATTTGTGCTCCACATCCCCATTCCCAGGATGAGGAGCTGCARGAACCCCAGCACTCAAGATCTGAAGCCCCAGGTGGAGCAGAGGGTCCGGGCAATTGGCTGCGCATCCACTTYGGCATGTTTGGCAGCGTCCGGGCAAACGAGTTCTCAAGGGCAAACAGAGCCAATAAAAGGGGGGACTGGAAGGACCCTGTGCCCAGGTATTTCATGGAATCTTCTCTCTCCCTGCCTTTTCTCTTTTCTCCCAAACCAAATTTGTGTGGGGATGCTCTTAGCCTTGGTTTTCTCTGAATATATTCTAAAGCACAAGAGATGGCACGAGTGGATGTGGGGTGTGTTCAACCAGAGAATCCCCAGTGAAATTAACGGTAGGATGTGTTGCCTGCCAGCCTGGGGATCACAGTACCAGTTCTGCTAAGATTTTATCTTAAAGAGTGAAGTTTTAGGATGCCATGTTGAATCATGCCCTAAAAGTGTCAGTTTCTCCCAATTACGTGTTTTTTTAAAAAGCCCTGGATAAATAGCAAATGTCTCAGCTGGAATCACAGGCTGGAGTGATGCTGTTGAAGGCAGCAGTGAATTGAAAACATGGCTATGGTTTGTGTCCTATATCCCACTGGAGTTGTACAGAGCAAGGGGGAACAGGTTTCCCAGAGAAGCTGTGGCTGCCACATCCCTGGAAGTTTCCAAGGCCAGGTTGGACAGGGCTTGGAGCAACCTGGGGTAGGGGAGGGTGTCCCTTTCCATGGCAGAGGATGGCCCAAGATGATCTTTGGGTTCTCTTCCAACCCAAACTGTTCTATGATTCTATGATTTTTTGAAGGATGACTTTATTTCTGTACAAGTATTTTTAGACACAGTTTTGTGTGCTACTTTTAACATCCATTTCCCTGATTTGTCAACCCTCCTGCTGGAGCCCTGGTCATCCAGGGAGCACAGAGCAGCAGAAGGAGCAACTCTCCACCAGTTGTGTGTGTTCACCACCACTTTTCATGGCTGAAATCATTAAAGAGGCCACCTTGCCTTGAGACCATGGCCAGCAGAGTATAACGAGTGGGTCAGAGATGTTTCTGATGAGAGACTCCAACTTCCCGGCTTCTCCCAGGCTGGTTCTGCACTTTGAGAGTGGAGGCTTCCTTGTTTTCTACAACTGCCGGATGCTCTGGTGCTCCTCTCCGAGGGCTGATCCTGCTTCTGACATCCTGTCTGTGGAATTCCACCGTGGCCGGGCGCTCYGTGCCCTCCGTGCTCCTGATCCCATCTGCAACACCCTCCTAGACCAAAGACATTTTTCAGGGCTGGGTGAGTTCCAGGGAATAGTGGCAGAAGGAGAAATGGAGGAATATCTACAGATAAAGTGGGTGGGATGTCTACAGATGCAGAAGTGCATGTCTGGGCAGTTTTTTCTTTAGTCTAACAGCTTCTGGTTGGTCCAGCTGAGGGCATGTGGTCATCTTCAAGGTCTGTAACAAGGGTAGAGGGAAGAAGAGAACGTCTTCCAGCCCAATCCCAGCTCTAAGTCTCCTCTTTGGATGCCACCTCTGATACAGGGAATGGCGTTGCTGGCTGCGATCCTTGAGGCAGAAATCACGGGTTGGAGCCAGCAGCCTGCRTTACCTTAATTAGAAATATCCTTATTGTCTCTTTGTTCTGACCCTTTCCAGGGAACATCATTAAGAATGAGATCTTGTACCTGGCCAGGATCCACCCGTTAACACCAGGCTCCCTCTTGGCTCCCTCAGATCTGGAGCATCTGCTGGACTGTGCCATTCAGTTCAGCTCCGAGTGGCTGCACAACAAACTGCGTGGCCAAGGGCTGCACCCCAGGGTGTACCAGAAGGAGCAGTGTCCCCTGGGGCATCCCCTGATGAAGGGGACTTTTGGACCCTTGGGTGGCTTCAAGAGACTTACGTGGTGGTGCCCTCAGTGCCAGCCTGYGGTGCTGCCAGAGGATGGGGACCCTTCCCCAGTCACTGAGTGACCTGTCCTGGAGGGTGCTGGGTGGTATCTGAGCCATGCTCTTCCTTGTCCTAAAAGGTCTTGGTTTTTTTGGGGCTGTTGAGTTTGGTCCTTAGGGAGCTGGCAGAGTTAAGTGCTCAGTGGGGGTCCCAGGTCCCCTAGTGACTGCAGAAAGGAAAAGTGGCTGTCCATGGGTTTTTTTGTCACAGTGTAAAGAGTTTGACCAGTTCTGAGGTGTTTTGGTGGCCGTGGATGGGAAGTGTAAAGGGTTGAGCAGGGGATTGCTGTGGTCTGAAGTGACCCTGTCCCTTGACCCTGGAGGAGTCAGCAAAACAGAGGATACCCCTTGGCCTAAACAGCTTGATTAATTATTAATTAAATAATTCTGCCTCTGTCTGGAGCTGGATACCTGTGTGCTGGGCTGTGCTGGGCGTGGTTAAACACGAGGGGCTGTTCCCTGTGTCAGATCTGACAGGAACAGCTCCCTCCTTCCACATCAATGTACACAAAATATACGTCAGCAGTGCTTGGTGGAACTCATCTCTGCCACCCACAAGTTTCAGCTTTGTGGCAAGCTGCCAATTCCAGATCTTGCTGTAAAAGTAATTAAAAAAAAATTAAAAATACATCGTGTGTCAGGGATTGCATAAAACTCAGGATCTCCAAGGAAACCTGAAAGCACAAAGGTTTGAAAATAGAGCTGTGTCTCTAAACACTAGGTGGGAACTGCTGCTGTCCTTTTCCCCTGGATTTGAGTTTATTTTAATAACAACTTTTTGAGCAAAAAATAAAAGCTRGAATTAGAACTGGTGATGTTCATTGCAAGTGTGCCCTTTCTGGCAGTTTCTTGGTTAAAAGCTGAGGTGTACAGGGAAATTCCAGCTGCCTGGAGTTGGTTAACAGCTACCTCTGTGCGTGCTGCCTGTAGAGGATGGTACCAGCAGCTTTCTTCAGCGGTGTAAGGGTTCTCATTAATGAGAATTGCCTTTAAAGATGGATTGCAAATCAGCTGGGAATGCTGGACGTAAACACCTCCATCGAAGGCAGCTGCTTCCCAGGCAAGACTTGCACAGCCTCTCCCCTGTGAACTGCAAGATGCTAGAGTGGTTGCAGGTTATGGGATTGCTGAATAAACCAATTAATGGGGTTATGGGGCCAAAGAAGGTGGTTAAACATCCCTTCTGCAGGGTGTCAGCAAAGTACCCTTTCAGTGCCCTTCCAAAACAAAGAACCGTAGAATATCCTGAGTTGGAAGGAACCCACAATGATGATCAAAGTCCAACTTCTGGAAGAAAACCACCCACAAAAAAAAACCCCAAAAGCCAAATCTTGCACTTTGAAGGATGAGCAGGGAGCTGGGTATGTGTTGTGTTCTCAGCACAGGAAGGATGTGAACTGTTGAAGTGAGTCCAGATGAGGCCATGGAGATGCTCTGAGAGCTGGAGGACCTCTGCTCTGGAGACACACTCAGAGTTGGGGGTGTCCAACTTGGAGAAGGAGCCAGGGAGACCTCAGAGCCCCTTCTAGTACCTTAAGGGGCTCCAGGAGAGGGACTTTGGACAAGGGCCTGGAGGGACATGACAAGGGGAAATGGCTTCCCAGTGCCCGAGGACTGAGATAGATGGGATATTGGGAAGGAATTCTTCCCTGAGAGGGTGGTGAGGGGCTGGGAGCAACCTGCTCTAGTGGAAGGTGTCCCTGCCCGTGGCAGGGGGTTGGAAGTGGAAAGTCTTCAAGCTCCCTTCCTTCCCGAACCCTCTCGTTGCTCCATGGCGGCGCCGCTCCCCTCACGCTCACACGAGGGGGTTCCGGGCCGCCGACTCTTTCCCGCTCCGCCCGTGCCGACGCGCGCCTCCGCCAATCAGGGCCCGCCGCCGGCCGTCACACCAGCCCCGCCGCCTTCCTATTGGCTGGCGCTGCCCTGGTGCGAGCGCGCCTCCGCCAATCGGCGCCGTGCCCGCCCCACCGAGCGATGTACCGAGCGCTGTGATTGGCTGCGGGGCGGGGCTGGCGCGGCCCCGCCCTTGTCCGGTAAAGGGGCGGGTGGGGTTGGGGGGGCGGCGGGAGCGCGCGGCGGCGGCGGCGGGGTCTGAGCGCGGCCCCCATGGAGCTGCTGCGGAAATGGCTGGGCCACCCCGAGGACATCTACAACCTGCTGCGCTTCAAGATGGGCGGCTACCGCGCCGTCATGCCGCGGATGGACACGGTGAGCAGCGAGGGATGCGCGGGCGGCGGGATGCGCTTCGCTGTCGCCGGTGCGCGGTGCCCCCGGTGGGGAGCGGGGCACGGGAGGAGGGGGAGGTGGGGGGCCTGTCATGTCCGGGTGCGGATACGGTGTTGCCATGGATGACCGTCCCGTGTCCAGCGTGTATAGGACCAGCCCGGCTTTGTGCCCCTTGTGTGTGGCCTCGGTGCTTCCCGGCGTTGTATCGGCTCCGGGCGTCCTATTGCATTGCTCGTACCCTGCGTGCATCCCACCGGCTCCGGGCATCCCGTGCGTTGCTGCATCCCACGGGCTTCAGGCGCCCCGTGCATTGCTCGGTGCTGCTACCCTGCGAGCATGTCACCGGCTCCGAGCATCCCTTGCACTTCTCGGCGCCGGTACCCTGCGCGCATCCCCGCCGCCGTCCGTACCCGGCAGCGTCTCCGGTCACAGCGCGGCCGCGGAGCCGGGACGGGGCGGGTTAAGGGGCGGGTTAAAGGGCGGGTTTCGGGCCGGGGGCGGAGCGGCCGCAGCCCCCCGCCGCCGCCGCCGCGCCCCCATGGCGGCCGGCTCCCGGGCCGTGTCCGTGCTGCGGCGGACACTGACCCTGTCCCCGCCGCGGAACCCCCCGCGGGCAGCGGGCCGGCGGCGGGGACAGCAGCGGCAGCAGCAGCAGCAGCATTGCGGAGCCTCCGCGCTGCCCCCGGCCCCGCCGCCCGCCGCCCCCCGCCTCCAACCGGCGCCCCGCGCCCCGCTCTGCCCGCAGGACTCGCTGGGATGTGGCCTCCGAACCTGCTACCGGTACCTCAACCAGACCAGCCGCAGCTTCGCCGCCGTCATCCAGGCTCTGGATGGAGAGCTGCGGTGAGCGGGGGGACACCGGGGGCGCGGGGAGGGGGTGCGGTGACCCTCTGGCACTGGGGATCCCTGGGAGGTGGCAGATCGGATGCCACCCCAGCACTGGGGATCCTCGGCAGGGCGTGGGGGCAGCTTCCCCCCTGACACCGGGAATCCCCTGGAGGTGGTGGGGGTAGTTCTCCTCCCTGGGAGGGGGTGGGTACAATGCCACTCCAGCACTGTGGAGCAGTGGGTGCAGTGGCCCTGCAGTATGAGGTCTCCCCAGGAGTTGGTGGGTGTGATGCCCCCAATGCCAGAGGTGCCAGGAGGTGGCCCATGCAGTGCCCCCAAACACCRTTTTTCTCTAGTGGAGCTGCTGGGACACGCTCCCTCTCCCATCAGGAGCTGGCTGGGCTCACTCAGCTCAGCCCCACCCCGTGCAGCAGGACGTGGGGTTTTTCACGTCCCAGCTGGCTGTACCACATCCCCCCTCTGCACCACATCTCCCTCCCCAAACTGAGTGTCTGGGCTGAGCCTCCTGGCCAGCAGACTGTTAAACACAGGGCCTGGCCGTGTGCCGTGTGTGACACCCTGGGAATGTGTCCTGGCGGTGCCAAGGCTGGCGCTGGACAAAAGGCTGGAGGGAGGAGGTGAGGAAGAACCTGGGGCTGACTGAGGGTCTGGGCCTTGCCTGGGAGGTTCTTTTGGAAGCAGCTGCCTCAAAACCTGCGCAGTTGTCGCCGGGGGTTCGTTGCACACTCATTTTTTGCTGTGCAAATTTTGCTGCCATGTGCAGGAAAGCTTCAGATGGGAACAGTAACAGAGGAAGTAAAGCTCAGCTGGCCCATGAGCCTCGTGCCATGTGATTATTCTCCATATACTTCCTTACATTCATTTGGTAATTACCGATATCAGTTTGTAAATCTCCAGTTAATCYCAAAATGGGTTGATGATCAGATTTAGTGGTTCTGGAAGTTGTTCCGGACACAGTTGCAGGCACCACCCCAAAAACACTGGGTGATCTGTGGGGTTTCTGAGCCCTGGTTTGGCATTTTGGATGGTGCCCCATAGCTRTGTCCAGTGTTTATGAAACGCTGTTTGCAGCCTGGTTGACAGGAAAGGCAGAGAAGTTCAGCGGTTTGGCTGGAATTGCGTGGAAAAGTACGACTGGGGCCAAGAATTAAGCTTTTTATTTTCTGTGCTTTTTCTGGGCGGGAATTAAGAAAAAAAATTAAGAAAACACTGTGAAACCTGTTAGCAATGTGCCTGCCCTGTGCTTGCCTCAAACTTCCTGCAGTTTTCTTTGTCTGTGCTTTTTGTTGTTCAATCCTTGCCGTGCAGCCTGCTGGGATCAGGATCACCCTTCAGGGCACAGAAACTTCTGCCTGGCATCCTAAAAATGCTCTTGCCGGATCTTTGCAACCCAGGGTTGGGCAGGGATGGTGGTTGGATTACAGCTGGCTCAGTAGTGGATYGGGAGAGGCTCATTTTCAAAGCTCTGCTGGAGAATTTAAGGACAAACAAGGGAAATACAAAACAGGAAGGATATAGAAATAGGTGGAGCAGCAGCCTTATGGAAGGAATTAATTTTGCTGGATCAGAAAAGTGCTTGCATTGATGTTGACCCCATCAGGGAGTTCAGCTGAGCCCCTGTGGTTACAGACAGGCATCCCAGAAGGGCTGCTGGAAAACGGGGAACTTCTGGAGGAGTGCTTGGAGCAGCGCTTCCCTGGCCAGACAGGGTGCTGGTAGTTGAGCTGAAATGTCTGGTTCCTCCTTTCTTGGTTTTTTTTGGCCCCTTAAACCACCTGTTTTGCTGGCCAGAGCCCTGTCCAGCTCGTTGCTCTATCATTAGGGCATTTTCTTGGAAGGTGGGAGGCTCAAAACTGCAGTTTCATCCACGGCTGAGCCAGCAGCATCATAACTGCTGCTGGTGGGAAAAAGTTATGATCTAAGCTCATAGCTCCTCTCCTGTTGATGGAGAGGAGAAGAGGGGGATGCTCCTGCCTTTCTCTGCTGCCAGTTCCATGGTCCTGCCTGTCCTTGGGACTCTTCAGGATCCATTCCTGAAGGTTCAGCAGAGGCTGCAGGTACTGACAAGGCAAAAGGAGACCTCCTTACCTGGGCAGGAGGGAGCTGCACCCGGGATGGCACAGGAGCTTGAGCTCTGGAAGATCCACACTTGATCTTGGGAAGTGGGTGCTTGCATTTGTGCCCTGTGCAGCCTGACCTTGAGTGTTTCCAGGGGTGGGACATCCACCACCTCTCTGGACAACCTATGCYAGTGCCTCCCCACCCTCACAGCAAAGAATTCCTTCACTTGATTTGCCAAAATTGCCACGGATGTAAATTCAGTATGTGGTGGCAGTTAGGGAGGCAGGTGAGGTCTGGCTGCAGAATTGRGGTTAAATAAGTGCTTTAGCTGTGCTGGGCTCTGGAATTACTGCTGGCTCTTCCCTGGGCATGGTGCCCCTGTGAGAGGTGCCTGTGGGATGGCATTTCAGGTTCTGCTCTGCCTTTCTTGGCGGCTCCTGGAAGTGGGTTGGAGCCTTGGGCACTTGCATCCTGTTGGATGAGCGTTTGCAGCCCGGCAGGAATGGAAAAACTCAGTCATGCAAGGGAACAGGAGCACGAGAGAGCTGCCTGCTCATGTGGTTTGACAGAGGTGTTAAATACCCTTCTAATCAAGGAAAAAAAGCCAAATTTAACAGTAGTGGCTCTGAGAGCAAGTCAGTTTTCCCTGGATGCTTAATCACTGCTTGCACGTTGTCATTCCAGGAGGACAGCACTGTCACCTGGTAATTAGCATTTAGCAGACTACTTTCCATTTGTTAAACAATTAATAAATGCCTCGTCTCCTTGATGTATATCCCTGTGCTTATGGAGGTCTGGGGATTATTTTATATAAATCCTGGAGTTGCAAACAGCATTTCTTGCCATCTGGATTTGTTGGTTTTGGTTTTGTTTTGGGTTTTTTTTGGCTTCAGCTGCAGAGATGTCAAAGCAGAGATGGGGAAGGCAGGGAATGGGGAACGAAGCAGGGATAGGGAAGGCAGGGGTGGTGGGAGCAGGAGGGAGGTGGCTCTGCAGCAGCTTCCTGCCGGGGTTCTGGGACACATGGGCTGCCTCCAGTGTCCTGTTCACGGAGATAGAAAATACAGGGTGATTTTGGCTCTTCCTGACAGTCCTAATGTTCCTGTTGCACAGTGTGACCCCTTGTCAAACCGGCACACCCCTTTATTCCCCCCCAACAGGATAAAAGGTGTGCAGAGAGGGGGAAGTGATGGGAGAAACATACCTGTTTTTTTCCCCCTTCCCTACTTTACATTTGCTTTTCCCAATAAGCCGACCTTGGGCTCTGCCCTCTGGGTCCAGCTGAGCGCTGGCCTTGCTTGCAGGGTTGGGTCTTCCCTGCTCAGGGAGGTCACAGGCCTTGACCCTTCCCTGATACATGTCTTAGAAAGCCCAAAGTCACGCTGTAGTTCTCCTCATGAAGGAAAATCCTGGATTTCCTAACCTGGCTGGTATCCTCCAAAGGCACCAAGGACCTGGCAGTGCCAGTGTGTGTCATGTTGAGCTCAAAATGCCTCTACCAGAGGTTCTGTGGTTAGTCCCAGCTGTGTGTCCTCCCTCACAGGCACTCCCAAGTAAGGATTACTGTTTTTTCTCCCCTCCCAGACATGCAGTCTGTATATTCTACCTGGTTCTCCGTGCCCTGGACACTGTAGAGGATGACATGAGCATCCCCTTGGATGTCAAGGTCCCGATGCTGCACGAGTTCCACTCCTATCTCTACCAGCCAGACTGGAAGTACATGGAGAGCAAGGAGAAGGACCGGCAGGTGCTGGAAGACTTCCCAACGGTAAGGCAGCCTCCTCCTTGCTCCCCATGGCACCTTTGGGTGCCTGGTTGTCTCCACATGGTGCCTGCAGAGCTTGTTCGGTCCCGCAGCTCTTCCCAAGGGCTCCATCAGCTCTCTGTGGGGTTGGGTGCCAAGCTGGGGTGAGAAACCCAAACACCCCGCAGCTCTGTGAGCCAGAGGGGATCTGGCTGTGGAAAAGTGCCAGCTCTGATCCGGCTTTTTGCCGCCTCTGCTGGAAGAGCAGATGGCAATTGTCTTGTGGAGAGAGATTTGGGGTTGTTACCCAACACTGTGCATTGCCTGTGTCCCTAGTGGGAGGTGTCCCTGCCCATGGCAGGGGGTGGAATGAGATGAGCTTTAAGGTCCCTTCCCACCCAAACCGTTCCATAATTCCATGATGTAAGACAAAAAGCACCCTCACTGTTATTAGTAACAATATTGCATTGATTTTTATTATTGAGTTGACTTTTTAGGGTTTTTTTCTTCACTGTTTAAGAAAAAAATATAATAGTTCTAGTGAGGAGCATCTCATTTTCTGAGGAAGTTTTGTTCAAGTTTTTACCATTTTTAATTTACTCTACCCTTTTCAGGCTTTCCCTAGCAGTGGGAATGGGGTAACTGTTTGGAGAACTGAGGTGTGTTGTGAGTTTTGTTGCTCAGCCTTGGGGTGACCATGGCTGTGCCCTGTCTGGAGGGTGGAGTGGTACAGGGGATGTCTGTGTTGGGATTCTGGATGTGTAGGGATACAGTAGGGATGTCGGTGGCTTGGCTTTAGAGGAGCTTTTGAGAAGGTGTTTGTGGCACTTTGCTGTTCTCTCTTGGTGTGTATGTTATTTATTTGAGGCAATCCGTGCTCAGGTGTGATTTTAATAATCACAGAATTGTAGAACCAGGGAATTGTTGGGTTGGAAGGGACCTTAAAGCTCATCCAGTTCCATCCCCTGCCATAAGCAGGGACACCTTCCACTAGAGCAGGTTGCTCTAAGCTGTGTCCAACCTGACCTTGAATTTTTTGGGGGGGCATTCACAGCTTCTCTGGGCATCCTCTGCCAGTGCCCCACCCCCCTCAGATTAAAAACCTTCTAATAATATTTGCTAGAGGTGCATTTGCAGGCTGTGCTTCTCCGTGCAGGGGACTGAAGCCACAGAGACAGAAGCAGAGTGGATACTTTTATTTTACTTAATTAAAATTTTACTTAATTAAACCCTTATTGCACACAAACCCTGGGTTGGCTGCAGTCACCCACTGATGGAGGAAAAAGCTTAGCGCAGTGAAATGTGATGCTCCACAGTTTTGGGAAAGTGAGGATGCATTTTTAATATTTTTTTTTTCAGTGTGAGAGCGATGGAGACACTGCAGGTGTCCCTGCCCCATGGCAGGGAGGTTGAAATTAGAAGATCTTCAAGGTCCCTTCCAACCCAACCCATTCTGTGTTTCCATGATCATGTTACTGGACGCGCAGTAGAAGGATTTCACACTTCCCTCACTGCTTGATGCCTTTCCAGTTGTGCAAAATGTGCCCTGTGAAGCCAGAGCTGGAGAGGGCTCAGGAGAACAGAGCACCAGAAGCCTCCCATGGGTCTTTTCCCGTGGCTGGTGCGGTGGAGTGCTCTCAAGTTACGGAGGAAAACAACTCTGTGTACCAAGTGCAGTCAGTTTTGTCCTGCAGCTCCCAGATGATACCAGTCCAAGGCCACAGAGCCTTCCCAAAGATTTTGCTGTCTCTGATCTCCTGCCAGAGACCGTCCCGTTTAGACTGGGAATGGGCTGAGCCTGAGCTCCAAGGACCTTGAAACAGCTCAGGTTGGGGGAGTTGTCCCAGATCTCCAGCCAGGGCAGGATTAGAGCCTGGTAAATAGTATTTCTCTGATTTCTTGATAAATGTGGAGCTCTGTTGTTTTTTTTTTTTTCCCCTGAACATTCTCTTTCTGTTTTTACCATGCTCCAGATCTCCATGGAGTTCAGGAACCTGTCCAAGGTCTACCAGGATGTGATTTCAGATATTTGCCACAAGATGGGTGTTGGGATGGCAGAGTTCTTGGAGAAGAAGGTGGATTCTCAGCTTGAATGGGATAAGGTGAGTCAGCCCTGACAGAGGAATGGACTGAGCATGAGTGGGATCATGGAGTCAAGGTTGGAAAAGCCCTCTGAGATCATCAAGTCCAACCATTCCCCCAGCACTGCCAAGGCCACCACAGAACCATGTCCCCAAGTGCCACATCCACAAGTTTTTTGAACACTTCCAGGTAGGGTCCACCCTGTCACTATGGAAGGAGGAGACAGAGCATCCCTGTAGGGAAAAGCTGTTTGTTTTCATGGGAAGGCTGAGACATCAGAGGGCCATGAGAACTTGCATAAAATGAACTGTCAGTTGCTTTTTGTAAAACTCGCTGTGGCAAACAGGCAGCTCTTTGTAACTGCTCCTTTTATCTTGTTTTTTCCCCACCCTTTCCCAACTCGGCACCTCCTTGGCAGTACTGTCACTACGTTGCTGGGCTGGTGGGGATTGGCCTTTCCCGTCTCTTCTCCGCGTCAGAGCTGGAAGATTCCATCGTGGGGCAGGACACGGACCTGGCAAACTCCATGGGCCTCTTCCTACAGAAAACCAACATCATCCGTGACTATCTGGAGGACCAGATGGAGGGAAGGGAGTTCTGGCCCAGAGAGGTGAGGGACAACCTCATCCAATTGCTGCTTTTGGCTGTACATCTTGGTAACAGCAGTTCTTCTGATGACAGCTGGCTGACATCTGTCTACAGCTGTCTGGGTACAGATGTGGGGACAAGGTGATGTCACCCCACACTGCCAAGAACTACTTAGGCAGCTTTTTCTCCTCTCTGCTAGGTTTTCTCTAGGAATGAGGGAGGGTAAGACTGGCTGAGATCCCAGGAGGGTACCTGTTCTGCTCCCAAAAGCAGGATCAGCTCTGCCTATGCCTGACATGATGTCCAAGAATTTTTCTCCCCCTTTTCCATGTGGCTCAGCTGCCTCACAGGGCATTTCCTGATGTGTGACTCACCTTTTCCTTGCCCTGCCTAGGAAAGATGTGGAGATGAGTTGCACCCTCCTCCTTTACAATCTCTTTATGTACACCAAGGCCACTGTCACGTCTCCACAGCCTGCCCTTCCTGCTTTTCCTTATCCCAGTGATGCTCCAAGGCTGCTGTGTGGGGGTTTTTGGTGGTTCTTGTTCTCTCCTAGACCTGGTGTCTCTCTGATGACATCGATGCACCCTCCAACTCCTGAGCCCTTATCTCGGTGTTTAGGTTTGGAGCAGATATGCCAAGAAGCTCTCAGACCTTGCCAAGCCAGAGAACATTGACGTGGCCGTGCAGTGCCTCAACGAGCTCATCACCAACGCCCTCCACCACGTCCCCGACGTCCTCACCTACCTGTCCCGCCTCAAAAACCAAAGTGTCTTCAACTTCTGCGCTATCCCCCAGGTGAGCTGAGCTTCCAAGTGGTTCCTCATCCTCTGCAGCCCAGCTGGTGAGGAGTTGGAGGTGGAGGAGGTTCTTTAGCATCGTTTTTTTCCTTATTTCTTGGTTCCTGCCATTTCTGCTGTTGTTGAGATTGTGGCTCCACTCCATGGATGTCCCTAGGGACAAGGTGAGCCCTCGGCAAGTTCCTTGCAGTGCAATAAAGGCTCTGCCTGTCTCTCCTCAGGTGATGGCCATTGCCACGCTGGCTGCCTGCTACAACAACCAGCAGGTGTTCAGGGGGGTGGTGAAGATCCGCAAGGGACAGGCCGTCACCCTCATGATGGATGCCACCAACATAAAAGCTGTCAAAGCCATCATGTACCAGTACGTGGAAGAGGTAGGCTCAGCAGGTGGCTTTGAGTAATTTCTGGCTGTTCCTGTCCCTGTTCTTGGGGTGGAATTGGGGATACACGGGAATCTGTTCATTCCATCCTTGGCTCAGTGGTGGTGGGCAGCGGTGACCCTGATGTGGTTTTGGCCTGGACCAGACTGTGCTTGATGTGTTCCCTTGATCTGTACCTGTGTTGAGAAGACTGAGGCCAGTGGTGTCCTGGCCTGGACCAGCAGTAGTGTGTCCAGCAAGACCAGGGCAGTGCCCATCCCCCTGACCCAATCCTGGGGTCACTTCTGGGCCACTCACAAGAGAGACCTTGGGAGGGGCTGGAGCGTGTCCAGGGAAGGGAACAGAGCTGGGGAAGGGGCTGGAGCACCAGGAGCAGCTGAGGGAGCTGGGAAAGGGGCTCAGCCTGGAGAAAAGGAGGCTCGGGGGGACCTTACGACTCCTGACTTCAAAGTCTTGTGGTGGTTAAAAGTTCACGTGGAGAATCAACCGGTGGGTGGTTTCATGGGAAAAAACCACCCCACTCCCCAAAAACCAACTCCAGTGAGGGCTATTAAATAAAAAGTCTTCACTTCTGCAGCAGGGAAACCCCAAACCGTGGGGTATTAGAGCTGCCCTTGTGAACTGGCTGATCCCATGGCAAGGGACAGTGACACTGCAGGGCTTCAGCCCAGGAGAGGGTCTCTGCTTGTGCCCACCTTGCTCAGACTCCTGCAGACGAGTGTCTCAAAGGCCATGAGAAGAAAACCCCAGATAGTGCAGAATTAGGTGATGTTGTGGCTGTTTCCAGGCAGGAGTGTCCCTGCTGGTTTGAGGTGGGCTGTACAGTGAGTGAGGGTTGCAGGGTGAGAACCACTGGTTCCAGTAATGCCACTGGTCCCAGTAACGCCGCCAGGGGTTGGGGGATCGTGTCCAGGCCCATGTGGTCCGTGTCCCATCACGGGGTGCCCTCAAGAGGCAGCTTGGCTTAGTGCACTTCCCAAGGGAGATGGGCCCTGGACCCAGCCAGGTGTCCCTTGCTTCGAGGCACTCCACCACCGAGGTCACTCTTGAGGGTGACAAGTGGCCCTTAAAACTTCAACCTGGTCCCATTTGCCTCCTTAACTCCCCGTGGGAGCCATAACTCCTCCTCCCTTCTCCCCTAGATCTACCAGAAGATCCCGAGCACGGACCCCTCGTCCAACAAGACGCAGCAGGTCATCGCCTCCATCCGCGCCGTGAGCCTGCCCGGCAGCCCCATGGCCTCCCGCCACCACTACTCCCCCATCTACCTGTCCTGTGCCATGCTCCTGGCGGCCCTGAGCTGGCAGTACCTCAGCACCCTCTCCAAGGCCACCGAGGAGTACGTGCAGGCAGGGGAGAACTGAAGGGCAGCGGCCRGGTGGGGGGACAAGTGGTGGCAGATGGGCAGCGGGGGCAGGAGGTTCCTCGTCCCCTGCTGTGGGGGTGGCCCAGCACCTGGCACTGGGACGGTGACAAGGATGGGACACCGGGGAGCTGCAGCCCCGAGGTGACAGTGTGGCACTGCTGGACTCCATCCTCACCGCCCTTGCTCTCTGCTTGGATGGCTGCAGATGCTGATTGGAGTCTCAGTGTTTGGGGTTGAGTATTTCTTTTTCCCCCTTTTTTTCCTGTTCACCTGAATATTTTTGGTTTGGTTTTCTTTTTTTTTTTTTCCATTAGGATGGTTTGAAATAGAAACTCCGGTTGTTTCTTTTCTTCCATGAGATTTGAGGCATCTTTCCAGCTCAGAGCTGAGCAAAACCCTGAGGGTTTTGCCTCCCTTTCTTAGGCAGCCTCTTCTCCCTCACCTCTGGTGCCTGCTCTGTGCTGGAAGGATGCTGCTTCAGCTGGGAGAGGAACTTGCTTCCTTATCCAGGGAAAAAAATCTCTGGCTGCCTTCTGGCCCTCGGTGACTGACATCCTGCAGCCTGGACACAGGCAGAGGCCGTAGTCACATTTCTGTTGTGCTGAAGGATACTGAAATGAGCCCTTTTAATGTTAAATATATGGGAGGTGAGGTGCTCTGTCCACCTGAATGTGCCCCCAGCTGAAAGGCAGCTGTGCAGCTCCCTGCCCTGGGACAGATGGCCCCTGCAGTGACACAGCTCTGGTTTTGGCACTGGGGAGGTGGTGAAGATGAGAAGGGAGCTGCCAGCACAGCCCTGAGCTCGTAACCCCAGGCCTGACTCCACTGCAGGCTCTGGGCTCTGCACTCTCAGCCCCAGGGGATGGGTGGTTGTGGCAGAGCAAGGCAGGGGAGTGAGAGTTTGCACCCTGCTGTCCCTCGTGGGATGCGTTTTTAGGGGGCCGTTGGTCACCCTGAAAGGCAGGAGTGATCCCTGCTCTGAGCTGGGAAGGCTGGAGCCACCGAGGGAGCGACCAGGGCAAGTTTCCCTGGCCCACTTGGCTCTGGCGCTGGGTCAGATGATGTGCGAGCTGGGAGAGGCTCCCACTGCTGTCCTCAAACACATCAGGCTGGACTTAGAAGAGGAAACAACACTCTGAAGGCAAGTCCTGTTCTCCTGGGATGGATTATTGTTTTCAAGGTCCCTACCCAGCCCCCTCAAATGCTGCGTTGCTGTCGTGAAGGGAAGGAGAGCCCATGGCCTGGTCCAGGACAGAGGCACCAGGGGCAGGGTGGTGGCCTTTGCGAGGCCAAGCCTCTGTGGCCAGGCTGTTCCTCAGGAGGAGAACCCCTGCTCCACAGTTCCTGGTGTAGATAGTTTTAAGCTGTTGTTCTACAGAAACTTGTAGTAGCTCTCTTTGTGCAGCTTCCTGTCTTGTTGAAATTAAAAGTTTTCTTTGGGAAAAAAAAAATTGTTGGATCATCTTTTTTTGGTTTTTTCAGCTGTCATTTCTTTTATACCAGTGATTCCCCCACCAGTTACAAGCCCTCAGCTCATGAAATTCCAGTGCTCCCTTGGTGCCAGCTCTGGGTATCAAAGTACAGCCCCCTGTGCCAGACCGGGAGGAAGAATTTTAATCAGGGGCACAGCTGAGGGTCCATAAATTCCTCTTGAAAGGAGCATCCTCAGGGCTGCTGGAAGTCCTGGCTGCGCTGTGATCTGGGTGGAAGCACCTTCTCCCCAGCAGCACACACGCCAAGGGCTGGCTGCCACCAGCAGGGCCACAGGACTGGGCTGGCACTGACACCTGCACAGGGGAGGGGATTCTGCCCCTCTGCCCCCCTCAGGTGAGACCCCACCTGCAGAGCTGCCTCCAGCCCTGGGGCCAGCAGCAGAAGGACGTGGAGCTGCTGGAGCAAATCCAGAGGAGGCCACAGAGATGCTCTGAGGATTGGAGCCCCGCTGCTCTGGAGATGGGATAGGAGAGCTGAGGGTGTTCACCTGGAGAAGAGAAGGATCCAGGGAGACCTCAGAGCCCCTTCCAGTGCCTAAAGGGGCTCCAGGAGAGCTGGAGAGGGACTTGGGACAAGGGCTGGAGGGACAGGACACAGGGAATGGCTTCCCACTGCCAGAGGGCAGGGATAGATGGGATATTGGGAAGAAATTGTTCCCTGTGAGGGTGGTCAGGCCCTGGCACAGAGTGCCCAGAGAAGTTGTGGCTGCCCCTGGATCCCTGGAAGTGTCCAAGGCCAGGCTGGACGGGGCTTGGAGCAGCCTGGGATAGCGGAAGGTGTCCCTGCCCATGGCAGGGAGTGGCACTGGATGAGCTTTAAGGTCCTTTTTAACCCAAACCATTCTCTGAAGACAGAAGGGTCTCACCTGGCTTCCACACCAGACGATCACCTGAGGTGGTGGAAGTCAGGCAGAAGCAACCACAGGCCAGGAGCCGAGACACTGGAGAAATCATTTATTGGCACAGGTGTTCCAGCCAAACACAGCACAGCTCTGCCTCACTGCTGTCTGAGCAAGCAGAGGGAAGGGGCTATTTTACAGTGCATGGAGAGTCTGCTTCACACATTTCAGACCCATAGCCTCAGCTCAGTAATAGATGTTGTGCTTTAAAATTAAAAAAAGAAAAGCTCTTTGCTATATTAGTGTTGGCAAATCGCATGATTCCTCCTGTACACAACCTATTACACCTCCCCCCAGTAAGAAAAATAAGGTTTTTTACCTTCCTTAACACCCGTGGCTCAAGAAAAAAAAGCTTTAATTGTGTCCAAGTTAGTGAGACACCTCCAAGCATCTGCTTGAGCTGCCTGCAGCAGACTTGGGACCCATCCCTCAGCTCAGCATTCAGCACCTGCAGCCCCAAAGCACCCCAAATTTGGTGCTGCACCCTTGCCCAGGCACGACCTGCACACATCAAGCTGCTCAGCCATGGAGGAGAAGGGCTTTGCTCTTCCCAGCTCCCTCCCAGCTGCCTTCAGGATATTTGATCAAAGGCTCATGGAGCTCCAGCCAGGCCCTTCCCCAGCATCAATAACCCCAGAGTACAGCAGATAAAAAAGCCAGTGAACAGCTGAGGAAGAAGTGGTTTGAAAAGCCRGAAGGATGGAGCAGAGCAGGTGATGCACGAGGGACTTGGGGCAGGCAGCCCTGGCCAGAGCCACCCCCACATCAAGTTCAGCAGTATTTCATCGTTAATAGGTCTAAATTTAGCCAATTCAAGGCACGCACTCACAGGAAATTCTTCCCTGCTTGTTTTGGGTGCTAACAGTCAGATCAACCCATCTGGGGGTGCACAGTCCCCCCTGGCCATGGCTTTCCAGCAGCATCCACCTCTGCTGCTCCACCAAGCCCCTAATCCCAGCACAAAGCTACTGTTTCCTGCCCTCCCAGTAGCAAACTGGGCTGGAAGGGGTCCAGGCTAACCAAATTCCAAGAGGGCAGCGAGCTCTCCAGCAGTCCTCTGAGCAGGGAATGCCCCAATGTCCTGCTGTGACCCACCAGGAGCAGGAGGATGGCAGAGAGCACTTCCACCTCCAGCTCCACCGTACCATTTAAAAAACAAACCCAAAAATTTAAAACAAAAAAATCAACCAACAAAAATGGGAGAAAAAAAAAAAGAAAAGATAAAAAGCTTTAATAAAGTAACCTGAACTAGAGTTTCTTTTAGAAAGGGGGGTCTCTGCACCCAACCCGCTATCAGTTAAAAGCATCACGGACTCAGGATTATTTGTGGTTTGACCAGTTACATCCTCTTCCAGTACTGCTCCGTCCTGGGGATGCCGGCCACAACCTCGGACTCGATGCCACAGTGGTCCTCTCCTCGCAGGATTTTGAAGAAGCCTGGGAGAACACCAAGAGCAAAAATAAAAAAAGCCACCCTCTCCATCCATCGTCCTGCCAAGGGAACGGGGCACGGGGCRGGGATTCCGGGCGGTTCTCACCATTCTCCCCCCAGTCAGTGTTCCAGGAGTTGGCCACCAGCCAGTACGGAGTGTTGTTCTCCACGCCCCAGCCCAGGATGCGGATGGCGTGGCCTCCCACCTGCTCCCCAGACACGTGCTGGTAGACCCCTGCAAGGAAAAAACACCCCAAAATGTCAACAGGCACCGCTTGCCCACACTGCAGAGTGCTCACAGCCCGGGGGGCACCTGGTATCACAACCCCCAGAGCGGCTGAGGAGGGGTTTTTGGTTGAATGTGAAACTGAAGCTTCGTGCAGAGTCTGGAGGAAGGAGTTCTGTATGGGGAGATGGTGATAGGACAAGAGGGAAAGGTTTTAAGCTGAAAGATGGGAGATTTAGGTTGGGTGTTAGGAGGAAATTGTTCCCTGTGAGGGTGGTGAGGCCCTGGCACAGGGTGCCCAGAGAAGCTGTGTCTGCTCCTGGATCCCTGGAAGTGTCCAAGGCCAGGCTGGATGGGGCTTGGAGCAACCTGGGATAGTGGGAGGTGTCCCTGCCCATGGCAGAGGTTGGAATGGGATGATTTTTTAACCATTAYCTTCCCACCCACACCATTCCATGATTCTGTGACTGATGCTCGGCACCAGCTCAGCACACAGGACACCCAGAGACATTCCCCAAGGGGCTCAAAGGCAGTTCAGAACAAGAGATTTGAGGTCCTAAACTCTGAGCTGCTGTTGTCAGCTGGACTTTGGGGTGGTTCCCATTAGGGCTCCCTCCCTGATCCAGTCCCAAGCACTTTTCCCCCTTGCTATAAACCCATGGATACAGGAGATGGCATCTGCCCACRTCCCTGCCACACCAGGTACTCGAGTGTGAGCTTGAGATCCCCTCCCACGCTGGAGTAGACAGACCAGGGCCACAAAACAGGGACCCTACGGATGAAGCAGGGAACAGGGCTCCCCCCACAGCCCCAGTGCTGCTGCTCACCTGATTTGTACATCAGGAAATCCTCGTAGACAATGAAGGCTCCTTCCACTGGGCCGTTCTTGTAGATCTCAGCCATGATTTCRTTCTCACTGCGAGGGACTCCATAGGATGTGATGCCTTAAAGGAAAAGAATTCCCACCATTAGGATGGCACTGTCAGGCCACATAGGATGGCTCGACCAAGCCTGCTCAGTGTGACCCTGCAAGAGGCCTCCTGCACCTAAATTCAGGTTAAATTCAAACCCAGCTGCTCAGAGGCTCCTGACACAGCCAGGCAGGAAAAGTGGGCTCCAGCCACCACTCTTCCACAGGGAATTATTTAATCTGAGTCCTATTCTGTACCCAAAGACGTATTCCAGACAGCTTTAGTGGGAAGGGACATTTTCTCCTTGTATAATCTCCTTTTTAAAACAACCCAAAAGGCTCAAGAAGAAGACAAATCTCCAAGAAACAGCCAGATTATCCTAAATGTACCGGGCTGGCTGCTGCCAAGGAGACTTGGAGTTGGCTTTGACACCAGATGGGGCTCAGCACCACACTCTTCAAGCCAGCCACGTGCACCACGAGGACTCAAACCAGTTCCACCAGTTCCCCCTTTCCCAGGTGAGTCCCAGCAAACACAAACTGTGCATCTGCTCAGGTTTGCTCCAGGACCACTGGACTGGAGCCTCCAGGGACAGGGCACAGGAAATAACCACCAGGGATGGGTCCGGTCCTGCCGAGCCCACCCTGACGCCACCAAGAGCAGCTCCCTTACCATAGTGCTTGTCCTCCTTGTACGAGGGCGAGTACCCAGGCTCGCAGTGCCGGCTGCATCTTGGGGTGCCCCCTCCCTCCCCGGTGCAGGGGGGCCGGCTGCCGTTGACGTGGTGCTCGCAGGGTGGGATGGAGTAGGGCCGGCAGCCTGTCCAGGACAGAGGTGACATCAACTGGCTGTCCCCAAAGATCCCAACAGCCACGCTGGAGAAGGCACCAGAAGCCCCAAGAAAGGGCGTTTCTGCCCTGGGAACCCCACAAATGAGTGGGGTGCAAGAGAAGGTCTTCCCCTGCCAGATGGGCAATCCCTCCATCAGCAACGGGTGTCCCTCCAGACCTGCTTCTCACCATCCTCTCCAAAAGGTGATGGAAAAGGTGGAAACATGAACCAGCTCATGCCAGGAGGAGGCAGAGGGCTCCAGTCTGGAAGTTATTTTTTGAAGGGGAAACTTGTCAGGAAGACTCCTGACCTCATCCAAAGTGTATTGAACTGGTTCAAAACCAGCAACAACACAAAATTCACAGCCTGATTCATTCCTGCTACGGAAACAGGAGCCCTGGGAGGTTGTTAAGGGTTCCTGGCTCCCTTCCCAGATGGGCCTCCTGCCTCTGGGTGCTGCTCAGGAACCCTTGTCCCAAAGGAGTGACCAGAAGGAGCCACGGGGGCAGGAGCAGCCAGCTGGGACTGCAGAGGTGCTCGAGCTGAAGGAGGGAACAGCCACAGGGACGCAGACCAGGAGAGAAGCATCCCAAAAACCACAAACCTTAACCAAGCAGAGATGCTGCTCTGCTTTTCCAAGGGCATCTGCCAGGACTTACCCACGTGGGAGTCGTAGAGACCCCCGGACACGAGGCCCCTCTCTGTCCAGTACCTCCATGCGCCGGAGGGGTAACCACCATTGCACCTGGGGGGAGAGGCACCAGCTCCAGCCCCAGCCACCCCACTTTGGGAGAGGCAGGGGAATGGAGCCAGCCTGGGATGGTTCAAGGGAAGCTTTGGGCACATAAAACCTTTTTTTAGTCTGTTCTTGCGTTCCCTGGGATTTGCCTTGAGACACCAAGGCCTCAGGAAGAGAACCAAGAGCACCCATGGCTCCACATCCCAAAGTGCCTCCTTACCAGGTCCCTGACCAGCTTCTGCTGCCAGGAGCAACAGGACTTGGAGACTCAACTCCCCACCCRATGCTCAACAACTGGAAAAGCCACAGTGCCTGAAAACCAAGGATCTGGGACTGTGAAAGATCTTTCCTTTGGCTTTGGCAGCTGCCAGCTCTGCGTGGGACAGCATCACTATGTGCTTGCAGCCATCACCATCCATGATGCTGGGGGCAGGATGTGTCCCAGAGGGACTTTCAGTCCCTGGAATCACCTTTCTGTTCCCACCTAACTCCCTCATCCACTGCACAAACCTCTGGAGGAGCTTCCTGCTCGTTAGGGAGGTAACAAAGGCAGGGCTGAAGCAATCAGCACCTCCAGGGTCTGTCCCTGCTCCTCCCAGCCACCTTCCCAGTGCACAAGGACCAGGAGCAGCTCACCCCATGCCACACTCGAAGCCACAGCACGACAGCAGGTCCTCAGCTGAGACCTCCACGCTGACCTTGGCATTGGTGTGGACACAGATCCGGTCTGAAATCGCTTCCACGGCGCCAAAAGCCTGAGGGCAACCCCAAAACACCCATTAGAGCTGGCCAGAGCAGAGAAACCAGGAAACCTCCTGGAAATGAGTGCAGCAGGCATGGCCTGGCTGGGAGAAGCCACCCAGGAGCTCAGACACTGCAGCATCCCACAGTGTCCCCCCACAAAGGGCAGCAAAGATGCTCTGAGAGCTGGAGCCCCTCTGCTCTGGAGCCAGGCTGGGAGAGTTCACCTGGAGAAGAGAAGGATCCAGGGAGACCTCAGAGCCCCTTCCAGGGCCTAAAGGGGCTCCAGGAGAGCTGGAGAGGGACTTGGGCCAAGGGCTGGAGGGACAGGACACAGGGAGTGGCTTCCCACTGCCAGAGGGCAGAGAGAGATGGGATATTGGGAAGGAATTGTTCCTTATTGTGGGGGTGCACTATGTGCTGGTAGAGAGAGAGGCCCTGAGGGCTGGAGAGAGAGCCTCTTTCTTGGACCCAGAGGTGACCCTGGGAGTGCATCCAGGTCACCAGGGATGGGCTGAGAGAGGATTGTGGGTTTSTGGACAGTGYTGGRCCTATGRGAWGTGAYAATTGTAGTTTGTGACCTTATAGGGTATTGTTTACCTGTTACCATAATAGGCACTGTCTGTGCACTATCCCAGGTGATTGGGGGACACTGAGGTGAACACTTTTCCTGTTTATATGATGTGATATCCTGTTAGGTGCTGGTATTTAGGGAATTCTGAGTGCGCAATAAAGGCTTTGCATTTTCCATCTTGTGTGTGAAGTCCATGCCCTTGCGTGATTACTGCACCTATGAGAGTGGTTGGGCCCTGGCACAGGTTGCCCAGAGAAGCTGTGGCTGCCCCTGGATCCCTGGAAGTGTCCAAGGCCAGGCTGGATGGGGCTTGGAGCAACCTGGGACACCTGGGAAGGTGTCCCTGCCCATGACAGGGGGTTCACCAGCAAATTCAAAAACATGGGTTTTGCCCAGCAAATGTTATCAACACACCATTAAACCGCCCCTGTCCTTACCCAGCAGGAGCCACAGGAGCCCTGGTCTCTTATCTCGCTGATGGTGGGGCAGTTGGGCCACTGCGTCCGCGAGTCAAAGTTATCGGGCAGCTCCATGTCTGCAGCAAAATCCACCCTGTGAGGAGAGGGAAACGCTGTCACAGGAACAGCAGCCACCCACGACTGCACTGCACTCTCCAACCTCCTCTGAAGGTGACCTGGAGGACGAGGGCTGTTGTTTGCTTACTGAAGGAGCACAAATACTTGTGATGTCCTCAGAGGAGGTCAGCAGCTCCTCTGGCGGGTTCATTTTCAGGGGTAACAAATTGCACAACTGGCCAAGTATCTGGCAGGACACAGGATGGATTTTCCCCCTCACAATTGCTCCGTGCTTAATTCCATGAACAAGGTCCACCGAGCTGCACCAATGCCCACCCTGCTGCCCACAGCCTGCCAGGAGAGCCCCTCACCCAACTCCAGATGCTCATGGAGGACCCACACAAGCTTTTACTGGAGCGTCACCTTCTCCTCCCTGCACTCACCTCTCGGGGAGCTTGGGCCCACCCAGGAAGGTGCCGCAGAGCTTCTTCACGTAGCTCATGTCAGCATTGTGGAAGTTGTGCCCTGCCTGGGAAGAGACACACAGAATTGGGACACGACTCTCCAGAGCCACCAAGAGTATCACTGGGACCACAGCCCAGTGCTCCAGAGCTCCCTGAATGCCAACCAGAGTCTGGGATTGCTGCAAAGCCCACAGGCCAAGAGCCAGCTACCTACAGGCACAGAACACAGCCCAGGATCAGCCCATCAGGACCAGTAAGGTCCAGCTCGAGGCTTTGGGCACAGCAAACAGGCCAAGGAGGGACAAGTCACCAATAACTGGACACTCGCTGCTTGTTTCCAGCCTCCCGCAGAGCTTCCTCCTCTTTCATTGCTCCGACTCCACAAATCCATCCTGCTCTACTCCAAGGAGGAGCCTCACAGTCCCCTGTCACTGCAGGAACCCCTGAGAGCATCACCTCACTGGAAAAGTCAGCTGGGACCAAGGCTGGATTGATGTCACCACCATGGTGACACTCCCAAAGCTCGGCCACTAAATCCCACGTGGAGACTGTCAGCAGCGCGTCCAAAAAAAAACCCCAAATCATCAGCCCAGTACTCACCTTCCAGGTGGTGTTGAGCTTGTTTATGTGGTTGACCAGGTCATCGGAGAGAGGAGGGAAGTAGGGAATGCTGCGAGCACTGGTGAAAACCACCAGGACACACAGCAGGGACACGGACGGCCACATCTTGGCTACGGAACGGGACACTCCACCTGCAGCCAGATTGGAGCATTGGAAGTGTTGGAAACGTTGGAAGCATTGGAGTGTTGGAAACATCCCCAAACTGGGCTCAGCTGCAGCAACACGTGGGAGGATAAAACGTGTGGCTGCACCAGGTCCCTCCAGATCCCCAGTTCCCCCAAAGGTCAGGAGAGACACAGGAGCAGAGTAACAACCCCCCTCCTGCAGCTCAGGAGAAATCAGATAAAGGCAACCTTGTTTGTTGATCACTACAGGATTAGCAGCAGCAGGAAAATACCTCTTGAAGCAGATCCAAGGGATTTGGAGGGTATTAAAACCTGTGTTTACTTCCACAAAAATGGAGAATAAGGACCAGGAAAAGGAACAAGTGGCATCCCACGTCCACAACAAACTTCAGGCATGCAACTTGATAGGCCCTGGCCCTGCTCTTCCCTTTAAAGATATTACTCCAAATTACGCTTTTGGACTTTACAGCCTCATTTTGGCCAGCCCGTTGCCCTGGGGACCCAGATTGGGGTCACAGCCCCAGGTGTGACCCCCTGCCCATGCACAGGGGGGTCAGCAGGCACCAGAGCTGCCTGTGGCTGCTGTCCCCTGCTCCCCTGCCACTGGGGCTTCTCCCCAGGGAGGTGCAAGGCATGAGGAAAGCCCCAGTTTGGGGATCAGAGATGCAGGGGAAATCCAGGAGCAGGAAAGAATSGCCCAGGAGCACAAGCACCACCCAGCCCACAGACGTTCCAGAGCTCCTTGGTTTCCCTGCTCTCCTTTAACCTAATTCACGCTGAATTGCCCAACTCCAAATTAACCCCCAGCGCCAGCAGCCACTTGTTCCTCGTCCCCACGCCTGACTCAGACACATCACGAGGCCACGAGCTCCTTTATCGCTGCAAACACACCAGGGCACCCTCCTCCTCCTCCAAACCCCCCCACCAGCCCCACATCCACCCCGACGAGCACCCCAAGACCTCGGATCCTCCACGGCAGAGATATTCAGGCTCTAATTCCTGCTCATCTCCGCGAGCTGAACGTGTAATCACCTTTGCAAGCCCGGGCTTAAACCGGACCCGCAGCTGCTGCCCGCAGCCCCGCAGCAGCAGCAGCAGCAGAGCTGGATGGGCAGGGGATGGGGATGGCAGACACACACACACACCCCTCCCTGCCGCCTGCTTCCACCCACTCCTAGCCAAGTTTAGCCTTTCCAGAGCAGAAAACCCAGCAGGAGTGTCCTACTTTCTGCCAGCAGCGAGCCCAGGCGGCTGCGGCTCGCTGGATAAAAGGGGCTTTTTTCTTCCTTTCCCGCTCCTCCTTCCCCACCATTTATTTATTTGTTCCCCCTTCTCTGCGCTTTCAGCAGGACGCTRGGCTCCAAAAAGACAGCTGAGTTTCAGCAGCACGTGGGTCCTCCCACTCTTAAATCTCACCTCTCCGAAGGCGTTTTATGCATATTTGCAGGGGTTTCATGAATATTTGCTTTGCTCAGAGGTTTCTGCAGGCAAGGGACTCGCTGCCAGTGCTCCCCTGCTTACACAGCAGGAAGGAGGTTACGCCCAGGAAAATAAATATACATTTCTAATGCAACTGTGCTTTTTGCCTATGACAGGCCACAGGAAGCCTGCATGGAACCAGCCTGAGCTGAAGCACCTTTTTAATAAAAAGCCTTAAAAAAAAAAATACACACATACACAAATATCAAACCGCAAAACCCTCTGTACTTCCTGCAGTCAGCTCAGTATTTCCCATAGCACAGGCAGGAGGCGTTTTTGAGGCCTGAAGTCACATGATTAATTTTTTTTTCCCCAGCAGGATGTTTGTAAATCTGCTGACAGGCTGAAAACCACCCTGCCAAGCATCGATGTGCTGCTCGCACCCAGCTTTTGAGGGACAGACACGGGACATCCCCCGTGCTCGGGTTACCAGACCACACACTCCAAGCAACCCAAAACCGAACTGAAAATAGATCCCAGCAGTTTCTCCTCCAACAGGCAGAGTTTCAGCTCTGCAGCTTTGCTTCGGCACCACGGCCATGGCCCAGGGCCAGCAAACCCAGCAAAGCAAATAGCTGGGAGCCAGATGGATCTTTAGGCAAAAAAAACCACAAAACCCTCTTGCCAAGTCTCCTGTGGGCATGGAGCCTCCCTATGGGTCATGAGAGAGCTGGGGGTGTTCACCTGGAGAAGGCTCCAGGGAGACCTCAGAGCCCCTTCCAGGGCCTAAAGGGGCTCCAGGAGAGCTGGAGAGGGACTTGGGACAAGGGATGGAGGGACAGGACACAGGGAATGGCTTCCCACTGCTAGAGGGCAGGGTTAGGTGGGATATTGGGAAGGAATTGTTCCCTCTGATGGCGGTGAGGCACTAGGACAGGTTGCCCCAAGAGATGGGGGATGCCCCATCCCAACAAACATTCAATGTCGGGTTGGACAGGGCTCTGAGCAACCTGATATACAGTTAAAATATACGAAGATGTCCCTGCCCGTGGCAGAGGTGTTGGAATTAAATGCCCTTTAAACATCCCTTCCAACCCAAACCTTTCTATTATTCTATGAGGTCTCCCATGGCTGTGGAGTTTGGGGTGGTGGGCAGCTGACACTCTTAGCTGGCACCGGGTGTCCCAAGATCTGTCTGGAAAAGGAAAGGGAAATGCTCAATCCCGTGGGGTTTTTTCCTCCCTAACCCCCCCTTCTCCCTGGCTTTATCCTGTGTACAGGAGGTCTATAAATAGGACACGCAGGCACGGGACTGGCAGGATGGATTCTCACTGGCCACGGGTCATGTGCAGCCCAACCACAACAACCCCTGAGACCCTACAGCGAGAAAAAGCTGCTGGTTTCCTCCCTCACCCCTCTGTCCCAGCTGATCCCAGCAGCAAGAGCTTCCCCTGGCAGCGTTATCACACTGCTGCTTCCCCCAGCACCGCTATCTCCTCCTCACACCCCTTCTTCCCCTAAAACCTCACAGCTGCTTAAACCCCAGAGCAGCAGCCCCAAAACCAAAATTGCATCACAGCTGCTGCACCCCACCATCTGCGGCCCTTGGTGCACAGCAAACAGGTCAGAGGAGTTTCTCCAGGAACCCCAGCAGATCCCTTCCCTTTGCACCCCCCAGCGTCTCCAGAGGTGCCTCARCTTCAGGATAACCCTGGCTAAGGCTGATGCACAGCTCTCATCCCACCACAGCCCATCAGCCTGGAAACAGAAACAAGGCTGTCGGGCTTCCCAGGACACGGCAGCTTCACCCTGCAGAACTCCCCAGGTGGCGGCAGGAGGATGTTTGGGGCTTGCAAAGAGCCCCTCAGGTTGCTCTACCTTCCCCTGGACTGAGAGCAGAGAATACTTTGGGATCCAAAGCATCTGCTGATGCCATTTCTTGAAGGATGAGCAGCAAATAAACACCCACCAGCACACCTGACCCTGGGCGGGACCGGACACTCACGATTCAGCCAGGTGGGTGCTTAGAAATAGGAAATTTGGGGCAGCTGAGTGCAGCCCCTCTCGAGGAGGGGGCAGCGAGGCCGAAGGCTCTGCAGGAGCAGCTCAGAGCAGCTGCAGCCTGCGAGGGAGGAGAGCACCCGAAGGGCTGTGGCTGTGCTGGTGCTGCAGCATCCACCCACAGCCCTCTGTGCTGTCGCAGAGGAGGAGGGAAGGAGGAGACACCACCCAAGTGCCGTCTCCATCCCTCCTGACCAGATCTGGGAGCCAGGGGCAGCTCCCTGCCTGTTTTCTCATGGACGCAGCTCCTGGTAGTCGAACCCTGTCATTCCAGACATCAGCAGGATCCCACGTCGCCCTCCCAGCAGCCAAGGCAGTGCCCACAGCAGCCAATCCCTTCACCTTTGCACCACAAAGGTCTCCTTCCCCAAAATCAAAGCCCACAAGTCCCATTTAACTTTCGTTAAGGAAAAAAACCAACAACAGCCCAACCCCCAAACCGGCTATTCCGAGCCCAGCTCACATGACTCAGCCGAGGCAGGTCGGACCTCAGGTAAGCCACAGCCCTGAAGCATCTCCCAGTCCCTGCACTGTCTGCGCCAAGCCCCTGCAGGCACAGACAGAGGCATCCACACCTTCTCCAGGGCTCTGAGGAAGGTAAAAGCCGTCCCACCCTCCCTTCTACAACACCCCCCACTCCTCCAGAGCCAGGGGGGAGCACAGCCCAAGCCGTGTGCCCTGCTCAGCACCAGCCCTTCGCCTGGGCCGAGCTTTGTCCTTTGTTCTCTTTGCCAGGGCTTGTGACTCCGAGCCACAACAAAGCAAAGCCATAAAGGTTCAGCTGCAGCTCCCGATCCAGCTCAGCCTGCTGTGTCACCAGGTGAGCCTGGCGACACCAAACCCGTGGTCTGGTGACTTCATCAAAGCTCTCGCTGCATTACCAAAGCTCGAATTATTTTTTCTTCAAGAAAAAAAAAAACCAAAACAACATGAGGCGCTCCTCCCCACACTTATTCCCTCCTAGCAAAGCCAGATCACTGGCACCGGTCAGGCAACAGAATCCTACAAAGGTCTGGGTTGGAAGGGATCCTAAATATCATCTAATTTCAACCCTACTAGACCTGGCTGCTCTGTATCCGACAAAATAACTCCCTCCTGAGACAAGCTGCAGCACTCACCTCTGCAGCTTCCATGCACAGAAAGCACGAGATTCCTCCCCAGTGAAGCTGCACTGATTTTTTTTTTCCTCTTTTTCTTACAGACCARTCCATAAACCGGAGTCTTGCACAAGCCCCCAGACACCCTGTGCTACGGAAATCCCTTCCCTTCATCTGCAGCCCGGAGGGAAATGCCAGAAGGAAGCGATCTCTGCTGCATCACACCCGCAGAGCATCCCTGAGAGTGGGATACGGGGGTGAGGGATTCACTCCAGGCCAGAGGGATGCAGGGCAGCTCCTCCAGCGCCATTCCCAAGCCACGGTCCTGGTCCAAACCAGGCTGGGCTGTGCATCACGGGATGTTCCCAGGCTGCCAAACCGACCTCGGCGTCAGCTGACGAGCAGGGCTGCGGTGTTTTTCCTGCCTCTATCACAAAAACAAGGTTTCCTCTCTCCTCCCGTGACCCGTCCTGAAGGTTTGATGCGTTTTGAGGGTTCATTTTCCCTGCCACAACCCGCACCCCTGCGCCGCAGCGCATCCCCCTCCCTCACCCCGCATTTCGCATCCCGCACTAGCCACGGACAAAAATCCCCCAAAACGCCACTGGAAGAAGCGGGAGACGCTGCTGCTGTTGCCCCCGCGGGTGTCCCGTGGCCCTCACGGAGCCGTGGAAGGGGGTGCCCCATTCCCCCCGCCCCACCGCATCCCCTCCCTTACCGGTCCCCGCCGCGCCCGCTGCGCTTCTTATGCGCGTCCCCGACACTCACCGAGACTCACAGCCCCGCGACTGCTCGGAAGCCACGGCCGGGGCAGCTCCCAGAGGCTGAGTCATCCCGGGCCGGCCCGCCCCCGGCGTGACAGCATCCTGCCGGCTGCCCGCCCCCGGAGCCCGCCTCCCTGCCTCCCTCCCTCCGTCCGTCCCTGCTCCCGGCTCCATCCCTGCTCCTGCCTGCTTCCCTGCTTCTTCCATCTTTGCTCCCGGCTCATTCTCTCCTTCCTCCTGCTTCCCTCCTTCCTCCTGCTTCCCTCATGCCTTCTTCTGCCTCCCTGCTTCTGCCTGCATCCTTCCTCCTGCTGACATCCATCCCACCTACTTCTCATACCTCCAAGCTGCCTGCATCCTTCCTCAATTCCACCTCCATCCTGCCTGTATCCCTCCTCCAGACTGCTTCTGACCTTCCTCTATCCCACAGGTGTTCCACCTTCTGCCATGCCATGCCATGCCATGCCATGCCATGCCATGCCATCCCATCCCATCCCATGCCATCCCATGCCATCCCATCCCATCCCATGCCATGCCATCCCATCCCATCCCATCCCATCCCATCCCATCCCATCCCATCCCATCCCATCCCATCCCATCCCATCCCATCCCATCCCATCCCATTCCCTTCCTCCTGTCTTTCTCCCTTCCTGCCGTACTCCATTCCGTCTCGTTTTCCTCTTCCAACCTGCCTGCATTCCTCCTCAATCCCACCTGCATTCCACCTTTATCCCCCCTTGGTCCCATCCATATCCTTCCTGCTTCTCTCTTCCATCCTATCTCCATCCCATCTAGTTTTCCTCCACCTACCTGTCTGCATTTTTCCTGAATCCCACCTGTATCCCACCCTTTGCTATCCCATCTCCATCCCTTTTCCTGCCTGTTTCTCTCCTCCAGCCAACCTCTCTCCCATGTGGTTTTCCTCCTCCAACCTGCCTGTATCCTTCCTAAATCCCACCTGCATCCCACTCCCATCCCTTTTCAATTCCACTTGCATCACACAGGGTGCCCAGAGAAGCTGTGGCTGCCCCTGGATCCCTGGAAGTGTCCAAGGCCAGGTTGGACAGGGCTTGGAGCAACCTGGGATAGTGGAAGGTGTCCCTGCCTGTGGAATAGGATGATCTTTAAGGTCCCTTCCCACCCAAACCATCCTGAGATTCCATGATCCTCCTGCTTCCCTCCTCCAGCCTGCCTCTATCCCATCTGACTTTTCTACTCCACCCTCCTTGCACCCCACCACTGTCCTGTCTCCATCCCACCTCCATCCTGCCAGCATCCCTTGAAGTTTTCATCTGGAAATGCAGCGAGATTTCCCTGTGTTACTCTGCTGACTGACCCTTTTTCCCTCATTTTGGCTGATTTTCAGGAGTATGAAGAACAGACAAATCATCTCAAGAGCCAGTTTCAAGCCCTGTTCTAAACCACAATGGTACTAAAGCTTCTCTTAAATGACAAAAACCATCCTTTTTTTATTCTTTCCTCACCCTTCTCTATGAGGAGGAGGGAATAAACTATCCTCCCTACCATCCTCAGAAATGAAAAGACCATGAGGCCTGGCATCAAAAATAATTAATCAGTGATCAAAAATCAGTGAGCATATTTCTTTCCCCCCCCCCGCTTCCATTTATATCAAATCAAATTTTGGTCACACTCACATTTTAAAGATTGATTTTGGCTTGAGAAGGTTTCTTAGTGAAGTGATGAAAAAATCAGAAAACTAAAATTTAATACACTTGGCTGCACATCCCAGTACTTCTGCAGTGAAATTGGAGATGTTTTTGATGTGTTTAAATGTTTTTATTCTTCGATACTCTGTGTGCAGTGGCCCTTGTACCACTGCATGCCTTTACATGAAAAATTTAACCACCCCTTCACGATGTTTTTATTTGTGCTTTAGCAATTAAAATAATTTTTTAAAAATATCACTTGTAACCTGCCTAACTTCCCTCTGACTCCACAGGATTTCTTCGCTCTCCTTGTGAAGGTTGATTTCAGTTTTCCACGTCATCTGAGAGGTTTTGTTACATAAAACACAGGAGAAATAACCTGGGTTTTGTCCTGCCCTTTGTATGATGCAGCTCTGAGGGCCTCGGTGCCTCCAGTCATGCGGAGCTGCAGTCAGGACATCACTAACATTTATTTCTCCCAGTAACTCCGTCAGTTCCCTCTGAATTCCCCACACCTCCCTATGTCCAGCAAGGTTTTTGCCCGGAAGCCACATAGGAGCAATTTTAAACCTGTGCAGTCCCATAAAACACCTTTTATTTTGCCTTGTTCTGAGTCACCAGGGAGCCCATCCTTCGGGCTCTGCCCGTGTCCTCTGTGGGTTGTTCAGGAGGGAGCAGCCACCTGGTTTTCCTTCAAGTATTTGGTGTCTTTTTCAAGAAACGAAAGCATGAACTAAAACTTTGCACAGACTGATGACTTTCTGCCCTCTTTGGGGAAGTGTCAAAGCTCCTGCCCCTATTTCAGTTGGTTTGGGCTGAAAGCATGTCAGTTTTTGAGATAAGTTGATCATTTTTGAGATAAGTTGTTCAGTTTTGAGATAAATTGTCCCAAGGCCTGGAGCCCCTCTGCTCTGGAGCCAGGCTGGGAGAGCTGGGGATGTTCACCTGAAGAAGAGAAGGATCCAGGGAGACCTCAGAGCCCTTTCCAGGGCCTAAAGGGGCTCCAGGAGAGCTGGAGAGGGACTTGGGACAAGGGATGGAGGGACAGGACAAGGGGCAACGGGTTAGATGGGATATTGGGAAGGAATTCTTGGCTGCGAGGGTGGTGAGGCCCTGGCACAGGTTGCCCAGAGAAGTTGTTGCTTCCCTGGAAGTGTCCAAGGCCAGGTTGGACAGGGCTTGGAGCAACCTGGGATAGTGGAAGGTGTCCCTGCCCATGGCAGGAGGTAGAATGAGATGAACTTTTAAGGTCCTTCCCACCCAAACCACTCTGTGATTCCATGATAAGTCATTTTTATTTATTATGCTGAATGCAGCCAGGAAAATTTCCCCATTAGAGACTTCCCAGAGTTCAAAAATCCCTTGTGTGCCCAGACCAGCCATGAAACAAACCTGTCCTTTTTTACCCTTTTTTCTCATGGTATTTTTTTAGTGTATCAGAAAAAAAAGACTGATGTTTGCTGAGGCTCTGGTCTTTGGAGCAAAATCCACGACTACAGGAATGAGATAAGGAAATGGGTCAGGAGGCCTTGGGCAAACCTCTCTTATTGCTCATTAAATCAGTGCTGATTGAATCATGGTGCCCCTGCTTCTACATTGAACAGCAAATAGCTCTTAACGAGGCTGCTGCAGGGCCAACACCTAGAAGTTCTAGGAAATAAAAAGGTTTTTAATGTATATTCATCTCCTACAATTTAAAAAAAAATAGCCCTAATTAATGCAGGTATGAGGTTTTTTTTATCTTCAGGGTTTAGAACCATCATTGCTTACAACAAGGGTATGAAATGCAGGTTTATTTAATGACCAAATAGCTCTGCTTGGCTTGGGGTAGGAGTGAACTGTGCTCCTCCCTGAACCCAAAGCCTGTCTGGCTGGGCTGCCAGACCTCCTTTGGGGAGTATCCACCCTGATTTTTCCTGATTCACCCTTTTCAGCCACTTTTAAACACCATAACTTTACTACTGAAGAAGCACTACAAAATTTGCTCCTGAGGTTCCTTTACTCTTGGTTTCGTGTCCCTCTTTGAGCATCATCCTGGGAGTGTCCAGGGCCAGGCTGGACCCCTTGGGATAGTGGAAGGTGCCCCTGCCTGTGGCAGGGGTTGGAATGAGATGAGCTTTAAGGTTCCTTCCAACCTAAATCTTTCTGTGATTCTAACATTTCTGTGACAGGATTTTGCAGCAGACTCGCCCTCCCTGGCAGCAGCAGCACATCTGTGAGGCCTTGGTGGGAATAACGATGGTTATTACACGGCTGCATCGGCTGCCAAGGTAAAATACTCACCCAGGGCAAATAAAACAGGGTTTTATAGAGCCATAACGCTGCCTGATAAATCCTTGCTGGAAGGGTTGGGCACCGACATAATCCTCACCTCTCCATGGGAGCTGGGACATCCTGAGCTCAAATCCTCCCCCTCCAAGCTTTCAGTGTCTGCCAGAGTCACTGCTGGAGCACGTGGCTTTAAAAAGCTCACTGAAACATGCCTTGGGCGGGTTGTTGGCTAATTCTGATGGATTTAGGCTCGTCTGGTAGAAGTCAGGGTTTGTTGACCAGGTTTTTTCTGTCCAGACAGAAGATGAGCTTTGCCACCTCATTGAGCAAGAGAGGCAGTCCTGGCTGGTGGGGGCTACATGCTCCTGATGTGGATGGGAGACAATTTAAGGCACCAGCAGAGCTGAATCCAACACCAAGCCTGGATTTCCATCCATGCAGCAAGGCAGTGGGGACTGGGGGGGTCTTGGTGTCCTACGCACCCTGGACACCCCTCAGCAGCAACCTTAGCCTTGCGCTGCTGCTGCTGCTGCTGCTTACAAGGCTGAAGGCCCTTTCTAGATGTGGAGGATGCTGYGAAATCCTCGCCCCGCTCCCAGCAAATCTGTGGAAACAGGGAGCTCTGGTTTCCTGAAAATCCATGCAAACAGGGAACTCTGGTTACACAACCCCGCGGTGACTCAGCTGGGCTGGCTCACGAGGAGCCCTGTGACCGGCCGGGAGGTGACTCGAGAGCAGATGACATCAGCAAAAAGCTCCTTCYCACCATCGCTGGGACGAAGATCTGGCTGGGCAGCGAGACTTTGAGAGCTGAACTTGCTGGCCCTGGGTGGATGGGGGAGGCAAGGACAGGGATATTATTGGTTCCTGCAAAGTTTATGTCCCTTTGCAGGGTGACAAAATGGATCCTCAGCACCAGCATAAGGCAAAGTCCTTGTCTAGATTAAACATTAACAGTTTTGTGTATTTTTATTGAGAATCTCTCCTTGGTTCCCTTGCTCCATCCATTGTGTCTTCCTGGAGTGTCTCCCCTCGTAATTCTTCAAGCAAACACGATCAGCTGTGCCCATGGAAGTGCCCAGCTGCTCTCATCCAAAGGTGGAAAAGTTTTTATTCATATCTGGCACATCAGAGAGGCTGAGAGCAGACTCGTCCTGTGTCTTGCTTGAGACAGAGCTTTGTAGACCGGTGAGAGTGTCACTGCTCAGCATGGCCAGACCTCTCTCCCCAGCTCTCCCAGCAATTTTTGGCTGCAGCACTCCTCGAGCCAAAGGTGGAACTTTATCAGAGCTGAATTTTCCTCCATGAATCTGACAGATTTTTGAATCTATGGGAACTTGTTCCATACACTCTCTCTGCCCTGGCAAGGGATTGTGTTTCTCAGCTTTTCGGGCTGGGGAAGCTCCCCAGACCTATATCCCCGTCAGTGTGGGGCTGGCTGGGGCAGCTGCTCTGGTCCCAGATAGTCCAGGATGTTCCTTTTGGGAAACACCTTAACTGCAGGGCACTTTTGCCTTGTGCTTTCCATAGAGGGTGTTGGAAAAGCTCTCTGACATCATCGAGTCCAACCATTCCCCAGCACTGCCAAGGCCACCACTGACCCATGTCCCCAAGTGCCACATCCACACGGCTTTTAAATCCCTCCAGGGATGGGGACTCCAGCACTGCCCTGGACAGCCTGTGCCAGGGCTGGACAACATTTTTGGTGAAAAAATGTTTCCTAATATCCAACCTAAACCTCTCCTGGGGAACTTGAGGCCATTTCCTCTCATCCTGTCCCTTATTCCCTGGAAGCAGAGCCTGACCCCCCCCCAGCTGCCCCCTCCTGTCAGGGAGTTGTGCAGAGCCACAAGGTCCCCCCTGAGCCTCCTTTTCTCCAGGCTCAGCCCCTTTCCCAGCTCTCTCAGCCCCTCCTGCTGCTCCAGCCCCTTCCCCAGCTCCGTTCCCTTTTCTGGACATGCTCCAGCCCCTCCAGGTCTCTCTTGTCAGGAGGGTCCCAGAGCTGCCCCCAGCACTGGAGGTGCCCCAGCAGTGCCAGCACAGGGGATGGGCACTGCCCTGGCCCTGCTGGACACACCGGTGCTGGGGACACAAAGGCCAGGTGCCATTGGCCTTCTTGGCCACCTGGGCACACCTGGCTMGTGTCCAGCTGGGTCAGGCACGTTCAGACACTTTGGAGCAGTTGCTGTGACCTCTATTCCCTTTGTGGTACATGCCTAACTTTGCTCTTGCTCCTGCCATACCCCAGCCCCCAGGGAATTCAGGAGTGGTGGGAAGGGCTCAGAACTCAGCTGGTCTGCCCCGTCACCGGATGCTGACCTCCTGCTTCTGCCACTTGCTGAGGTTGTGCTTTTGAGCCACTTGGCTGCAATCTGTGTCCATCCATCCTGGCTTGTGACAGAAAACAGGACCTGACTTCCCCTCTGTGCCCCTCTGTGCCCCTCTGTGGTCACCCCCTGCTCAGATGACAGCTGTAGGATGGGGACATCTAAGAACGAGGACAGCTCTTGTGCTTCGAAAAGAAACCCGCAGCTGGCTCCAGAGGAGAAAATTCACTGAAAAGAAGAAGTGAGAGAGAAGTGGGGACAGTGACATGTGAGAATTTGCACTGAAAGCACTCTTCTGTGGGTGTTGTATGGAGTGAAAGCAAAACCCCTGATCCGTGTCCTTTGCTCTTCTGCATGACCAGTGTGTCAGTCCCTTCCAGCCAGGGCAACTTTGCCTTCCTGGCTTTACCGGGAGAGCTCTGGGYGCAGTTTTTGGGGGAGTGTTTCACAATTTGGCCTTTCTCTGCAGGCTCAGAGATTGGCCAGGGCCCAGAGCAGAGCCTGAACAAGGTGGGCACATGGGCTCTTGGCAGCTCCTACACTCACCTGAGTCTTCCCTCCCAACACAGAGTTGGGAAGGTGCTTCCCCAATGTGTCTGGCCAAGGACCAGGGCTGTGATTGCCCTTGTCTGTTCCAAGAGATCCCCAGACTCTCATTTGTGTCAGTCACTTCACCTCTTGATCTCTCCTGCTCACAGCATGAAACACCCATTTTRTGGGGGGATTCCCTAGGCCCAAATATTTGTTCTGTGTGGTTTTTGGCTTGCAAAGGTGATACAGGGATGGAGACTGTGTCTGGTACGGGCAGAATTTGGCTTCAGGGAGAGACCAGAATTTCTCTGCAGAGAAATTTCTCTGCAGTCTGACACTTTCAGTGTCTGCTTGGCAGAAGGGAAACCGAGGCCTGAAGGCTCCATCCCACAGTGAGTCCAGATGGAGAAAGCCATGGTGCTGGCCCATGGAGAGCTCTGCTGCAATGACTTTTTCATGCTGCTGGCACCCTCTGACTGCCTGCAAAGCCAGAAGGGCTGCTGGCTCCTAGTAGGAAGGGAAACCTCCCAAGATTCTTCGGAAAAGGGTGGTTTTGGTGCTCCAGTGAAAGGTTATCTCATCAGGCACCGTGCCAGGCTCCCGGTGACGTGTGAGGGGCTGTCACATGCTGCCGGCCACTCGGGACCCGCTTTCTCCTGGTAACCCTGTTTTTCCCTGCTCTCTGCTTTGTTTATACATGACCSTCATGGGGGAAATGGAAATAGGAGGAGAACTGGTGGGACTGGAAATTGGGGTCATTCGTAAGGAGCTGGGGTAGGAAGGGAAAAGTGCTGGGAGGGTTTTCTGAGGGTCAGCAGCAAGGGACCCGTGAGATGGGTACCCAGACCTGTTTAGGATGTAGAAGAAACTGGAAGTACATTGAATTTAATTTTAATTTTAATTTATTTAGAAAAAAAATGTGCAGGATGACGGAGCCGGCAGGGGTTTCCTGGGGCAGAAGGGACATGCCTGTAAGAAGAGACACACTGTGCCTTTCATCCCAGCAGGATGAACCTCCACAAGTCTGGGTTTGCTGGAGGAGGCCAGAACAGAGGGAAAACCTGTCCGGTTCAGGCTGCTCTGGTTTTTGATGCCATCTCGTGGTTCGGGAAGGTTTTACAGAGGGATGTGTGGAGCAAATTTCCTTGGCTGAGCAGAAAACTGCGGAGTTGGGCAGCTCCTGCTGTCACTTCCCTGGCAGAATCACGAAATGTGCCTCTGGCTCTGTCACTTTGAACAGGTCTCATTCCTGGAGGATGATTTCCATCACCTCATCCCATGTCTGTTTGGGAATTGCCACCGTGAATACCTCAAGGGAGCTGCACTGTCTCATCCTGTCTTATTTTAAGCTCTGAGGGCTGGAGCCCCTCTGCTCTGGAGCCAGGCTGGGAGAGCTGGGGGTGTTCACCTAGAGAAAAGAAGGATCCAGGGAGACCTCAAAGCCCCTTCCAGAGCCTAAAGGGGCTCCAAGAGAGCTGGAGAGGGACTTGGGACAAGGGATGGAGGGACAGGACACAGGGAACGGCTTCCCGCTGCCAAAAGGCAGGGATAGATGGGATACAAGAGAGAAATTGTTCCCTGTGAGGGTGGTGAGGCCCTGGCACAGATTGCCCAGAGAGGCATCCCTACACAGAAAGATAAAACACGTTCAGAGCCCGAAATGCCAGGGGCATGTGCTCCAGGAATGAAGAGGAAGCTGAGCACCACAAAACCTCTACGTCCAAGAGGTTTGATCCTGTGTTGCTGCAAGCCTGGTTGCCCAAGAGCAGCCCACGTGCTGTGGTGGATGGCAGGAATCTCTTGCACAGCTTGCTCAACATCTGCAGCTGCAGGGATTTCAGAGAGTGCCTCCGGGCTGGCACAGGCAAGGCTCCCAGCTGCGAACAGATCTTCCCAGGGGACACAGAAAAGTGAGGAGCAAACACTGTTCTATCTCACTGTGGAGGTGTGGGAGATGTTCTGTGTGTTGTTCTCCTGTGGTCTCACTGCTACAGGAGAGTGTGGGGGTGACAAAGCTTTTTTAGGTACTTAAATGCACCGATCTCACTTGTATCTGTAAGAACTCCCAGTTTAGGGTGACGATCCCTGTGAGTTCAGAGAGACAGAGTGACAAAAAGTTGATTTGAACAATCTTCTGAGCAGAAGAAAAGTGGCAGCATTTCTCCCTGGAAATCTCTGTTTGGAGATGAGGATTGTGAAGATTTGGGAGGAGAGCAGGTCCCCAGCACAAGGACAAGCACAAGGGTGCTAAAGGCTTACAAATTATCTGTAGAGCACGAGGAATTCACCAACTGCTGAGCAGCCTCCCAGGTTTACACTGGAATTACCCCGAGGGGGATGTGAGACCATCTCGAAGCAGCCACATGGGGCTGGAGGTGGCTCCAGGTTTTCTCCCATGGCTGATTTCCAAGGTGGCTCCACCCGTGCTGCCTCCCCAAGCACTTTCCAACCAGCCAAATCCTTCTGATAAATATAGCAGGAGGAAGGCAGCAGGTTTGGCTTGGGACGAGCGGGGGGAACTGGCTCAGAGACAGCTTAGTGCTCATTGCAACAGAGTCACGTGCGCGTGTTTAAACTGAGACCTAAGTGTGAAGTTATGCTGTCCTGGGACTTTGGAGAAGTCTTGGGGTTTGGAGGGGAAGTTGGCAGCTGGTTTGTTTTTTTTTTTTTTCCCCAGCTGGTGGGGTAACAAGTCAGCTGGATTGGAATGGGCCTTTTTTAGTTTTGAGGTGACTTTCCTCTCCAAGGAGCAGGGTGGCAGATGTCCCAACACACAGCCATGGTGCACAGTCATGGAATCATGAATCATTTGAATGAATTTAATGGAATGGAATGGACTGGAATAGAATAGAATAGAATAGAATAGAATAGAATAGAATAGAATAGAATAGAATAGAATAGAGTAGAATAGAATGCCACTATCTCCAGCTGTGCCTGTGCTGTAGGAGAAGCCGTGATCTTCATTTCCCTCCTACYCCCCATTATTCCTCAATATTCCTCTTCCAGGGTCTTTTATTTGTCTGCCAAGGCATCACTTGGCTGCAGGAGGTTCCTGGCATGGGGACAGAGGTGGTGACTTCTGGCTGCAGCCTCCACTGTGCCGAGTCCCCTGGTCACCCACCTTGGGATGGACCTCAGGGTCTTAGGGCTGACAGAACACCACAGGATCTTCCAAGAGGGGCCTTGCTGCATTTTCCAAGCATCTCCAGCCTCTCCAAGGACTTGTAGCTGACAAACTCTATGTGCTGGTTCTTGCAAGATCCACAAGCTCCTGAGAATGGCCCACTGAGGGTGACCATCACCCATGGAAGTCCCCACACCGCAGGCGGCTGTCCCATGGGATGGGCTGTGCCACCAGGTGCCTGTATGTCTCATCTGAGGAGTAAGGGATAGCCCTGAGTCTTTCCAGCACCAGGCACAGCGAGGTCCTAACCCTGAATTGGCACCCACCCAAGGCAACAAACACCACAAAAAGAGGGAATCCTCCCCTGGGAATTGCTCTGCCAACATTGTCTCCCCATGGCCTTGAGCATCTCCCTTGCCATCACAGTGCTGAGCTGCACGTTCCAAGGTGAGTGGAGGCTGAACAAACAATTGCCCCCCAAAACGACACTGGYGCCTGCTGGGGAAGCCCAGACTGGTGTTTGTGCCAGAAGACACACAAACATTTCAGCTGAACAGCCCTGACCTCCTCCTCCTTCCCCCTTTTTCTGCTTATCTGTGCATCCCTGGGGTAACCCTGAGTGGAGATATTCTGGGAGCCCAGTGCTGCTGTTTCCTCCTGGCGCTGTTTCCTTCGGCGCGGGGTCAGCACCGCCACCCTCTCCTGACGGGACCCCACGGGATGCCCGTGGTCCCCCAGGATGCTCGGGGCTATCACTGGGAGGGCATGGGCCAGAGGAGGAGGAAGCCCTTCGACAGGAGCCGATGGTCCAGGAGCCAGGCAGGCTGGAGGGTGCCGAGCAAGGAAGAAAAACAGGAAAGTGGCGGCCGATAAGGAAAAAGACCTGGAAGAGGAGTATTGAGGAATAATGGAGGGTAGGAGGGAAATGAAGATCACAGCAGACATCGTGCCGCAAGAGGAAGCTGCTGAAAGGAAAGCAGCCCAGAAATATCCTTCTCATTGTACTGGGAAATGGGTCTCAGCCTCGCAGCAGRGTGGGAGCTGGGGATGCTCCAACAGATCTGTGTGCAGGGGTTGTCACACACCCACAGAGTCATACCTGGTTGGGAAACTCCAAGCACAGTCCTGTGGGAAAATGGTAATTAGCCTGATGTGAAGACTGCTAATTAATCTGTTAGTGGCCTGTTTCCCATTGTGGTGAGACCGAGTCACTGCCTTGCACAAGCTGTCCCTAAAGAGGGAAAATCCTTGGAACAGGGACAGTCCTGGAGGCTGGATGGGGCTCTGAGCAGCCTGGTCTAGTGGAAGGTGTCCCTGTCCATGGCAGGGTTTGGAACCAGATGACCTTTATGGTCCCTCCCAACCCAAGCCATTCCATGACTCTATGATTCTATGATTCCATGTTTCTATGACTCGATGTGCACCAGTGCCTTGGATCCTGCTGGGGTGCAACAAACCAGAGAGAGGGGCTTGTGTGCATATCCCAGGTGTGTCCTGCCTCAGGTACCCTGTGCAGGTGTCCTGGTGTTTTATCTTAATATGGCAGAACACAACAGCTGCGTTTCCTGGCTGATTTCTGCAGACACCACCAATTTCTGCTGGTCCCTCAGGCATTGATCACTTCCACTTGGAGCAGGTTACACTTGTGGCACATGGAAATCTTGTCATTACTCCAAGACATTGCCTTTCTTCTACATTTGCATGGCTAACTCCCCAGTCCAGATCCATCCTGGTCATGGCTGTAACCTGTGGAGAAACCCTCCCCAAAACACAGATGGGTGTGATGGAGGGACGCCTAACCTGGTGTTCCTTCAGAATAATTTTTCTGGGACCTCTTCTCTACAGGAGAGCCTGTTGGGAATGCACTGATGACCAGACTTGCTGGGGGCTTGTTTAGCTCTGTGCTCACCGGTCAGCGTTAAAAGCAACGAGCGACCAATTAAAAAGTGCAGACAAATTCAATTCCCTCCTGGATAGGAAGGGTTATCCCTGTCTTGCCAAGGTAACTTGCCAGGAGTGATAGAGTCTGGTAGATGATAACCCCAGAAGGGAAGAGGTCAGTTCTTCAGATACAGCAGAGGTTGAGGAGACCTCGAGGGTGCTGGTATCCCCTGGGATGAGATGGGATGCAGAACACTCCCCTGCACTGCCAGACAAGGGGTGTGGGCAGAGGAGCCTGAGCAGAATCATCCCAGTGACCTGACCCAGGAGCCATCACTGATGGTGCTGGGGATGGAAACTGAAATTCCAGCTTCAGAGTCACAACCACGAGCACACAGGGAACTTGGCCAGGATGTGGTTGGTGACACATCCTGGGCATRGGATGGGATATGAGAAAGTGGTGCCTGGGACAACTGTGATACAAACCGTACCCAGTTAGGGAAAGAGAGGAGGGCTCAGTGAGTGGTTTGTGCATGGGCTGCAGAGAGGAGCAGCCTCTCTTTCTCTCCAACATAAAAAAGAATGAAGTGAGTGGTGTACATTGAGTCCCGCTCGGGGGTCACCAGCACAGGAGAGATGTGGACCTGTTGGAGCGAGTCCAGAGGAGGCCATGGAGATGCTCCTGGGGTGGAGCCCCTCTGCTCTGGAGCCAGGCTGGGAGAGCTGGGGGTGTTCACCTGGAGAAGGCTCCAGGGAGACCTCAGAGCCCCTTTCAGGGCCTAAAGGGGCTCCAGGAGAGCTGGAGAGGGACTTGGGMCAAGGGCTGGAGGGACAGGACAAGGGGGAATGTCTTCCCACTGCCAGAGGGCAGGGATGGATGGGATATTGGGAGGAAATTCTTCCCTGTGAGGGTGGGGAGGCCCTGGCACAGGTTGCCCAGAGAAGTTGTGGCTGCCCCTGGATCCCTGGAAGTGTCCAAGGCCGGGTTGGATGGGGCTTGGAGCAACCTGGGATAGTGGAGGGTGTCCCAGCCCATGGCAGGGGGTGGAACTGGAAGAGCTTTAAGGTCCCTTCCAACCCAAACAATTCAGCCCTGAAAAAACTGATTTGAACAGAACCTGGCCTTGAACACTCGCAGAGATGGGGCAGCCACAGCAACCTGTTCCAGAGCCTCACCATCCTCATTGCAAAAACATCTTCTCATATCTGATCTTAATTGACTCCCTTTTAGTTTAAAACCATCACCCCTTGTCCTGTCACAGCAGGCCCAGCTAAAAAGCTTCTCCCCATCTTTTTTTTGCACCACCTTCATCCACAAACCTCATTTCTTGGTCTAAGGCTGACGAGAGGGTCACTGCTGCAGATCATCCGTGAGTAACCCACTCATCTCTGTCCCATGCCCTAGTCACAGAAGGTCCCCACACATATTTTGGGATCTACTTTTACCTGAGGACTGTCCAACTGGTGGCTGGCAATGGCTGGTGGGATGACTCTGCCCGTCTCTGAAGGCATTTTGCAGTATTTCACCACGTGACTCTGGTGAGTGACAGGGCTGTTTTGGGGGCTGATAACTGGATTAGCTCAAGCCAGAATTGCTTCTGCCTACACTCAGCAGGACCTCAGATCCTCCCCCACCATGTCAGCTCACAAAATCCAAGAGCCCCTTTTCCAGCCTGTGCTTAACCCACCACAGTCTGTCACCTCCCAGGGGACCCTGCTAACGAACTGTGCTTGAAGAGCAGCATCTCCCAGCAGATAGCAGCTCCCAGAGCAGCATCTCCCAGCAGATAGCAGCTCCCGAGGGAACAGGCAGCCCGAAGATGCCGATGGTGAAACCTCCCATTAATCACAAAAGCACAGCCTCCACCTCCCCATCCCAGCTACCAGAACTAATCACAGCCCCGAGTAGACAAAACATCCACATTTTTCCCCTCCCATGTGTTTTCCCTCCATGTGCTCTCTGTCAGGAGTTGTCTGGTGCTCGGATAGGGCTGCCCCTGGGCTGTAGATCATACACTGAAGGATTGTGTTGTCATCCAGCCTCATCCTTGGAAACATCAGCCTGGAGAGCCCATAATGCGAATCCTTAACTGTTCACAGTGCAGATCCTAACAGGCAAATCCATAACTGTCCTCCTTGGGGAGATAAAGCTGTTCCCCTGCCAGCAAGGGGGACCTCAGCTTCACCTTTGCTTCCAGAGCTGGCGGTTCCTTTGGGCAATCACCTCATCATGGTCTCAAGACAGCACTGCCTCACCTTGAAGTGAGGGCAGCATTTTCTTGGGCTTTCCTTGAAAACAGCAGCCTGGAGGGAGGGATTATTTAATCTCTGTGTTTTTCATCCCAGCAACTGTGTTCCATTTGAAGTGGCTGCTGTGGGCCAAGCAAAAACACAGAGCTTTGGGAGAAAAGGGGCTAATGGCAAACTTGGGATATACATGAACTTGGAATAAACGTAGTGATTTCCAGAGCAAATGTACAGAGCCTTTGAAATTAGGAAGAAATTCTTTACTATAGGGGTGATGAGTTTGCCCAGAGAAGTTGTGGACTCCCCATCCCTGGAAGTGTCCAAGGCCTGGCTGTATGGGGCTTGGAGCAACCTGGGATAGTGGGAGGTGTCCCTGCCCATGGCAGGGGGTGGAATGAGATGGTCTTTAAGGTCCCTTCCAAACCAAACCATTCTATGATTCTGTGAAATCACATCTGTATTTTTAGCTTGTCCTGCAGACCTCACTGGGATTTGTTGTCCTTGCAAGTGCTGCCAGCTCCAGATCTCTATCTGAAGACTCACCAAGTCTTGTAGTTCCCTAAAATTCTCCCATCACCCAGCTGCAGGTTTGGTTTTGTCCCCACAGCTCCTGCAGCACAAACTTTGCTGTTTCTTGGTGCCACAGGACCGTGGCATCAGGTCCTCCAGGCTGGGGATGAACTTCCAGTCTTAAAGAACCATTCCCTACCTCTGCTCCCTCCATCTCCTCCAGATGAAGACTGGGAAGGCCAGGCTTCAGCTTCTACTCTACAAACCTGGGTTGTGGGCCCAGAGCTTGAGAAAAGCGGCAACAGCAAAAACCCAGCGAGATGCAGCTCACAGTTCACAACCACAGATGCAGTGCTGGGGTCCCAGTAGCTCTGTTGTGGTCTGACACAGCTGAGATTTTTTCCACATTAATGTCTTTCCTGCTGGCTGGAGCTTCCTCCAGGCCTGGGAAGGATCTGCCTGACACCAAGGAAGGGCCAGAACCCCTGAGGTCCTGCTAGCCCAGCCAACATCCTTGCAGAAGGTCTCCTCGTTTGTATGTACACCCATATGAATTAAGAGATGCTTTTGCAGGAAGGGTGTTTTCAGATCCTACCCAAGGAATTTAGGACTGGCTCAGCTGGGTCAGGAGGTCTTAGGTCTGACACAACTGCTTTGACAACACATTCCTCCAAAACCCTGTTTTTCCTCTCCTTCTTCCATAGATGTGGGATCATGGGCGGGTGGAGGATGGGCTGGGTGGGTGTTCATGCCCATGCACCTCCCCTCCTTCCCTCCTCCTCCTCCCCATCACCCTCCCCAGCCCCTTCCCCTCTTCTCAGCCATGATAAGCTCTCTGATGGAAAAAATGTTGTCACACATATCTCACTTCCAGTGTGTGGGAGTCGCTGATAACGATGCGAAGATCTGGACAATAAAGACTCCTGACAGCTTTTGTGTCCGTCCCGGGCACGGGGGGATAGTCCTGGAAGAAGACCTGAGTGCTTGTGGGATTTGGGGAAGGGTCCTGCAAGGTGTGGTCTGGGGAGGAGGCTGGGGAGGGGAAGGGGTTCATCCACCCTCCTCGTTTGGGGTGCGAAGCCATTCCCGTGCACATTCCCCCAGTTCCACACTGCCCTGGGGCGTCTCCAAGCTGAGAGCCACAAACTGAGATTTTGGCTTCAGGTGGCTTTGCTGTCGAGCCGGGGAGCAGCCCAGCAGCTGCTCACCACGGTGTTTGTTTTGGAGCTTCCCCACCAGCCAGTGCTCCCTCCGTGGGGAGAGGGGGCTGTGCTGCTCCAGCGCTGCCGTTCTTCCCCGTGGAGCTGCTGAAAGAGCCCGGAGCAGCTCGCCAGAAGGGTGAGGTAATTTATTTATGCCTAGAAGAAAAGTGCACTTTATTGCACAGCCTCTGAGGTGCTGGGGCCGAGCCACTGCCAGGCTTTTGTGCTGATGTGGGGAGCTGAGGTCAGCACAGGGCAGTGCCAGTGGCTGCATTTCTTCCCAGTCCCCTTGTCGGGGTGTACACACAGGGCATCAGTTTATTCATGGAAAAAAAATGTGCCAGGGTTTGGCTGGCAGAGGTGCATTTGACACAGAATCACAGAATCACTCAGGTTGGAAAAGACTTCCAAGATCAGAGTCCAACCTGTGACCGATCCCCGCCTTGTCACCACGTCCAGACGTTCCTTGGACACCTCCAGGGATGGGGATTCCAACACCCTCCTGGGCAGCTCCTTCCAATGCCTGACCACCCCTTCCATGAAGAAATCCCTCCTAGTGTCCAACCTGAACCTCACCTGGCACAGCTTGAGGCCACTCCCTCTGATTTTATAGCACTCCTAGTTTGTCAGTATCTATTTTCTCACTCTAGTTACAACAACTGGGATTAGCTTTCACAGAAAACCTTATTTATTCCAAGCAAAAGAAAATCAATTTTATAAATTTTCTAGCTGGAAGGAGACCTACCAGTTGTTTAGATTTCTGTCCCAAACCTCAGGGGCTGTAGATACTCTCCCCGAAATCTCCCTTTCCTTGTAGAGCACTGGTCTCCAAAGTGAGCATGATGTTCCATCAGAATGGGGGAAAAATATTCTTACTAACGTTAAGAAATAATACAGAATTAAATATATTTTAAGACAGTTGCTGTAGGGAACTGTCTCTCTCTGTGGCTCCCATGTTCCACAAGATTTTTCCCTTCTGAGGGCTGTGTTGTAGGAGATTTAGCCAAAAATATTTCACACTTTTCTGATCAAACCACGTTTCTGGGGAAGGGAAGAAAAGAGGGGGTGCTGTTAGTGTTATCACTATTTTATGGAGAATGAAGGTTTTCCATCCCACCTTGGAAAAAAGTTGCCAAAACAAGAGAAGGACACAATGGTCCATCCCAAAACCATTCCCATGGTGAATTTGTACCCGGCTCTGCTTGAGATCACTCCAGACCCTGAGCTTTGGGTATGGGACAGATGAATTTGTCTCCCTCCCTCTGCCTTGACTTTCTCCTTTGATGGCAAGGGGCATTTTCTAACCTTTTTCAGGTGGATTTTCCAGGTTGTCTGCCTGGGATCCGAGAGGTTAAACCCTCCCAGGAGCAGAGCTGGGTGACGGCATCACCCTTGACTTGTCTGGGCTTTGGCACAGAGGCGCTTTCCCCTTCTCCGGCRGCTGATAGCCGGCTCCATCCTGCTGGGAGCGATTTCTCTGCGGCCAGTGAGCTCACACACACACACAGACACATCCCTGTGCACACCCAGGCTTGCACAGGGCTCACATTCAGGGGCTCCCCACCTCCTTTCCCTCGCAGCTCCGGCATCCCGGCCCCGGGATGTCATCCTGCCCCTGATAAGGYGCAGGGGCGGCTGCCAGAGGAAGGCTCCCAGTTGCTCCCGGCGCCAGGCTGGGTAGAGGCAGACGTGTCTAACCCTTGCTCCTCTGAAGGGCCAAAAACAGATGACATCACCCCCTCATCGTGTCCATCCTCCCCCCCAGAATCCCTATCAGCCCCACGGAGAGGCTGCGCTTGGAGTGGTGAGGAGGAAGAGGGAAGGCAAGGGGGAGGAGGCCGGGGAAAAGGAGGGAAGGCAAAGGCTGGAGCTGGAAGTTGGTTACTTTGGCAAAAAGACAAAGTTCTGCAAAACTTCACCGGCCAGACTTCAAAAAGGTGGAAAAACTGGAGGCTCAGTTCTGGCAGGTCCTGTTATCAAGGGGAGCCTTATCTCTCGATGGGGCTGATGGCTCATGTGAGCCGCAGTGGCTGCTAACCTCTGGCTGAGCTTTCCGAGGTCCCCGAGGAGCCAGACTGTCACTCAGCAGAGAGGAGAAGCATCCAGGAGAGGGGACTGCCTGGAGGCATTGCCACCGTGTTCCCAGCCAGCAGAGCCGCAGGAGCAAGGATGGGGTATCCCAGCATGGAGCCCAGCAGTCCCTCACTGCTTCAATTCATGGTGGTAGGAGGAGTGAGGGGATCTTTCCCACCTCACATTCCAGAGATGGGTCAGATCTCCACTGGGTGTCACCTGGCTCAGTTGGGTCACTGGTTTTACTGGTTTCCTCCAGGGTAAGACTGGTTCCTCTGGGGTTGACAGCAGCATGGGTTTAGGTTGAAGCCAGGTGTGTAGCTGGGGGTTTTAGGGTGGGAATTTTGCCCACCTCATTGCTTTCACATCCTAGATATCACACTTGGAGTCTTCCAGAGATGGATCTTCCAGCTTTTCTCTTGAGGAGACTTTCATACCCTTCCAAGTCATCTCTCTACTCACACCTCCAAGACATCTCTATTCCTGCTCACCCTACACCACCTCCTTTCCACCTCACCACCTCCAAGGTGAGGACTTGGTGCTGGGGTCTTGCTCCAGAGCACACCATGGTGGGCAATTCCTCTTCCTTCAGTCAACAACAATCCACAGCCAACAATATTTACACCCTGGTGAGGAGCTGCTGGAAGTGAACTCAGCCTTGGCTCATTCCCACACATAATTCCACTCAATAAATCAGCAAATGCAGGAAAAGAGGCAGTGATACCCCTCGAGTGATGTTGGGATAGAGTCTGGGAGCCCTTGCATTATGGAAGTAAGGTTTCACCTGGGAATTGCTCCATGCAGGAGCAGGGCAGATGCAGAACCCACCGCACTCCCTATGAGACMGGGGGAATTGTTTGAGTTGTTTTGCCCACAGGGATTTCTCAGCCACACCCACCTTTACCTCCTCACAGAGGTGGAACACCGAATCATGGCATGGTTTGGGTTGGAAGGGAGCTTTAAGGGTCGTCTAGTCCAGCACCCCTATGATGAGCAGGGACATCTTCAATGAGATCAGGTTGGACAACCTGAGTCACCCACCCGGGTTCCCCTTGTTGCTATGGGAGAAAATGAGGCACTTCTGGAGGGAAAATCATACCTCTGTCCTGGATCCATCCRCTTGAAGAGGATGAATCCTGCCATGAGCTCTTCTGAACAGAGCAAGAAATTGAGGCTGTTAAAGGCAGTGACTGAGACAGAGGTGGAGGAGTGGGCTCGAAGAGAGGCATCCTAACTGCTTGGACCAGCCCAGCAGATCCCTCTCTTGCTGCCACTCTGGAAGGGCACCCCTTGCTCCTATACCACATCTGCCACCTTTGTGCAGATGTTTTGGATCCTCCAGTGCACCTCCAGCAGCATCAACCCCCAAGTGTCAGGCAGGGTGGTCCATGTGAGGGGGAAACACGGCTGCACTCCGGACCCAGCAGGACACAGGAAACCAACAGGTTTATTGGTGACGGGCAAACCGAGCTACAAGTGGAGGCATGGAGGTGTCCGAGGGCAGGTCCTACGTACAGTTGTGGCTGCAGGGTCACTGGTCACTGTGCTGGGGCTGTCACACCGCCCTGGAGTGGCCGCTGTCACCGGCAGCAGCGCAGGCGGCCATTGCTGCAGCTCCCTTCCCAGCGCTCCATGTGGAAACAGAGCCTCCGGCAGCGGCCGCGGTTGCTTCTGCACTGCTGGGTGTCTGAAAGGCCTCTGGCTGCTGGGGAAAGAGGACAGGAGACCTGGTTAGGAGAGCTGGAACCTACTCAGAACCCCAAAATCTACTGGGAACCCCTCTGGCGTTGGTGGCTGAGCAATGGGATGCTTTCAGTCGGCAACAGGGAAATTCAGCTAGTTCCATGGTGAGGATCAGATGTGCTTGGGAGCAGCTTCTCTATCCAGCAAGCACTGGGAGTCTCCTAATGACTGGCCTGGGTGAGACAGCCAGGTTTGGGCTGGCTGTGTTAGGTTAGATGAGTTAGGTGAGGTTGGACAGCATCAGAAGACAGGGAAGTGCCTTTTGGAACAGGTGTTTTATCTATTGGTTTGTTTGGAGGTGTTTTTGGCTTCTTGGTGTTTTGGGTTTTTTGTTTGCTTAGGTTTTTCATATCTTTTGCTGTTTTGATAAAAAAGGGATGTGCTTCTCTCTAGACACATCAGAAACACCAATTTTGGGGGTTCTGGAGAGTCCACCACCAGTGGAGTGGGCAAACCCTTCTCTCTCCCCTCCCCAGGACTTCAGTTAAATAAATGAGAGCATACACAGGCTAAGCAAGTACATCTCCTCTTCTTGGTTATCAGATTTGCCTTCTGTGACTGTGATATCACCAAAATCCTGTCATAGTGATCTTACACCTGAATGAAACCTGAATTCCTGACCTATATGTACAAGCAGCCAGTAAAAATGCCAAGCCAAGGAATATTTTTCTATCAAACCAGAATCCCAGAAGAAAACAGACAGACAAAAAAAAGTAAATTATCTGCCTTTCCCCYTGTTTTTTCTCCCTGAAAGATGATTTTGATTTTATAGAATCAAAGAAACACAGAATGATTTGAGTTGGAAGGGACATTAAAGATCATCTACTTCCAACCTCCTGCCATGGGCAGGGACACCTTCCACTGTCCCAGGTTGATCCAAGCCTCACCCAACCTTGCATCCTCTTCCAGGGATGGAGAGCCCCTAGATTTTTTGGGCAACCTGTGCCAGGACCTCACCACCCTCGCAGCCAAGAATTCCTTCCTAATCTCTGATTTACACCTACCCTCCTTCAGCTTAAAACCATTCCCTGTGTCCTGTCCCTCCAGCCCTTGTCCCAAGTCCCTCTCCAGCTCTCCTGGAACCCCTTTAGACCCTGGAAGGGGCTCTGAGSTCTCCCTGGATCCTTCTCTTCTCCAGGGGAACACCCCCAGCTCTCCCAGCCTGGCTCCAGAGCAGAGGGGCTCCACCCCTGGGAGCATCTCTGTGGCCTCCTCTGGACTTGCTCCATCAGCTTCTGATGGTGGGGATCCCAAAGCTGGAGGCAGCTCTGCAGGTGGGATCTCACCAGAGCAGATCAGAGGGTGAAAATCACCTCCCTCAACCTTCTGGTTGCACTTGCATCTTCTTGCATTTGCCACATCTGTATTCCACTCATGGACAATTTAACAGGATGCTCCTTGTTTTGTGCAGGATAAGGCTTTTATCCTGGTCAGAAACAAAGCTCAGGCTCCTGGCTTAGGCTCAGCACTTCTGAGTGAGTTTTGGGGGCACAGAGAGGAGGGGATGGACAGCCCATGGACCTGGGACAGCTGCATCCAGGAGCTTCATGGAGACCATCTCAGGAGACATTTTTTCCTTGGAAGCAAGAGTTAGGTCAGCCTTGACTTGAGGGCCCTGTCTTGTCCTCTTCTACCTCAGGTCAGTAACCTGCCTTTTCTCTCTCCACAGTCCTGCAGAAGCCAACCCCTGTGGGAATTTCGTCCTTACCCGGAACGCCCTGGAGGAGGAGAATGACAACGACTGCAAAGAGCAGCTGGAGAACCCGCATGGCTCGGCGTGGGTGGAGGTTCCACCCCGAGGAGGAGTGAAGGGCCCTAAAGAGAGGAAGAAGAGGGGAAATCCTGAATTTATAGTGGCCAGGGAGGTTGTGTAATTCTCCTGGAGTGGAGGGAACTTTGTCTATCTCAGGTGCATTTCAACACGACAGCAAACAGTTGCACGAGATGTGCCCGCTCTCAGTCACACCGTGTTACAGACAAAAAGTATGAAAGGGAAATAAAGGAAAAAAAAAAGAAGGAAAAAGACCAAAAAGGGGGGAAATAAATCAGRGTTTTATTGACAAACAGCACTGAGCACTAGGGAGTCTGCTACTGCTTGCTGCTGGAGACAGGATGTTGGGACTGATCCAGTCTGGCTCTGTGTTTGTAGGCTCGAGCATGTGATGTTAAAATTCAATCCAAGTGTTTGCAGTATCAAAGTGCTGGGTTTTGGGTTTTTCGGTTTTTTTTTTTTTATTTCCAGCTCTCACTCTCTTTGTTTAGCACTGACATAGTCAAGCGTGAAAAAATCCAGTCTCCTCCTCAGCACTCCCCAACACATAAAGTTGGCTTGAAAATAATGGGATCCATAAAAAAATCATGGGTCTGTGTCAATTTCCCAACTTCCAGGCTGCAGAGAGGATGTTTGCCAAGGTTTTGTTTACAACTGTCCAGAAAAAAAAGGCAATTTAAGATTTTATTCATTTATGTGCTTATTCAATGGGAAAGCTGGGATACCTCCCTGCAGTATTCCGCGGTGTTAGGGAAGCTCATGGATTACAGCTCTCCCTGGGATCCTGGCAGGCTCTCAGGTTTGTACCAGTTCTCCAGGTCAGTTCCAGGAAATCAGTAGAGGTGAGACCTGCGTTTCAACTTTGGAAAACAACACAAAGCAAACAACGAGCAGAAATGTCCCCCAACCAACAACAAATGGAGGAAGAGGAAATAGAAACTTTGTAAAGGTTTTTTTTACAGCAATGACGCAGCGGAGGCCATCACCAAGTCTTCCCTTTTCCCTTCAGAAGTCACCTTGATGGCTTTTTCTTTGCAGGCTGGATGCCAGGGAGTGCTGGAAAATGCAAACCCCCTGTCCTTCAGGCTGCTTGAACAGAACAAGGATCAGCTTCATCAAACAGTGCTGATAAAGGGGCCTTCACCAGTTGGACTTTGGAGCAAGGGACACTGAGCTCTTAACCAGGGTGTCCTGCAAACCAGCCACACACAGCCTGGGAAGGGAAATGGGTCTGGAAACCCACCTGGGGGAGGGCTGGATGCAGAGAGGTGTGTAGAGCCTCTGGAAAAGTGTTGGTGCTCTGCCTATCTGGTGGCACTGCTTGGGTGGAAGGCCATAACCCACCCTGTACCTCTGAGGATTGGCATCTCCAGCGTGAGAGACAGTGCAGCGGGATTTCGTGGAATTATGGAATCATGAAATTCTTTGGGTTGGAAGGAACCTCAAAGATCATCCTGTCACACCCCCTGCCATGGGCAGGGACACCTTCCACTATCCCAGGTGGCTCCAAGCCCTGTCCAGCCTGGCCTTGGATGCCTCCAGGGGTGGGGCAGCCACAGCTTCTCTGGGCAGCCTGTGCCAGGGCCTCCCCACCCTCACAGGGAAGAACTTCCAAGGCAAAGAATTTGGGTGGAGTTTATCCAACAGAAAGGAGATGGCTGTTCCCGAGCTTCAGCCCAAGCAGGGAGGAGTGTGTGGATGCTCCTCTGAGGGTCCTGCTCTGAGTATGTGACCTGAAGTGTCTGAACATGTGTGTGCAGATGGCTTGGTGTGCTCCAGAGAGGATGTGGAGCACGGAGCCAAGGTACCGCGTGGCTGTTGGGTCATTGGGTGTTCCCAGTGACGGATGGCAAAATTCCAGGTGTTTGTCTCCAGCTCAGCTGCTCTCCTGTGGTGGGAGCAGCACCAYCACAGAGGGTGAGTTGTGCCTGGAGCTGTTTGGATGCTGCAGGCTCCACGGGGCCCAGGATGCGTCCCCCACACCACCACAAGCCCCTGCTCTGCAGCTGTGCTACACGGGTTGAGTCGCAGAACATGCCTTGGGAAAGAAAGCCAGGACTAGACAGTACCAACAAAAACCAGATTTCCTCCAGAAATCAGGGGCAGGAAATCTCTGTCCCTTGGGCAACTGCTTGAACAACAGCTGGTCTTGCTCCCTTTAGCCTGGTCCCGCTGCTGTGTTGGCCTCAGCCTCTGGTGAGCCTACTGGGGCTGGCCCAGCAGCCTCCCGCCCTCCCCTGCTTCCCAACCTGCCAGCAGATGTCTTTTTTCAGAGCTCGCCACGCACAAAGGCTGATGTGTGCTCAGACACGTGGCACAGGAATCGGCTCCTGGGTGCTTGAGAGGTTTTGGGGCTGGGAGGAGTCAAATCAATCTATATCCGCTCTCTGGCCCCAAACAGGAGGGATGTTTCCACTGACTTCATTGCCTTCAGGCCAGGACCTGAGCAGGCTGATTTTCAAATGCATCCTGGGATAAGTTTTTGCCAGCAGGAGCAATTCCTTGGGTGAATGAACCCTTTTGCCAGCCTGTGATGCCCCCTCCTACACCCAGTCCCGCTGATGGTATTTTACCACACCAAGCAAGCACTGATAGAGCCCTGCAATTCAGCCTGTGAAGAAATCATCGTGGGCTCAGCTCTGGGCTCAGCCCTAGCCCAGAAACCTCCCATGGCTCTCATTCCAGACCACTTTTCATGGTCTCCTTAGAATTCGCTCCAACAGGTCCATGTCTGTCTTACGTTGAGGAGCCCGGAACTGGACACAGCAGGAAATGATGGTTTTGCCTCACAGAAAATGGTCAGAGCRCACTTTTTGCTATTAAATTCTTCTTTCCAGTGCAGGGCCGCATCCAGATGTCAATTATGGATCATTTCTGGCATTGCCCACTCCCAAACTCTGCTAAGGAACAGCGTGGCAAAAGGTTCATTTTCTGACAGCACTTGAGTATCCACTGATTTCTGAGGCTCAGCTTCGTGTGATTTGATTTACTCATGTAGATACAGCCTCTGAATCCCGACCTATTTTATCTCCCCAGCATGCTCTGGAGCTGGGCTGTGGTTGATGCCTGAAGAGGCCACCTAAAGACAGAGATGAGACAGGAGTAAGGGGATAAAGGTAGGTATTTATTTGAAAGGCCTTCAAAGGTACCCCCTGGGGAGCCAGAGGCTACTGCCAAGATGGATCCCAAGATGGATGACAGGTCACGAGTTCTTCACACTTTTTTAAGTTTGGTTCATTTGCATATCAGGGTTAATTCTCCAATTAAAGCTTCAGTTTAATGATGTAATTTCCCCTCTGCCTGCCCCCCTTTAGAGGCCTTTTGGTTTATACTTTTTGGGCCTAGGACAGYCTGGGAGTCCTTGGAGAGCAGGCCCGGAGAGGCTTTGTTATGTCTGCCCAGCACAAGAGAGCAGAAATTGACAGGCTACAGGAAACTTCAGAGTTACACATTAGGCAGCACAGGATTTGAAAAATATGAAAGTTAAAACCTAAGGCATCATGGTGAGGTGATTTCTTTCACCCCACAGGAGGTGGAAGAGCTCCATCTGAGCGGGTGGAATGTTGGAATGTGAGCCCTTTTTCCTGCGTGGGGGTGAAGGAAGATCCAGGCATCCAGATGGTTGCACTGGTTTGCGTGGGATTGCCAGGGATGTAAGAGACAACCTGGATCTGAGGGGCTCCCCAGGCAGGGGCCCATCCAGCACCATCCTGCTCCTGACTGCACATCTCCTCTCACAATGACGTTTTTAGGGCAGAAGAGGAGGATTTGGCTCTCTCTGCCAAACAAACACTGGCCTGTTGCTGGGGAACAGCAAACAAATTCATGCCATGCTTTGATAGACTAAAATCCYCAGTTATCCAGGAGGCTTGTGCTGGTTGACAGACCTGGCATGAGGGTAGAGCTCTATCCTGGCTGTCTGTATGGCTGCAGAGATCCCAAATGTACATCTCAGGAGGTCTGGATGATTTTTGCATCTCATTTAGGCATAGATCTGCTAAGGTAGTACTAAAAAATCCCTATTTTGTACCCTTCTGAGCTCTATTAGGTACAGACAGCTGGAGTTCAAAGCTTAGTCAAGCATTTCCCACAAAAATCCTCTTCCTCATTTGGCTTTCACCTGTGAGGACAAACCCTTAATGTCTTCTCTGGCCTGGTTTAAACTCTTCCCAGCCTGCATCTCTCACGGGATGGGAGATTTCACTTTTTCCTCACTGTCCCTTCTACTCCTACATGCAACCTACAGGGAAAGGGTTGGACTCAGCTGAACTCCACTGACTGCGTGAGGATCCACACTCTGGGAAATGGTCCCAGCTGGGCAGGACTGGTGGTCACGGGTGGAAATCCTCTGGCAAAGGGTCACACTGGGAATGGCTTTTACTGGGTGCCTCAAACAGTGGGTATTTTTTGGCTTTTGGGTTTAAAGGGTTGGAGAATGGTGTTTGAGTGTGGTCTCATGTGCAGCTCTGCGCTGAGTGGATGAACAAGGTTGGTCACTCAGGGGAGTTCAGCACTTCCCTGGCCATGGCAGGGGGTTGGAACTGGATGACCTTTAAGGTCCCCAAACCATTCTGTGATTCTATGATGATTTTATGATTCCTCCTCCTCCCCAGGGTTACAGGATACTCCAGCTAGGGGTTAATTAATTTGAGCAGCATTCCCTATCATACTCTTACACCAAAGCAGCTCATGGTGCTGTTCCAGCAGCTTCCCACGAACTGAGCTGGGTGCTTTGCCCCAGGTGAGCTCAGGGGTCAAGAAACCACATCAAGAAACGGTTTTGTAAGGTCTGTAAGTGCCATTCTCCACCATCCACCATGTCCTTGGTGCTTTCTCTCTCCTCCCTCCGGGTGAGACCAAGTAGCTGGAAAGGAATTCAGTTCACCTTATTCATTGGGCAAAAAAAGGATGGATTTTTGTTTCTTTTATTTTTCTTTTTTTTTGGGGTTGTGTTTTGGGGGTTTTTTTAAGTTTATTTTCATCCAGATCAGCAAGCAAGGGAACACACAGCAGTGGGACAGCGGGAACATGCTGCATGTCCATTAGTGCCAGAGGGACAATATTCCCTATAAACTGAGCATTTCCACCTATCCTGATTGAAATCTGACTGGCCAGCAGGTCCAAAACTATCTGGGAGATGTGCAAGGTGAGCATTATGAACCCACTCTTCACTTTCCTAGGAGACCAGGCTGTGACCACGATGGCTGAGCATCCCCAGATGGGGGGCACGAATAATGGACCCTGTGGGTGAATAAATAAATATGAAAATAACCCTGTGGTGAGAAATAAGCTGTTTGATTTGGAGAGGTGCCTCGACTCAAACCCCTCCCCGTGCTGTCCTCGCACCTCAGCGTGCATCAGAGGGATGGGCTGGAAACMGGCAGGAATTTGGCTCCGGTCCCTGTTTTCAGTGTCAGTTCCCAAGCCAACAGCCAGCTCTGGCTAATCTGGCTCTCCTGAGGGTTCATCCAACTGCAGGGGATCTCCAGGGGAGTGCTGGCATCTCCCTGTGCGTGCTGGAGTGCCAGTGATGACCCAGGGAGAGTAGCTGGGCTGCTCATCAGTGAATGGAGACGCTTGGATGAATGAATTGTCAGCCCTCTGGCAGTGGGGCCTGACCCTGGTGAGGCCAGTGGGAATTTTCCCGTTTGATTCATCAGAACAAGAATTTCATCTCCCAGCGAGGACTTTTCCCTGGCTCTGTCTGAACAGCGCCTCAGCTGGTTGGCATAGCTCTCTCATTACATCATTGTTTCCTTGCTTACACAGAAATGACTGACCCAGAGAGAAATATTTTACCTGGAAAGGGAGGCCAGGAGCTGACAAAGGCAGGGGAGTGTGAAAATTTTATGTTGAAAAGACACAGAAGGGCTGAGAGTGGATTTGGACAGATAATTAATTTAGGCTGAGGGAAGTCATAGGAAGAAAGCTGCTAGGGACAAAGAGACTGATTTCCTTGGGGCTGGGTGAGCAAAAGGGAAAGGAAGTGCACCAGAAATGGAGTCCATGGATGGAGAGGGCAGCCTGTCAGGGCAGTAGGACACAGCTTTCAGATCCCTTCCCCACCATGTTTAAAATAAATAAACCTGGGGTCCTAGGGAAAAAAAATTCTTCCGTGTGAGGGTGGGGAGGGTCTGGCACAGGGTGCCCAGAGAAGCTGTGGCTGCCCCTGGATCCCTGGAAGTRCCCAAGGCCAGGTTGGACGGAGCTTGGAGCAACRTGGGATAGTGGAAGGTGTCCCTGCCATGGCCAGGGGGTGGGACTGCATGATCTTTAAGGTCCCTCCAACCCAAACCATTCTGGGATTCCGTGATTGCCTTGAGAACCTGGCACAGTCTGGAAAGGAGGAGTGGATGGAGGGGTGGATCTTGCCTGRGAAGCACAGACCACACTCAGCTTTATGTCAAACCAGGTGTCTTTTGCACCAAAAGTGATGCCAAAAAGGCTTCCCCCATTGCAGCTGTTTTCTCTGGGAAGGGAAATAAAGGGACAGAGCCACCCTGGTGTTCTCAGGAGGTGAGGGCTCCTGTGGTCACTCCTGGTCAGTGGCATCCCACCACTGGCAGCATTGCTGACTCACAGGTGGGCGCTTGCAGCTGTGTTAAACCTCAGGTTTATTGCTCTTAGGTAAGGAGAAAGGCAATTTTTCACCTGTGCACGTCAGATAACAATCAGAGTCCCAAAAGGGTGACAAATAGTTTGGGTGGCCCCAGTTTCTTGTCACAGTGTTTCCTAAAAAGTCACAGAGGCTTCTGTGCAAAAGCAAATTATTTAGGAGTTCATGGGTGAATCCACAGCCGTGTCCTCCCGGGGGAGCAACGGTCACAGAAACCACAAAATCTCCTTCCCAACAGCTGCTCCTGCCGTGCCAGTGGAGCCTGCAGCTCTCCATGTGCTGCAGCTGGCTCCTTTGGAAACCTTCAGCTCTCTGTGGTGGCGGGTGACGAATTTTTGCAGCAGAGAATGATGGGCTCAAAGCAGTACTGAGCCAGGTATTCACCAGAGATGCAGGTTCCCACTCGGCACAAGCCCCCTCCGTGGTTACAGCTGTCTGGTCCATGAGCATCTCCTGCACAAGGAAGCAGCAAATTAATGGATAAAATTAATTTTGTTCCTTCTGACACCATGTTCCTGGCCAGCTAAGCCACTGGGAGCACACAGGGAGCCTGGGCACCTCGAGCACACCCAGGGTCCCCATCCCACAGGACAGGTTCAGACATCCATGTTAAAAATCCCAAGTTGCCAAGCCAGCCTCCCTCAAGGAATGTTTTATCATGGAGTTGTTTTTTCAGGATGTCGGCAAAGACAGTGCATGGGAGGACGGAGGGGTGGTCCTCCCCCTGCCAAGAAGGCAACTGCAGCCTGAGGAAAGGCAGGAACATTTTCCCAGAGCACAGGGCATCTCCTTTAGGGCTTCTCCTAACTCAGTGATGTGCCCCATTTTCACAGCTTCCTCCCTGCTCTTTATTTGTATTCACCAAAGGACTAAATCACAATTTTTCCCAAAGTACCTCACCCACTCTCTCACCCAGAAAACAGCTTTCCTCAGCACCTGCAATAGCACACAATGAAGAAAGATTATCCCAGCTCCCAGAAATCCTGTTCACCACCCCAGGCCTTCCTGGTCTTACCGTGCTGGGTCAGGGAGATGAATATGAAAACAAGCACAAGGATCCCCATTCCTTTGGCTCTGCTGGAAAATCTCAGGGCTGGGAGTGAGATTTTGCAGAAGCCTCTGCGTGCTGCTGGCATGCTGGATGGCATCTGGGAAGAGGGAAGGAGTAGGCAGGAGTTAATTGTATTCCAGTTCCCRGAGCAACATTTGCTGCTGAGAAGCCCTTTCGTGTCGTTCTGACCCAGCGCTGCTGCTCCAAACAGTGTTGACTTTTTTCACGTTCACTGGTTACTGGCTTCCCTGATTCCTCTCCTTGGCAGCTGGCGTTTTGGGCTGGCAGAGTTCCAGCTGGAAAGAAAGAGGCTCAGAGGGATCCTCTGCCCTCCACCTGCAGCAAGCAAAATTCCCAGGAAGCGACAGTAGGAGGGAAGCAACCTGCAAGAGAAGACTACTGAGGAGCTGCAGGGAGGAGAAGGGTTCAGGCTGGGAGTGATTCRTTTTTAATCTGAGCTCGTGTGAATATTTTCTCCAGCTGAAACCTGGGTGTGATTTTTTTCCCCAGCTTTGGCTTCTGAGGAATTTGGGAGGCTTCATTCCTGAGCGTGATGAGCATGCAGCACTGGTGGAAGAGCTGTTAGTTCAGCAATGCACCCCGTGGTGGTAAATCTGTGGTGAGTGTGCAGCTCTGGCTGTCAAATGTGATGTTCCAGCTGCCCTGCCTGGCCCTGCTGTTTGCTGTCCCTTCAGCTGTGGTAGTAAAACTGCTCTGGGAACACATCTTAAACTGAGAGGTGAAAGAGCAAGGTTAGAAGTTCCCGTCTCCCTAAAAAAAAAAAAGRCCCCAAACAGAACAACATAACTAGAATCATTAAGTTAGAAAAGCCCTCTAAGGTCATTGCGTCCAACCATCCTCCAAGTCACCACTAAATCATGTCCCCAGATGCCACATCTATCTGTCTTTTAAATCCCTCAGAGATGGGAACTCCACCACTGCCCTGGGCATCCTGTTTTAATGCTTAACCACCCTTTCCATGGAGAAATTCCTCTGATGTCCAACCTGAACCTCCCCTGGCACAGCTTGAGGCCATTCCCTCTCATCCTGTCCCTGTTCCCTGTGAGCAGAACCCGATCCCCCCCAGGTGCCCCCTCCTGTCAGGGAGTTGTGCAGAGCCACAAGGTCCCCCCTGAGCCTCCTTTCCTCCAGGCTGAGCCCCTTTCCCAGCTCCCTCAGCAGCTCCCYGAAATGTTCAAGGAACGACTGGGTGTGGCACTCAGTGCTCTGGTCTGGGTGACAAGGTGGGGATCAGTCACAAGTTGGACTCAATGACCTTGGAGATCTTTTCCAACCTTAAAGATTCTGTGATTAATTGTCCTCAATCCTGTAAAGCATCCAAGCATAAAGTCAACATGGTAAATAAGATTAGGCTGGTAAGAAGGATTAGGGGATGGGGTTTCCAAGGATGCAACAGCAACTTTTTGTGTAATTCTGCATGTGGGTGTAATAGAGAGACATTCTGCCTCTTTCCATAAATAAATGACTGTTGTACCTGTTTATTTAGCATTTATTGCCTTTTTTATGTAAAGAAACAGGTCACCTCTGGTTAATTACACACTTTGCATGTTGAGAACACCAGACACCTCTGAAACACTTGTAATAAAACTTGTTTGACTTCTTGACCATGCATTTCTCTGGTTTTCTGCAATCCCACGAGGTCTTTGTCACACTTCTGTGCAGCACTTCCATCCTCTGCGAGGGCAGAGTCCCTCTTGCTCTTGCAGACATCTGATTTCTGGGGGCACACAATGACCCCCCTCATCCTGGCAGATGTGGAAGTTGGATGTCGTGTCTGCAATTCAGAGGGTTTCAGTCAAACCAGGGAATCTGACACCGCCATCCAAACCAGCTCACGCACAAAAACTGCTGGAAAGTTGTGGTTTCTGTGTCTCTAAAAGTGAAGACGTAAAGATGGTCTTTGGGGCTTATCATGGCACTTGTGCAAAAGAAGGAATTTGTGACCCAGCAGCTTGGAAAGGAATTAATGAAAGGAGGGATATCGTACAGGTGTGAAGAAGATAAATGCAGGATGACTGCATTTCGAGTAGGTGGCACTAAATATAATTGTTAGGGATGAGGTTTTAAAACAAATGGAAGGAATTCTTAATCTGTGGGGAAAAAATCCAGTGAGGACTTTTAAACAAAAGGATGCCTAAATCTAAAAACCCTGAGCTGCAAATTCATGAAAGCCAGGAGAATATGTAAGGAAACGTAATGATATGGTTGTGTTCACTTTCCACACACAGAGTAACTGCGAGAGAATATCCACTTCTGGCCACGGACAGATCCAGGACGCTGGATCAGAGGAACCCTAGGAATAGCAGAGTTGGCTCTAAAGTGATTAATCATTAATGATATATGTTAACTATTGAGGAGCACCAAAAACAAGCAAGTCTGGGAAGATTTAGATAAACTAACAGGGAAGAGGGCAGTTGGCACCTATTAAGCACAGCAAGGGTGGGTGCAGCCAGCAGTCCCCCAACAGACGATTACAAGCAGATTTACCAAGATTTCTATGGGCCAAAACTTTTATTTTATTTCCCCAGTTGGAGATAGAGCTTTGGGTTATTTTGGCCAGCCCCAAATRTTCCACACTGATGTCAGGTCCATCTTTGCACATGGAAACAGATGGCTTAGACCCCATCCCTGGAAGTGTCCAAGGCCAGGTTGGACGGGGCTTGGAGCAACCTGGGATAGTGGAAGGTGTCCCTGCCCATGGCAGGTGGTTGGAACTGGAAGAGCTTTAAATTCCCTTCCAACACAAACCATTCCAGGATTCCATGATTTGGAGAGAAAGAGAACAAGTTTGTTTTGCTGAGTTTAACCATTTCCCCCCAGATTTTGCCCACCTGGGCAGGGTTCCCACACATACCAACGCAGCAGGTCCTCCGGCGCCGATAGCAAGTTCCAAAGGCAGCAAATGGCTCTGGGCAGGACTTCAGATGGAAGCAGTAGCCGTGGTACTCCAAACAACGCAAGGTGTCTCTGGGCAAGCCGAGACCTACAGGGAGAATGGGATTCCCAGGTGTGCTGCAGGATCAGTCCATTCTCATGGTCTTCCTCCTGCTGAAACCCCACAGACCCCAGTTAGGGATCTGACACAAATGCCCCCAAAACCCAGAAGTTTTGAGGAACTCATGGGACGTTGGAGCATTCCAAGGAAGGTTTTTGTACAACTGGAGTGAAACACAGAGGTTGATGGAATTTTCTGAATGCATCCTGGCCATTCATGCTATAATAATGGGAAGGGACAACCCAGTCTTGGATGCTTCTGAGTTCTGGGGCTGCAATGCTGCAGGGACATGCAAGGGACAGGGTGGTCATCATATGCCCTGAAGATAAAATTATGGCTTTAAAAAGCCCCCAAAAGCAGGATCTGGCTCAATTAACAGGAACAAGCAGTTTGCCCAGTTCCTTCTTTCTCTGGAAGCCTTTCTCCAAGGTGAGGAGTTTCATTAAGGATGAAGAACAGGTAGGATAAAAACACAATCAGAAAATGAGTCAATGCAGCAGAAGGGCTGAGGAAGGGGAACCAGAATGTTCAGAGAGCTGAAGTCAGTGGTGCAGTTCAACCTGAGCAACACCAGGGAACACCTCTGCTCTGCTTTCTTCTACCGTACACAGAGAGGACAATTTTTAACCCTGGGGTCAGAAGAGGCAGATGATTTCCATGGTGCCACCACTCAATAGTGCCAGAAAGTGGCATAAAGAGACCTCAAAGAGTCACAAGGAGCCAACACCTGGCAGAGGCTTCTGTGGGGAGGTTCTGGTGTGACACCCGCTCACCGTAGCTTAACTTTTCATTTCTGCTTCTAGACTGAGGAAGAGAGAACTGCTCTAACGAAAGGAGCTGAGGGGAATGTCCTGCACCACCACACGAGCCAGCTGTACCTCCTACACAGGCAGACCCCACGCGGGTCTTGCCCCTTACCTGGAACAGCCTGGAGGAGGAAAAGCAGGAGAGCTGTGAGGCAGGAGAAGAGCTTCATGGTGGAAGGTCTCGGCTGCAGTGTGGAGACAGGGCCACAGTGCCAGAACCTTTGAGMAGGGGAGGAGGGAGCACTCTGGCATTTATAGGGCAGTGGGAACAGCTGTGGATGTCCGGGGAACCTTGGCAGGGGTGACAGGGGACGGCAGCGGGTACAGCCTGACCGCTGCACACGGCTAAACCTGAACAATGGCTCGGGGGCACAAAAGCAAGGGGACAAATAGCTGTGCCTCCCTGCCTGACCACCGGGAAGGCTGCTGGGAGGGCCCCTTATCAATATGGATCCACCCAGAGAGCATTGTTAACTTGACATATCAATGTGGCTGGTAACGGATTGCCTGGAGGAAATTGGCCATCGTTTGGTGGGAGAGAAGGCAGCTGGAATATCATGGGATCATCATGGAATCATAGAATAGTTTGGGTTGGAAGGCAACTTAAAGCTCATCCAGTTCCAACTCCCTGCCATGGGAAGGGACACCTTCCACTGCCTCAGGTTGATCCAAGCCCCGTCCAACCTGGCCTTGGACACTTCCAGGGATCCAAGGGCAGCCACAGCTTCTCTGGGCAACAGAGGATGTATGATCCTACTGCATGTCCTGTGATGCAACAGTTGTTCCCAAGAGAAAGAAATAAAGGATAATTATCATTCCATCCACAAACATATCAAATAGTTGCATTTTGTTCTGTGAAAGGTGCTGTGAAGAAAAAACACCTCTGGTCTAGTGGAAGGTGTCCGTGTCCATGGCAGGGGGTTGGAATTGAGATGATTTTTCAGGTCCCTTCCATCCCAAACCCTTYATGATTCTATGATACTTGAGGTGCAGATTATTGGTTTGCAGGTGTCACCAGCAGCACCTTCAGCTTTGCAGGTGCACAAAGAGCACATGATCAGTGAAATCCTTGAGTTTTCCTCAGGATATGTCCATACAGAGTTTGAACGATATCAACAGACACATGGAAGTGGCAGCTGACAGCTCAGGTTCTCCCTCAGTCACTTGCTTCAGCCTCTTTCTATACAAGGTATTTATTGATGTTGTTCTGACCCAGCAGTTTTGATATCAGCAATACAAACCTCCCCCTCAGTCGTGGGCATTGTTCTCTGCCTCCCTGATTTCATGGTTTGCTTTCCACTGCAAATTTGCAGGCGCCATCCAGTCGTGAAGGAGAGGTGTTTGTGTCCATTTCCAGGTACTCCAGGGACAGGGATGAAACAAAGGCTGTAACAAGAACCCTTTGGTTGGCTCGAGTTCCCACTGAATCCAAGGGGATCCTAGCTGAGATATTCATCTCAGCTCTCAGACAGGATCTGTCATTGTAATTTGTCAGACCAGAGCAGAAACTCAGCTTTATCAACGATTTTTCTTTTAAATTGCAAAAAATGTCCCTGTTCTGTAGTGATGAACTGGAAATGTTTCCCTTTTAAAATTTTATTTCCATGGGAAGTGAAGCACAAATTCAAAAACCTCAGGTGTGTTAAACACCCGCTGGAAGAGGAGTGATTGCCCAGTAATTTTACATTCAAAATCCTTCTCCATCTTTTCCAGAATGTCCTCACTATCAGATCACAAGTGCTTATACAATCACAATCCCCTTCAAATTAGCATCATAAATTATCCCAGAAGAAAAGAAACAAAACCAAAAAAAAACCCCAAAACCCAAACCTTTGAAATTCAAGTATGATCTCAGTCTGCCTTGATGCCTCTGCACTTTGTTTGCTCTTTTTTGTTCTCCTTTCCCAGGTTGTTCCATGTCAGAGACATGTTTTATATAGATCACAAAAGAAATGCTTACACACAGTGGAARTTCTGCTCCTTGCCTAAGGATCTCTTGTGAGGAGATGCCGAAGGAGCTGGGAAAGGGGCTCATCCTGGAGAAAAGGAGGCTCAGGGGGGACCTTGTGGCTCTGCACAACTCCCTGACAGGAGGGGGCAGCCAGGTGGGAGTTGGGATCTTCTCCCAAGTAACAAGTGACAGGACAGGAGGAATCACCTCAAAATGCACCCGGGGATGTTTACATTGGATATTAGGAACAATTCCTTCATAGAAAGCTCTGTCCATCCCTGACAGAGCTGCCCAGGGCAGTGGCGAAGTCCCCATCCCTGAAGGGTTTTGCTGATCTGGCCAGGGACTCACATCCCTTTGAGGAAGGGAGTTCTTATGAATGGAACTCGTTCATAAGGGAAGACTTCTCTTTTGTTTTAAAGTTTTCAGCCACGGGACAGCTCTGAAAATAATACCCGGGTCACTAAAATTATGGGAAACATCTGCTTTCCCTGTGCACTTACTCAGATTTGCATTATGGCAGTCTAAATCCACAGGATTTGACTGAAGTTGGGGTGAAATGGTCCTGGAGCTGGCTGAAAATCTGACCTTATTTACATCATTGCAAGGAGCGAGTAACAGAGTGAGGTGGATGAGGAGAGGTGCCACTGGTCAGCAGGGGAAAATGTGGGGGGGAAAGTCTAATAGCGATCATTGGGACTGAATAGACAAAAAATTTGGGCTGTGGAGGAAAAAAATCCCTGTATTTCCAGGAAGGAAACAAGCTGAATTTCCAGTCTGGCCTAGGGATGGAGGATCCTTCACTGAACAAAATTAATCTCCAGYCTGATTTACAGCTCGTGGAGCCCGTGAGCTGGCTCTTGGCTCCCTCTTGTGGGAAAAGGGGCTGGAGGAGGAAGGGACCTCGGTGCAGGATTTGCCCCGGTGGAAAGGTAAAAGCAAGAGGAAATGCCTCTTAGCTCCATCCTCAGCACCGGTAATTCACAGAGTAAATGCGTGGTGATTATTAATATGTTTGGAGAGCAGGGATGGGATTTGGCTCCAGACATCAAATTTTATGGAGGAATCGAATTTTTGGAGRGTGTTACATTCAGGGCAAGTGTTTAACTGTAAATTTAACTTTTTCCTAACTTCATATAATTTTGTAACATTTTTATAACTTTACGAAACAGCTCTGAAATGATACTAATACTGAGAGCTCTGCTCTGGCCGGGCTGTGGGCAGGATTAGGCTGAGCCAGGRAGGAGTTTCCTGGTGCTTTGTCCACTGCCCTGCTGGCCGCAGCCACCACCTGTATTGTCCCTCTCCAGACACCCTGGTACCCAGCAGACTGTCTCCAGCACGCTGGGATGGAAATGAAGTTGAGAATGGAGTTGGAGGGGGGGAAGGAGGGCTTCACCTCCTTACCGATACTCTTATCCATGGCAGCCTTGCTCTAAGGACCCTTGAGGAAAGGACTGGGCAGCCAGAGGTGGTGGTGGACCTCGCCTGCTCTGGTGGGACATCCTGCCCTCCCTGGAGAAGGCCCAGCTGCCACTCTGTCGTGGTTTGACCCGAACTTGTGGGCAGTTCCTCAAGCTAATCGCGCTTTTCTTAATTTCACATATTTAAACCTTGTAAGAGGCGGGTTTTTGAAGAAGAGGAAGAAGTTTTTTTGCTCTGTTCCAGTTTTTGGTGGGCAGGAGAGAAGAAGAGAGAGGGGAGGGGTGGACCCTCGGAGCCCAGCCGCGGGGCTGGGGCCGGGGTGCCCCTGCCCCGGCCTCTCTGCCTCCTGCTCTTTTCTTGGTGCTGCAGCACAGACTTTAAATTGTGAAAAGCCCTGGGCCGCGGGTGAGTGTGGCTAGCTGTGCAAGGCTAGAGGCTTTCTGTTCCAGCTCGGTGCCGGGACGGGACGGAGAGGGGGGGCCCTCAGAGCCCAAGGCCCCGCCGGGCCGGGCCGGGCCGGGCGCCCCTGCCCCTTCCTGTTTTCTCCACTCTCAACGCTGCAGCATGAATTTTGAGTTTTTAGGCGGGGGAGCTGTGAAGCCGTCCAACGCAGTTTTTTAAAAAGCCAGCAAGAACGTTCGAACCTACAGCTAAAAATACTTCACGCCGAGCTGAAAAAAATGCTGTTCAGTTAGCAGCGCAAAGAGAGCAAAAGCATCTTTTTTTTCTGCCGTAGACACTGACCAGTAACAGCCACTTCAAAAGCAGAGAGAAAAAAAGAAGTAAAAAGCTAGTTACGTGAGACGAAACTCCACAAGTTCTAAAAATAGCTTCGAAAAGAACCAAAAGGCAGTGCCGTGCTCCTCGCGCGCAACTTAAAATACTTTTTACAACGCCGTGGTAAAAACTGTAATATCATAACTGTCTCTTTAATCTATTTGAAGTGCATAGGGAGATAGACAGTTTACATGTAGCTTGCAAAAGTTAAAAAGTGCCTGTGCCAGTTTTAAAAGCCAAGCAGAAAAAAGGTTTTTAAAACTGGGGGCAGAAAAACCTTTGCGTTCAAACCAAAATAATTCATCCTTAAAAAAATTAATAACCCCATGTAATAGTCCATGTCTTGCAGTGTAACAAAACTGTGAGTTTTCATRRAAGAGATGTGTCACACCACAGCAGTTTTTTTTCCTTTTTTTTTTCCCTTTTCTTTCAAGTCTGTTAATAAACTTTCTTATAGTCTATAAGTTTTGTGCCTGCTTTGCTTTTTCTCTTAATGCTTATCTCACAAAGAAAACATCAAAGTATTGTATAATTTGTCTTTAAAACCACTACACACTCCCAGGCAGCACAGGGCTGTGGCTGGGGCAGGACATCAGGAGCTGTGACTGGGCCGAGCCCACGGGTGTTCTGCTCCACCAAAACCTTTTCTGGGTCCACACCCAAAGCCCACCTTGGGCTCTCCTGTATTCCCCCGTGGGCCACCGTCCTCCCTCAGAGCATCCCTGAGCCCGGTTCCTGCCCTCACTGAGCCTCTGGAATCCCACCCTGGACCTTCATCCCGCAGCCGGGGCTGGTCTCTGCAGCCAGGCCTTGACCACCCTCCCCTCAGGTTGCCCCTCCATAGCCACAGCCCTGCTCCTGAGGGCACAGGGACACCCCGGGATGGTCCCCATGGAAAGGACATTCCCAGCAGCCAATCCAAGGCCCCCAGTCCCCTCCACCCCGACCTCGTGGCGCAAGGGCAGCGCGTCTGACTCCAGATCAGAAGGTTGTGTGTTCGAATCACACCGGGGTCAGTCTGGGGCACCACTGGCACCCCTTTGCTTTTCTGAGGGGCTGTTCTGTGGTGGAGGCAGGGCTCAGGGAGGCTCTGGGCAGATATAGGGGCATGGACTATGTGGGGAATATGATGCCCAGAGCTCTCCTCTGAGCTGGATGGAAGTTATGGGGTCAGGATCAAAGTAGAGAACAGAAGGAGGTGTTGTGGTGCACGTCTACCACAATTTACCTCAGGAAGGAGGTGAAGTCTCCCTCAAGAAAAGCCAGGAAACTTTTTAACTACAGGCTCAGTCACTCCTGGAGGAGGACCTGGATGTGCTTGCCAGGCAGGATAATACAGGGTGGTATGGTCAGTCCAGGGGATTTCTGGAGGAGCATCAAGAATAATTACTCAGTTTAGGATTATGGAAAAAGGAACAAGTTTCTGATAAACAACATGAGAAGATTTTTTTTTCCAGGAAGATTAAGAAAGAGCATCTGGAAAGCTCTAGCCTGAACAATCACAGCTCAGAGCCCACATGAAGACTATGGAAACAATCCTCCTGAAAGCCATGCCCATATGGAGGAAGGGTGTGAAAATGACTGGAAGGCCAAGGATTTACCAGGGGCAGACCACCCTTGACCAAAAGAATGGATTTCTTTGAAGAGATGATTTCTTTGGTAGTCAAGAGGACACTGAGAAACATCATTCATCTTGACTTTGGTTTCACCTCTGACAGGGTCTCCCAGATGTGTCCTTGCAGCAGGACACACACACACAGAGCAGCTGAGCTCGATCCAAAGGCAAAGCAAAGGGCCACGACCAGGCACTGAGGGGGTTGGGGTCAGTGTTGGCAGCCCGGGGGACCCTTCACTGCTTGGTGCCGAACYGGGTGTGGTTTGGGGTCTCTGTGGTGGGAGCAGAGGATGTTGCACAGAAGGAAGGACACGGGCAGCCCGACAGGGGCAGGGGAGTGGTGAGGGGACAGGGCCAGTGGCGCAATGGACAACGCGCCTGACTACGGATCAGGAGATTGCAGGTTCGACTCCTGCCTGGCTCAACACTTTTAGCCCACGGAAATTCCTCCTGCTCCCTTCGTGAGCACCTTCCTTCTCCTGCCCAGCATCCATCCTCCCTCAAGCTCCTGATGTCCTGTCCCAACACTCCAAAAGGGATGGAGCTGGGGTCCACACCAGAGCCAGGGGCACCACAGCAAATCCCACAGCGGAACGCAGGTGCCTCCTGAACTGCTGTCCTGCAGCCAGGACAGAGCCAGCATTCCCAGGATGTCCTGGCACCTCRTGTGCTCTGGTCCCCAGCCGCCTCCAAGGCCCCCATTTGTTCTGATGACCTTTGTCAGTGCCTTGCCAAGTTCTGCACGTGCCATCAATAGTCTCAGAGTAGGACACGGTCCCAAAGAAGCTTTGGAGTTTCCATCCTTGGAGTTTCGACTAACAAAACAACCTCATGTCAAAGACTGCTGTGCTCTGAGCAGGGATTACATCGCCTGCTTCAGAAGGTTCCCCTAAGATCTGTTTTTTTCTATACTTAATTAATTCTCTCACAAAGCCCATCCAGCGATGGGAACCCCCCAGAGCTCCAGGAGGGCCGGGCCAGTGGCGCAATGGACAACGCGCCTGACTACGGATCAGGAGATTGCAGGTTCGACTCCTGCCTGGCTCGCAATTTTCCTGCCCACAGCCTGGCTGTTGTATTGATGGTGACAGGGGACATCTTTCTCCATGGAACCCTGCCTCTGCCTGGTGTGTGTCCCTTCTTGGTGGGCTTCCTGCACAGCAAAACTTCCCCCTCATCAGGGGAGGCTTTGAGTGGACACACTGGCAAAAAAAATTCCCCATGAGATGGTAAATCACTAAGAAAGGAGCCCAAGGATGTGGCCTCTACATCCTTGGAGATATCCAGAGCCTGAGCATGCAATCCTGATCTGCATGTCATAAATTGTGCAGAAATCTGGATGAGAGACCTCCATATGTCTTTTCCAACGTGTTATTTCATGTAAAATTCCAGTTTCCATGTTCTTTTGTTGCTTCATCCCACATTTGTGTGCTCATGGAGCTGCCACCAATGTTTTGCACCTTCACTGTGCACAGGAAGGTCTAAGGTGCCCATGTGCAGGGTAGCCCAGACTGACTGGCCATCAATCAAGATCTTGCTACAACTCACCTGTCTGTCTCTCTGTCACCAGGCAGGAGCAAGTGGAGGACAAAATACGTGGCCTTGGGCTGAGCTTTCCCCTCCACTGGGCACCACAGCTCCAGAGAGTTCTATATTGGCTGGGAAGTTTAACTACACATCGCGCTAGGAAGGCAAGATGTGCCCTCCAACCCACCAGAGCAGCTGAGCTGAGCCTGGAGCTCAGTACAGACATCTCCTCTCCTGGGTGGTGGAACCAGTGGGACCACAGGTGAGGAGGACAAGGCCAGCATGGATGGGGCAGGTGGGAGGAACAAAGTGAGATCCTGCCACTTCCCTTTAACCACCAACAAATCCAGGTGGTCCTGAAGTGGGGTCAGCASGTGGGATCAGAGGCTGGGGCCAGTCGCTCAATGGTCTATGAACACGCCTCACTATGGATCAGGGGGCTGCAGGTTCAACTCCTGCCCGGATCACCCTAAAACTGCCTGGCTGTGGTGGAGGTGACAAGGGACAGTTGCCTTCCTGAAGTCCTTACCCTTCCAGGCTTTTTGTCCATCTCTCCAGCATCGGCATCACAGGAACATCATTTTGTGACATCAAAGCCGTGAGCAGGGCACTGATTCCAGAGCAGAACTTGGCAAGGCGCTGACAAAGTCACCAGAACAAATGGGAGCCTTGGAGGCGGCTGGGGACCAGAGCACACGAGGTGCCAGGACATCCTGGGAGTGCTGGCTCTGTCCTGACTGCAGGACAGCAGTTCAGGAGGCACCTGTGTTCCACTGTGGGATTTGCTGTGGTGCCCCTGGCTCTGGTGTGGACCCCAGCTCCATCCCTTTTGGAGTGTTGGGACAGGACATCAGGAGCTTGAGGGAGGATGGATGCTGGGCAGGAGAAGGAAGGTGCTCACGAAGGGAGCAGGAGGAATTTCCGTGGGCTAAAAGTGTTGAGCCAGGCAGGAGTCGAACCTGCAATCTCCTGATCCGTAGTCAGGCGCGTTGTCCATTGCGCCACTGGCCCTGTCCCCTCACCACTCCCCTGCCCCTGTCGGGCTGCCCGTGTCCTTCCTTCTGTGCAACATCCTCTGCTCCCACCACAGAGACCCCAAACCACACCCRGTTCGGCACCAAGCAGTGAAGGGTCCCCCGGGCTGCCAACACTGACCCCAACCCCCTCAGTGCCTGGTCGTGGCCCTTTGCTTTGCCTTTGGATCGAGCTCAGCTGCTCTGTGTGTGTGTGTCCTGCTGCAAGGACACATCTGGGAGACCCTGTCAGAGGTGAAACCAAAGTCAAGATGAATGATGTTTCTCAGTGCCCATTTGGCCATAAAGGAAGAAATTGTATTGTCCCAGAGTGTTCTGCCCTTGGGAAGTCCATGGTCCCTGTCTCCAGTCATCATCACATTCGTCCTCCATTTCAGGAACATTCCTTTCACAGTCTTCATGTGGGCTCTGAGGTGGGATGGACCAGACTCTTCTTTTTTAGTCTTTTCTTGAAAAAACTCCTCRTGCTGTTCATCAGGAACTTCTCTCTATTTCCATCATCTTACACTGAATCATTGTCCTCAATCACTCCAGAAGTCCCCTGGACTGACTGTGCCATCCCACGCTGGCCTTCCAGGGAAATATCACATGCAGATAAGTCCAGGTCCCCCAGGAGTGACTGAGCCTGCAGTTGTGAAGCTTCTTCCACTTTTCAGAGAAAGTCTTCACTCCCTTCAGCTTCCTTGCGAGGCAGAGTGCAGCAGGCACCCACCACACCTCCCTGCTTTGTCCTGCACTTTGATCGTGACCTGTCAATCGTGGTCTTGACATCCATGCATCTTCCAGGTCAATGGGGCCTCTATCCCCAGGGAGGTGCTGGGCCACCACCTCTCCTGCCCCTCTGGAGACACCACATCCAAGAGCCTGTTTCCCTGGGAGAGGCTCTGCAGGGCTGCTCTGGGCAGTGGTAATTTTTGGCCTTCTTCCTCTGAAGTGTCTCATTTAGAGCCCTCTTTGTTTAGCAAGGCAAGACGAAAATCCTGTTGGTGCCACTCCTCTGTCAGATGAAACAAAATTCCCATTCCCTCAAAGAATGCCCCAAATTCCGGGATGACATCTGGGCAAAGGATCCCCCATCCCTGACCTCGTGGCGCAATGGCAGCGCGTCTGACTCCAGATCAGAAGGCTGTGTGTTCAAATCACACCGGGGTCAGGATGCCCCCTCTGTGGGGATGTGAGATGGGCATCTCCTGGGTGCTTCCTTTTGCCCTCCCACTCTGTAACTCTGTACCCCAAATCCCTGCTGAAGGGCAGTGGATGCCCCAAGGCAGCGTGGTCTTTCCTTGATGGATGAGGGTTCAAAGTATCTGGATAACTTCAGCCTTCTCTTATCCTATGTTTGCAAAGCTGACAGAATTAGCGGATCCTCCAGATGTGGCTTCGTGTCTGGGTATTAATTCTTCTGATCCTAACCCCCATTTGGAAGGACAAAGACCTGTTAGGGGGGATCAAATCCCTTTGCGTGTTCTTCCTCAGATTGAATAATCCCAATTTCTCCCCACCTCTCCTCACATCCCCCATATCCAAGTCCCTCACCACCTTGGTGGCTCCCACTGAACTTGCTTCACTAGGTCAGTGGGTTTTTTTGTTGATTCTGTCAAAACATCTGGCTGTGGGGAGCCTAAACTGAGCCATCAGAACAAGTCATCAGGATATTTAATTCTGTTCTTCGTCTCTTCCTGATTCCCCATGGCGAGATGGACAGAGAGGATGGAGGGCTGGAAAAAAAGAGGGATTGAATCTGTAGGAATGACCTTATATGAGTTATAGTTCATAAAAAGTAGTTGAACTCTTTTAAGGGCTCTTTAAAGGCGAATTTAAAAATATATAAGCAGAAGACATCCTGAGATAAGACAAKGGATCAATAAGAAAGGCAAGGACCTAAGATCCCTTATCCCATGACTCCTAGAGTGCCAGCAAAGGGTTGAGGGGGATTTCCTCAAGATGTCGCTGCCTCACTGCTTTCAACGTCACAGAATCATCGAGGTTGGAAAAGACCTCAAAAATCATTAAGTCAAATGTCCTTGGCTTTGGCTCTGTCTTCATAATGTGATTTTCTGTCCCTTTGACTTCTCAGAATGGAAAGAAACTCAGGTATTTCCTCTTACAAATCTTCCACAGATGACAAAGCCCCAAATAATAGAATTTTCAAGATGCTCTTGTTGGGACAACTGGCACTCTCTTGAAAGGATATCTGGTAAGAAGCATGATTCAGGTAGATTTCTCGTCAGAAGTGTTTTCACTGTAGGCAATGGGAACAGTTTTACATTTCATAAAAAGTGCTGAGTTTACAACTGTTCTCACTTTTCAATGGGTTAAACTCTTAAGAGTTTTGAAAGCCTTTCTTATTTTTAAAGCAGGAGAGATTTGAGTCACAATCTAGAGGAAAAGGTGTCCCTGCCCATGACAGGGGGGTTGGAATGAGAAGATCTTCAAGGTCCCCTTCCAACCCAAACCATTTGATGATTCTATGAAGAGCTGCCTGGTGATGAGATTTAATCAAAGGGGCACTTCAACAGAGAGTAGAACTTAATGTCTCCCATTCGAGGAAAGCTGTCTTAAGTTACTTAATAACCAAGATTATTTCATAATCTTGAGACTCTCCAAATGTTTCAGTTAAAACACTCTGTCTTGCATAAACAGGGAAATCTTTGAGGCCATATCAAACGGGGAAACGCGAGGGAGAAAGGCCTAAAATATTCCATATTGCTGTAAATCCCTGTAATAAATGCTCTTTCGTATATAACTTAGTTTTCCGATGAAAATCCAGCTCTCAGGGAATTGTGATCAGCCCTATCAAGGTCTGTAACACGAAGTAGTTTACTCTGAATATTGACATAGAAGTAGCTTAACCAGAGGAGGATGTGAACCGTGAAGATGGGACTCCTTCACATAGGGGCAGATTGGGTCCAACTCTGGACTTTTTGTGTCTGATGAAAATGTTTTTCTGTAGAAACTTGAACTGTGTTTTGTCAGGCAGCAAGGGTTTGGGTTTTTTCTGTCTGTGTAAGCAACTGTGCCACTCTCATGTCACCAGGTTTCCTTCTAGAATGSTCCCATGACTGTTTTGGAAGCTGAAGTTTTGTTTTCATTTCTCTCCAACCTGTTGGCTCAATTCTCAGTGTCCRAGTTCAAGACAAGTTTACATCTCCCTGTTAGTGACCAAGGAAAGGTTATTTTTGATCTGCTGGACCTTCCTAAGGATAAAGACCGCAAAAACACAGAATGGATAAGGTTGGAAGRCGCCACTGTATTAGTTTTCTCTCCCGTATATTTCCTTTGTTTTCGTGAGTCCGTTTTTCTCAGAGTTTGAATTAAAAKGCAGGAGTCACGGAGTTTTCTTCGGACTCAGATGTTTATTATATCTTATCTATAACACAGCTGCACAGAGTGTGCCTTCTAAGTTAACAAGGTGAAAATGGCCATGAGTTTCAACTTCCAARGCTATTTAAAGCCTAATTTACCCAGTTAAGAATTGCTAAGTAATATGTTTTTACTTATAATCCAGTAAGTAACTATTCATGTCCCGCACTGCGGAATTTTTGACCCAATACCAGACCACCCAGATTTGTGAAGAAGAAAGAAGAAAGAAGTAAAAATCCACACCCCAAATCCTCCATATTGTTACACAGAGATATATACACTACTATATTCCGTAAACCTAAATTTCTACATTTCTACATATTCCACCCAGTGACATAACTTTAATTACACAGCAACAATCCCAGTGCTATCACACGATCTGGGAAGTCTTTCCCAAGGCCTAAGGTCAAATGGAGTGTGCTTTTGAGGATCATTGCTTCTCAGAACTGAAAGAATTAAATTCTCAGAATTCAGAGTTCCAACACCACTGGAGGTCATCTGGCCCAACCTCCCTGCTTGAGCAGGCTCAACTAGAAGACATTCCACAGGATTGTGTCCAGACAGTTCTGGAATGTCTCCAGTGAGGGAGATTCCACACCCTCTCTGGGCAACCTGTAGGTTGTCCTGTTTCTGGAGAGAGGCTCATTCCATGCCGATAGAAGATCTTTATCCTCTTTATTCCCTCAGTACTTCATCACTGATGAAGTGGCTGCTGGAGAAGTGATGGAGGAGTCTATTAACATTTGGATGCCAGGAAGAATTTCTTCATGGAAGGGGTGGTCAGGCATTGGAAGGAGCTGCCCAGGGAGGTGGTGGCATCCTCAATCCTGAAGGTGTCCATGGAACTACTGGACATGGCACTCAGTGCTCTGTGCTGGTGGCAAGTTGGGGATTGGTCACAGGCTAGGCTCAGTGGTCTGGGAGCTCTTTTCCAACCTAAATAATTCCGGGATTCTGTGATTCTAACAGACTTTGTGTCTCTAATTTTCTCTGGCCAAGCCTGTCCCTGGTGCTCTCATCCCTTTCCCTGTTTACATCTACGTCTCACTCCTGCCTTAGTGTGGAGCAGGAAGGGGGTGCCAGGGCTGTGATTGCTCATGGAGTGCCCCAGTCTTCCACATGGAGATGAATTTTTATAAATATCTTCAGCAATGGCATGGAGGAAAAAAACCCCAAAGAGTGAAATATCTATGTTTTTAATTTTATTTCAGGTATTTAAAAGCTACACCAACAGCAGGGGATTTCATAAGAGCAAGTAGGAAARTATATGACAGAAGTACACTGAGGTAATAGATTTAAGGGAAAATAACCCAGGTTGTGACRCTGGGTAATTTCTTTCCCAATGTACATTTTGTTGACAGCATGTGGTTGATATTTATCTTTCTCTGCAATCAGGAGGCAGAAGGGCTTTCAGCTTGCACCCTGAAATCTTTAAAATCAGGCCATAAACCAGTATGAGATGGATTATCAGCCACGAACCTTCAAGAGAGAAATATTTCCTTGGATTATTTCAGGGCAAAACAACAATAAAAAGGGCTCAAAACAATATCTTATCTCTATCTCTGTTGCAATCCCCAAGCCTGAAAATCATCAAACTTCTTTGTGTCGTCAGATTCCAGACCTTAATCCATAATTAATTTCTTGTAAACTCTTTTTTGCTGTTCTTCAGCTGTTTTGCCAGGTGCAGACCCAGGATGTACTCCTGAGTGATTTTCAGGTTGTTGCCTTAGGAACTGGGTGAATATCAGAACAAATTCCAGGAAAACCTGGGCAAAGCACAGGGAGCGCCCTTGTAAGCAGACACCAACTCTGGCGGTGAGATGCAATCAAGAGTAGATTTTTAAAATKAATAAATATCTAAATGAATACAAGCCAGAGCTCATCAGTTTGTAGGTATCCGTCCTTCTGATTGCATTCCTTGCTCTGTCACCATCCATTAGCTTTTCAAAGCCTCAGAAACGTGTTAGATACTTCTTACACCTTGTGTTTGCATTGAAAAGTCATTATGGGAATTTTTCTCAAGAAAGAAAATGGCAAGATGAGGCTGGAGCAGATGGCCCTGCTCAGCACATCATTCCCCATCTCCCAAAGTTGATAGAGAAATAATACAGCTCTTAGTCTTTTGAGCATGGGAAATCAATCAAATTTCTTTCCTTTGCCTGAACTTTTCCCTGGGATTTTGTCCCTTATGTAGGACCAGGAGCTGTCTGCAAATGGGATTTGATCCAAGAGCTTCCTTCCTTCCTTCCTTCCTTCCTTCCTTCCTTCCTTCCTTCCTTCCTTCCTTCCTTCCTTCCTTCCTTCCTTCCTTCCTTCCTTCCTTCCTT